>JAKTUJ010000013.1:0-312081 GCA_030556625.1 Petasospora euphorbiiphila | reverse complement strand
ATGCTTTAAGGAAGGGAACAGGACGCACCTTAGGAAGTTGGACATGGACGAGTGGACTGATCATGGGAAGCTGGAGGAGGAGCCTCGCCCGCTCGTCTATATAAGGAGGCGTCCAGTCCCCTGGAGTATGTGTTTAGTATCTCCTTAATCGATTACCTTTAGTTGCGCTCAAGAACTGTTACAAAATTTTCGAAGATCCTCTCGGTGGCCAAGTTGGTTTAAGGCGCCAGACTGTAATGTTACCAAAGTCATCTGGATATCGGGCGTTCGAATCGCCCCCGAGAGATTTTTTTTGATATTTTTACCTTGTCTAGGCCGGGTAACCCTTCGTTAGTGTTATAATTATGTAATTATGCAATGATTTGTTTACTACTTATGTATCAATATGAAGTGTTATCCGTCTAATTAGTGCTCGCTGCGCTTGCGCAACTGATATACAGTATACAAGGGGAACAGGTCTTCCTTTGAAGTGATTTCGACAGTAGAATTTTTGCTGATAGCAGAGAGTCCTTCGTCTTGAACAATCTCCATTGTCTTGAGATCAACTGCTTCAAGAAGTCTATCACTCTCAGTATCCATTGATGCAATAAGTTTCTCTGAAGATGCAGTAATGCTTACCACCTTGCTTGGGAACTCAATAATCTTCTCCAATGATATCTTTCCCTGCTCATCGAGTTTAACAATCAGAACACACTTTGTACCTTCCACAAGCACTGCGAGAGACTTGAAGTCCTCAAGAGGAACAACTTGGGATACAGAGATTTCTCTCAAATCACCATCTTCATTTTGGAATTTAGATGGAGCCATGTGGAAATCATCAAGATATGGTTCAATAATCTCTCTGATGTTGAGCTGATCGAGCTTCGTGCCTTTGAACCAGTCCCACGTGAGCATGAAATCATCACCACCAGCACTCACAAGTGTTGAAGGCTGGAATTGTGGAATAACAACTGTATTAACAAACTGTTTGTGGCCAAAGAGGAAATTCTTGATGACGAAACCTTGAGGATAGTGTGAGATTCTGATGTGTTCGTCACGATCACATGTGATGATGTACTCTTGTCCTTCATAAGATGCAACCGTGAGGTCTGTAAGCATAGAAACATGCCCAAGAACAGGCTCTGTTTCCGAGTTTATCTCTCTTGGAGCCTCTGTGTCAACTGGTATAGAGTAGACATCACCAAACTTATCACCAAGCAAGAGCTCATCGCCAGAGGACGTTGAAGATATGGCAGATGGTCTTTTAGGAAAAGGCTGTCTCTTCATCATGGTGAGTATATTGTCCGTGTTGTTTCTGTCAATTTGGAATATAATACCAGCTTTATCTGAGTCTGTAGCTGCAAACAAGTGTGTCTCATCTGTAGAAAGAGCCAGTGCTCTGACATAGTTGTAAACTCTTGGTGCACCTGCGCCCGGAGTAGGCAGTTTGGGCTCAGCATTGTTTGATTTTCTCTTCTTCTTAGACTGTTCTTTCCCTTCCTTCTCGTTCTGTGAGACCTGTCTCTCCTGTTCCTTCTTTACTTTCTCTTTCAACGATGCAGTTGTGTCAATGTCATCTGTCCAGTGTCCAATGCGAGTGCCATCAACCATGGAAAACACTTGGATGTGGTTCTGGCTCGCCGTGAAAAGAAGCTCGCCGTCTTTGTTGGACAACACAATATGGAATGGATGCTTCATATGACTGAATTAAAGGTATGGGCTTCCAATTAACAGAGACTTCGAGTGATAAAGCACTGGAAGAGAGAAGAGCTCATCGGCTGGAAAAAATTGTGTGTACAGTCAGCGATTACGTAACTGAATTCACTAGAAGAGATACTATTTGGTTATTTTACTTGACTTTCAGTTATTTTACTGAGTAAAATGTGTACTAACATGATCCATTATCAAGTTATATGTAATGATTATCAATATATATGGAATTTTCAGGTTTAAGTTTTCCCGTAAATGCCACTTTCCACCTTCCGTCTTCTTGTGACGTCACAATGAGACTTAAATTTTCTTGGGTCTCCGTCTCTCACACAATCCTCAGTTTCTCTCTTTTATACAGCCATTCAGTGTTGCTGAGATCTTGGTTGCCTCTTTTATCGATCTGGCAGATCCACTATTACTTGGTTCCACGTCTCTCGTTTCGTCTGCCTTTTTTGTTGATCAGCTGTTCCATACAATGTTCGCTGCAGAGCTCACACACCACACAATCAAGGACGGTTGGTTCAAGGAGGTCTCCGACGACTCCTTCCCAGGACAGGCTCTCGAACTCAGAGTGAAGAGAATCCTTTATACAGGAAGATCAGATTTCCAAGATATTCTTGTCTTTGAAAGCACTGATTACGGGAATGTCCTTGTCCTAGATGGCATCATCCAGGTCTCAGAGAGAGATGAGTTCGCCTACCAAGAGATGATCACCCATATCCCAATTCTATCGCACCCAAACCCAAAGTCTGTTCTCGTCATTGGTGGAGGAGACGGTGGTGTGCTTAGAGAAGTCGTCAAGCACGAGTGTGTTGAACGTGTTGTCCTTGTTGAGATTGATGAGACGGTCATCCAGTTGAGTAAGAAGTACCTCCCACAAATGTCCTCTGCGTTCTCACACCCAAATGTCCAGGTCAAACTTTGTGATGGGTTCCAATATCTCAAAGATCTCGCTACTTCTGAAAACAAGTACGACGTCATCATCACAGATTCATCAGATCCAGATGGTCCTGCCGCTGCGTTCTTCCAGAAACAGTACTTCCAGCTGCTGTACGAATCTCTAAACGATGATGGTATCGTGATTATGCAAGCCTCTGAAAATGTGTGGCTCAAACTCGATGCTCTCGAGCAGCTCAAGAAGACAACAAATGAAGTGTTCCCGGTTGTCAAGTATACATACACCACTGTTCCAACTTACACATCCGGTCAGCTTGGATTGATGATCAGTTCCAAGAACCCGCATGCCCAACTGAATATTCCATTACGGAAGTTTTCTCAAGAAGAGGAAGAAAAGCTATTCAAGTATTACAATAGTCAGATCCATACCGCAAGCTTTGTTTTACCAACTTGGGCTAAGAAGTACCTCAAATAGTGATCATCGATACATCCCGCCATAATCCTGCATTTCTACTACTCAAAAGTTTAACGTCGTTTCATGAGCCTTTTCATTATTCTTTAGTACATAAACATCCATTCCTTATTCTTTTCTTTATCAATCATCCAAAGATTTCATCAATAGCTGATTTTTTCTTCTTTTTTTTCTTCTTTAACTTCTCCTTGTCGGTCTTCTTTGTCGTTAGCTTTAATTCATCTGACATAGAAGACACCAACTTTATGTCGTTCTTTTTCTGTTTCTTATTCATCTCAGATTTCTGTAAATGTCCTGAACTCTTGCGTTTCTTTTGGATCTCCATGTTCTTTTCATTAGATACAACAGCTTCACCAATTTCCTCTCCAATCTCCTCGCCCAAATCATTCAGGTAGTTATCAAAATTTTGACTCGCATCCTTCTTAACATTATCCCTATTCTTCCCTCTTCTCTTCTTCCTTGTAAAATCATCAAGTCCCTCAATCTTCGCAACACAAGAATCCAATCTCGCCAACATCCCCAAAAGCGTTAATCCAAGAGTCACAAACTGTCCTAAAGCGACAATCCCATGGAATGCTCTATAGCATTTACCAACAACAACATGGCGAACATAATATGCTCTTTCCAAAATCTTCAGCTTTACATGCTCTTCTTTGCTTTTTGTTGTCCTTAGTAATGATATTAGCTTCGTCAAGTCTCGTTTTAGCGTATTGAGATGCTTCCACCACGTCGCAACACGATGCTGGTTCTTGTTTCTGTGGTGCAACATCCTCAAAAGGGAATACTCGTGCTCGAGCATTACCATGGATTCAGATGGAATGCACATGATATAGACACTGTGATTGATCTTGTTTTGATGAAGACAAGTTGCAAGTAAAAGTGTCAACATTCAGTTGTTTTTTTTTCTTTTCAATCAGAGCGACGGAATTCCGAACTTACACAGCTACACAGCTATACGCTTACTACTTTTCTACAAGCTTTCTATGGCAAGATGACAAGATGACAACATAAGTGCAAATTTTCTCAGCCAAGCAACACTATGATACCCAACGCTTTCAAATTGACAGCTACGAGACTGTCAGCTCAGGCATTGGCAAATGCGCCAGAGTATGTAAGAGACCACGTCTTGGATTGACCGTTATCCAAGTACGATGGCGTAAAGCTAGAACTGTTGAAGAAGTTGTATGAGGCATTAGGATCAAACAATGCAGCATTCAACATGATGATTCCCTTCCACCCGTCATTCACATTACCCACAATGGCAGCAAGCTTCTCTCTCCATTCCTCTTCAACAAACGTTGGTCTTCTAATGAAGGAACTCAAAGATGTGATAGGAATGGCATGAATCATTTGAATGTACTCCACGTTGGTACCAAAGTAGGTTGTGTGATCAACCTTGTTCTCAAAGAGAATACCAGTGACCTTGTTGGCAATAAAGTTTGGAGGTTGCACAGTGTTGTTATTGGAAAGGAGGAAGTAGTCATTCATGGACGTTTGCATGATTCCCAATTGCAAAAGAGCTCTCTGCATCATGGCAGTATCTCCAATAACGCTACCCCATAACTTCATAGCGTACCAAGCATTGTAGTCTTCAGAAGATGACTCCTCGTCCTTACCATCTCCAGATGCAAAGAGACCCTTTGCCCATGAATGGCCATTGTACCAGTCAAACGATCTGAAAGCTGGGAAGTATGCATCACCGTCATATGGTGTCGCAATGTCTCTGCAAAGATCGTTAACCCAGTTTTTGACAGAATCGGTCCAATTACCACCGAGGTCCTTGTCGACATGACATATCACAGCAGCAGCCATGATGTGATATCCGTAATGGAAGTGATGGTCATTGTAATAAGAGTTTCCAAAATCACCAGAGCTATCTGCTGTAGACAAGACACCTTTCCAAGTCTGGTCATAAGACAATGGGATGATCTGTCTGTTGTTTGAAAACCGTTCGAACGCGGATTTCACTTTTGGCAACAACTGGTTGGTCAAATTGTCATTCTGCAACACAAAATGAGTACAGTATAGAATCCAAGCATACTTTGCCAGGACTTTACCAGAATAGTACATTGAGTCCATGTTTGATTCGTTGACAACGTCAGCAAGTACTTCCGAGGTGGCAGCGTTGGTGATTGCACTTTTCACCGACGACGACCATGAAGGAGATGATTTGCCTGCAATGGCAGAGTAAGGGTCAAACGATATGTTGGATGGAACACTAACGTTGAACTTAAAGGTATTCGTTAAGTAACAAGTTGCTGTACCCTTCGTGGTAGTTTCCATGGTTACTGATGTCTTGGACGAAGCCATGTCGCTGGTGAAGGTGCTGACATGATGAGGAAGTGCAAACATCGCTGTGGTTCCCCTATTGGAAGCCCCCGCAGTGCTGTAGTTTATGGCATATGTTCCATTGTTACCTGAAACGGATCCGGTAAGTGTTCCACGTGTTGGATAGCACCCAGCAGCTGAATCGAAAACAGATGAATTGTCACTGGAGACCACCTGGAAGACTGCACCATTTACAGCTTGGTCACCAACAATTGTATTGCCATTCTGTAGTGCCAAACGGAGCTTTTGCCCCTGCGGAATGGTGACATAGAGCATCCAAGTGACTCCATTCTCAAGAAGGATGGTATATTTGTCAATTCCAGTTCTTGGTGATGTGGTTCCTGTGCATGATCTAAAGCCAACAGCACTGCTGATCTTTGGAATCAAGTTGAAGTAGATACCAGTGATAAATCCCATACCTTGAACCAACGGTGCAAGAATGTATCCTTGGCTGTTGCTATATATCTTGCAATCAGCTGATAAGTGGTTCACGTTCTCCAATCCCAATGTGACATTGGAATTAAAATCAGTGGAACCAAAGACCAAAGACTTAATACCGACAGGAGAGAAAAAGAACTGGACTGGGTTGGCACTGGTATCTGGACCAAATACTTTAGCTGAAGCTGGCACTTGATTCATTGCCAATCCTTCAAAGCCATCATCTTTGGAAAACCAAACTGAGTAAGGGTGTGTCCACACTGGGTTGGTCTGCGTCTCGAGAAGCATGTTACCATAGAACTTGTTGGTCTCAACAGGGAGGTTGTTGTTGTTCACCTTTGGTGGGAGGGGAAGAGGGTGTGCTGTTCTGGAAAACAGGGAGAGTGGGGGCTGGTTGGAGATATAAGTGCTAAAGATATCGGCACCAACGTGTGCAGCAGAGGTTGTCTGCTGCATGACTTGCTGTGGTTGTTGTTGTTGTTGTTGTTGTTGTTGTTGTTGTTGTTGTTGTTGTTGTTGTTGTTGTGGCGGTGGTGGTTGATGTACGTCCTGGTCCTGTGTCTTCAGGTTCTTGAACTTTGAAACGAGTTTGCTGAACTTGCTCTTTGGAGCACTGTTCTCGGGTTGTGACTGGGACTGTGCCCCAGATGGCAATGGCATCGGTGGTCTGTCATACATGTTTGAAGAAAGGGTTGAAGCGGATCAGAGAGATTACTAGCAGATCTGATCTGTGATGGCACAGATATGAGGGGATATTACTTAGCAAAATGTATTCCACTAGAAGAGAAAGAAGAGAAGAAGAGTCAATGACGGACCACAAACCCTTTAAAAGGTCAACAAGTTTGGTTTTGTGTCGCTGCTTCGTGTGTCACTTCCGCTTTGGGAAATGCCCACCCGGACACCGCAATGGTAAACAAAGTGTGGCCGACAGCTTGGCATGGCAGCATTTCACATTTCACAATTCAACCCATTTTCCCTTTCTGTTCGAAGTGAAGCATTGGCTTTTTGCGTTGCAGTAATTTGTGTGTTTGCTAAGCTGTTGATCGTACCATGACCTCGCTCGTTGAACTGCAACGGAACTGTGAGTGCTCTCTGTGCTCTTTTGAGCTGTCTTACACTCAGAACTAACAAACAACGAAACAGATGTCCTCAACACAATCCAATCAGTGCAAACCCAGAACGGGTTCAAGCTGCTTGTGCTGGACGATTTGGCAGAACAGCTTATTCTCAATCTCGTGACGAAAAACGAGTTGCTTAAGATAGTGGCAGGTATGTGTTCCTTGTTTTGGCTTCCAATCTATATTACCAATCTGAGACATTGACTAACATCGATTAACAGCTGTGGAGAAGATAGACAAGCCTAGAAGTACACAGTCCTCGTTAGAGGCTCTATACATACTGGAGCCTTCAAAGTACAGTATCAATTGTCTTCTTACCGATTACCAGGTTGTCCCTGTTAGATACAAGGCTGCACATCTCTTCTTCCTTCCCGGTTTAACCAAAGACCTCACATCCCTAATACAATCCAACAACCAACTGGCCAAATGCATCCGCACATTCCAGGAGTTCCAGTATGCTATTGACCCAAAAGAAGAATTTGTTTTCACAACGAGAAACCCACAGGCACTTGAGATCTTCTACAGCAGTGAGTGCCATGATCTTGTCACCAGAATCATCGCCAGCACTGCAAAATCATTAGTCAGTGTATGTGTCCTAACAGGTGAATACCCTATTATCAGATACTACCAGCCAAATGAGAATGATGGTTACTTCAATGCCTCTATCTTACCCAAGATGATCGCCACGGAATTCCAAAACCAACTCGACGACTACACGAGGGACCACGCTGACTTCCCTCCTGCATCGACGCGACAGAGATCTGTCTTCCTCATCACAGACAGGACTATGGATCTATTTGCCCCAATACTGCACGAATTTACATACCAGGCAATGGCTGCTGATCTCTCGCCCGCTATTAAGGGAGATGTGTACAAGTATGAGGCGGAGAATGAGCGTGGTACGAAAGTGGAACGAGAAGGGAAACTGAACGATAAGGATCCAGATTGGGTTGCGTTGAAACACTTACACATTCTCGATGCTAATGAATTGTTCCATACGAGGTTTGAAGAGTTCTTGTCCAAGAATGAGATGTTCATTGATAGATCAAAGATCAAAGATACATCGGATCTGGCCATGACTATGGCTCGTATGGAAGGATTTGATGAAGAGAGAAGAAGAATTGTGATGCATAAGACGCTCATTGAATGGTTGATGCTCACTAATGGTGAAAAGAAGCTTCCTGATATTGCAGAGTTTGAACAAAACTTGGCGAATTTTGGTGTGGATATTGATGGTGAAAAAGTCAAGAATTTGGCTGATCAACTTGTTGAATTCATTGGCAATGAAACATATGACTTCTTTGACAAGTTGAGAATAATAATTCTCTATGGATTCTATAGAGGTGGACTGATTGAAAAAGACTACATCAAGTTGCTTAACTTTATGGGAGTCTTGTCCCCGCATGATATTCAGAATGCAATGGCATACATCAAGAACTTTGAAATCATTGGGTTCAAATTGATCAAGCCAAATCTTAAGAGCAAATCCATTTTCAAGAGAGAATTCCTTCATGAATCCATCTCTGAAGGTTCTTTCAACACATCAAGGTTTAGACCAAGTGTGAATACCGTCGTCACCAAGATCATTAACAACACGCTGGATGATGTAACATTCCCGTATATTAAGGACAAACCTATTGATGAAGAATCGGACATTTCAAGAACAAATTCAACATCGACTACATCATTGAGAAATCCAAGACATAAGGCAGCCTGGGCAAGAACGAACACGATGTATCAAGCTCCAAGGCAGAGAATTTTCTACTTCATCGCTGGTGGTGTTACAAACTCCGAGATGAGAACTGCATATGAGCTATCTAATAAATTTGAAAAGGATGTTATCATTGGCTCTGATGAGATTATTACACCTCTGGTATTCATGAAGCAGGTTCACAACTTGACAGTTCCAAGAAGTAATTTGAAACTGTACATTGATTGGAAGAACAGCAGACCATCCCAGCCTCCGAGATTCCTCCTTGAGATGGAGAAGAAACGTGCACCACAGATCAAGCCAGAATTACCACAGATTCCTTCACAGTCATCGATTCGAACCTCGAATTCCCAAGTACCGCAAGCTGATTCATCGACTCACAAAACTGGTAAGCGTGATAGATTCAAAAAATTCCTTAGAGGTTGAAGATCTATATATTTATTCTAATAATCATGACTACTTCGAAGTGGATAATCTTTGACTGTTGTGATATTATTTAAATGACCTAGTACTAAAGAGCACTCTACTAACTAATACGGCATATCTTCTTGGGTTCCTCCAGGATTCTGTGGCATAGTGGCCCGAGGAGGATTCCCATGAAACAGTGCACTAATCTGTTCAGGCTGAAACTGTGAAAGGCATTCCAGAACTGCTGGATTTGACCAATATGCTGAATCAACCTGGGATGCTGGTTGTGAAGTAGAAGGCACAGGATTACTCTCGTAGATCGGTGTTTGTACACTAGTGGCCTGTGGTACAGGATTATATTTTGTCCACGTGGAAGTGAAAGGGTTTCCGTACCAAGCTTGACCGCCTATTACCTGTGGAGCAGTAAATGGAGCTGAGTTGATGAATCCTTGGGTCTGCATCATCTGAGGAGCAGTTTGCATTACTGGTGGCTGCGGCAGGGGTAGAGGTAAGGGTAAAGTCGACGCGGTTGTATTATGTATTTCTGATTGTGCAGCTCCATTATTAATCCGCTGTTGATTTTCGGCTATGTCGTCATAAAAAGACTGGTTATTGCTGTTGTTGTTGTTGTTGGCTTTGACTGGTTTCTTGTGGTTTTGTGGCTGATGGTCTCGTTGCGCTCTCGACTGGTAGGTATCATATCGAGCCTTCTCCAACTCCTCTATTGGTGTAAACATACATTTGAGCGTCTCCTCTGGTATCAGGTCGTATCTCCCGCTCCTTAAATGCTTTTTGTTATCACTGTTTGCCCTATATTTTGTGCGCACCTTCTTCTCAAGCTGAAGACGTTTAGACTTCACTGGGCTGCACTCCTTGAGAACACGATCTCTCAAAGAGATGATCTTCTGGGCCTCGAGTTCCTCTTCGGGTGATAACACCCACTGTTCCTTGTGAGCCATGCTATAGCGGAATACTTGTCCGTGTCAGTGTCGTGATGACATTGTGTGGTAAAGGATAAAGGGCTCGGCTCGGGGGCTTTCTAATCGCGCTTCTACAGCTGATGATGACACAGATCTACAAAGAAGCTCGTTCTTTTTAACATTTTTTTGTTGTTTTTAACGATGAAAATGAAAAACCTATTCGTACATAAAATAACCATTACCTGATTTCGCCTTTTATTCTCCCCTTTCTCGTCTTCTTCTCGTTCTCATGGTAGGAGAGACGGCAATAAACCTCTCCCATGCGCGCGCATCTTCATTGTATGACTGGCCACAATCGTAGCACGGTCACGGTGTCTTGTGTTTGGTGGTGGATGTGATGATGATGATGATGTTGGGTATGTGTGTGGGGTTCCTTAGAACTTCATGGCGTGTGGTCTGTCGCCAGACTTCAAAGAGAAGGAAGCGGCAAGGTACTCCTTCAACAATGGGGTCTTCTTGATCTCAGCAATCAACTGCTTGTCAACGTTCTTCTGGTCTGCGACTCTCTCCTCCTTGATCTCCTTCTTTGGCTGCTGCTCACCGAAGAAAGCGGCCTCGGACTTGGACTTCTTGGAAGACTTCTCACGGGCAAAGTACTCAACCTCAAACTTGGCGACATCAACGGCAGAGACATCAACCTTGGTGGAGGTGGCAATAACGTATCTAGCGTTGACTCTTCTCAATGGGACACCGTTGATCTTGAATGGACCGGAGACCAAGAGGGTGTTGTCCTTCAAGTTCTTGAGGTAGACAACTCTCTTGCCTCTGAAACGACCAGCCAAAAGAATCAAGACGGTACCAGGGACCAAAGAGGCTCTGAGCTTCTGGGCACGCTGGGTCTTTCTGGTCTTCTTTGGGACTGGAGCATCCTCAGCTGGGTACCACTTTGGGGCCTGTGTAGCGGACATTGTATCTGACTTTGGTTGATAGACTGTATAGACGTCTGTGGAGAAGACAGTGTTGTTTGTCGTTGTGTGTGGTTTTCAACTGAGCGCGTCACAAAGCTGAAAAAAAGGCCAACTGCGCGAGGAGTCACAACTCTGCCTGTGGCGCGTACCAGGCATCTTTCGCGCTTTTGCTTCGCCGCTGCTGCGCGCTGTGCGGGCAAAAATGTTTGGTGTTTGGGTGTTTCACTTGTGGTACAAGCACACACCTGGACATCGCCATATCTGCTATCTCGGGGACTGGCGTGCTGCCCTATGTGGGAGCTTATCACCACGTGATTATTCATAGGGTTTCCTTTTGTCGATGTATACAGGGTTCTATACAGCAGCACGTATAACAACACCACACGCTCTCTGTTCTCCCTTGTAGTTCCATATCGATAACACTGGGATGTAATCAACAGAGCATATAGTTGTATCAGGTGCAGATCCAATCCATTCTGGTGTTGTGTAAACGGTGTAGTGGCAACGTGAAGAGAATGGATAATGTTGGAGTTCCTCTTTGGTGAGTGCCAGAGTGGATACAATCTCACCGTGGTTGCCCTTATAACTAGACTCTTGCAATGATAATGAACTGTCAAGTGAGTCTCCTAGTTGTGCAACTTGTTCGTCTTCATCGTCATCGTCATACAGGGGAGTCAGCTTCTTGTAAGCTAATCCACCCCATTCAACATCAGCTCCTCTTGGAAGCTCCTCAACTTGTACAATTATCAAACAATTTTGTGGCAAACTCTCAGTATCCAACTCGCTATATGCATCCCAAACTCTGCTGACTGTTTCTACCAATGCAGCGTCCTTGATGAATGAAACAACTGATAGCTGTCTAGTACACCCAACAACTTCTTTCACATTGTCAAAATGTTGTAATGATAAAACCGCATTGAAAAGACCAGACTCTTTGCTCAACTCCATAGATGATGGAATTAATGGGATTTGACCACTCAACGACGCGGTCAGGTTCTCATCAACGATCGCCTGTGAGTATGGGCCAATGTTTGCTGGAGCCCAGTAACTGCGGCCTTGGACGTGGAGACCTGTCTTCTTTGAAGAGTCAAGAAGGGCAACAACTGACAGTTGAAGTTCACATCTTGGAGGTAGAAGCGTCTGTACACAAACACGAGAAGGTGGGAGCGGTTGCGTAAAGCTCTGGATGTATATCGAGTTGATCTTGGCAAAATTAGACATAGACTTGATTAAAAGAGTAGAATGCTGAATGTGAGAGGTGTTAATACCATGGTTCTTGAGAATGGTCTCCAACTGGTGGAATACCTCGTTGGTTTGTTCCTCCACTGTCTCGCTCGTGCTAGTGATATTAGAGATGAATAGTTTGTTCCCGATTGCATGTGTGAGTTGGTCAACTTTATGGGAGAATTCTTGTTCTGATGCTTTTGCAGTCCCTGATGGACCAACTGATTCAATCAACGAGTTATAAATCTCCTCGAATTTCGGTCTCAAGAGACCATTTCTTTTTGGTAAGAACCTTGCCCAATCCACGTTTTGTTCATGTACGCTGTGAAATTCACCGTCATCTTTCTGACTTTTTTCAACAACTTTGATATTTGGCTTCAAGTAAGCAACCTGGTCGTTTGACGATGTTGTTTCCGCATCCACAATCATCAGCTTCTTGACAAAGAATGGAGCATCAAGAACCAAACTTTCAAATTCACCACCTTCACCACAAATGTGAACATCAAATCTCTTGTTCAGCCGTAGCATCGTTGGATACATCTCCTTTAAACTCTTGCCCAAATGTGATTCATCCAGTCCGATAGCTGCGACTTTGATTAAGCGAGCATCCATTGCAGACTCAACCATCTCTGTTATGAGCTCCAACTGATCTCTCTGCCAAAGGAATGCAAGTGATGTAAGCCCCAGACGCTGGCATACATCTTCGACCCTGGTTCTCTGGTATGATGAAAGAATCGCACCAACAGACACTGCATCGACCTCTGGATGTTGAACTTTCACTTTCCTCAGTAATGAAAAGAGGTCTTCGATCTCATCTTGTTCTGTTCGTTGGTAGTCGAGTTGTTGATTCTTGGAAGTTCCAGTGATATCACCACGGTACATCGGCACACCAATGCACTCCTCATAAAAGTCTAGTGCATCATGTCCCACAGTCTGGAACATGAAGCTGTCGAGCTCTTGAACTTGATGGTCTTGTGGTCTGAGATTTGCAAGTGCCACGAGCTCATGGCCCTGTGCAAGACAGTGAAGGATGTTAAAGCAGGAGTCTTTTCCGCCTGACACCAAAGCAACGACTTTCATTCCTCTCTTCTCTATCTCTTTTTCTCTCTACCTATCTATCTCCCCACCCTGTCTAGTTGTGAGTAGTTCATGACTTGAAGCCCGGTTTTCGAAATGTACTTACCCGGCTTTCGTAGTTCGTATATGCGCGGCTCTTACCAGGTACTGGCATTCCATGGGCCATCGGCTTTGACTCTGTGAAGATTGCGTTTCGAATAGTCGTTTTCAATTACTTGGATAGATAGACTCTAAGAGAGTATACATAGATTGCTTTTACTATGGGAAATTAATCTCTGTGTTTAGCTTACCAACTTCACATTGGAACTTGGAGCCCTCAAATGGTGTCGGCACTAAATAATAGCTCATCTCAAACAACGGACACAATGATGAGTCTTTTTAATTGTACAGCCGCAGATGGTCTTCTAGAGGCCTTAGTAAGTCTTGGTATGAGCCATTTTCAGCGAATCAAGTCGACTGCAAATACCGGATTGCACACAGCTGCAATATGGTGAGGCTCGATTGGATAAATTTGCTCATTTTTCCTCTTTTTTAGTGCTTCTGCAAGTAACGCCAGAGAATCTACTAAGCCTATGAGCAAATTAATATCTACAGACTTTAGAACACTATAAAACCTTACAGGGATCTTAGATCCTGCAAGATTTAAACGTTTGAGACCCTGCGTGGTTTTAGTTCCGGACTCGCTTTGTGACTGTAGCCATGAAGCTCTCTGTGTGGACCCTTGCATGCTGTCTCTCTGCTGCCCATGCTCTTGTCATTATCGACTCGATCCTCGCAACGGATTGCATTTACACAATGAAGGACTATGACTGGGGGTGTAACTCGACGTCCCAAGGAGCTGTGCATTACTCTTGTCGTTGTCATAACGTCAATTGGATCGGTTCAGTCACAACCTGTTTTGAGACAAAGGGAGTAAACAACTCTAGAGAGTACATTGATCATGCATACAGACACTTGAGAGGAAGATGTATCTCCAAGGGCCACATTGATTGGCCGGTGGATGTTCTCAAATGGTACCAGAATAACGCTACCAATTATATCCAACCTCCAAAGCCAACTGACTTGAAGAACACGCTCGATCACCCTATCGGCGTTAACGAAACTACTTTTGCCTATTACCACAAGTCTTTCAACCATATTTATGCCCAAGTGATTAGATCACAAGCTTATCAATGGGGGTTCACCTTCTTCTGGACTTTTATCATTCTGTGTGGAACAATATTTAATTTCTCTAACCATTTCCTTGTCAAGTATACTGGTTCCTCCAAATCCAACTTCACTTCTCCAATCATCAACAAGTTCAGATCGGCAATCACACTTCCAAATCTTTTCTCCAAATCATATTATAGAATCCTAAATGTCATCCCAATTCATGCACCACGCACATTTGAGTCCGTTGTGCTCTTCTTCTTTTCTGCTTACACCGTTCTTTCTGCCACCACAGGGTTCACTATTGAGTTGCCAAATGCTTACATGAATGACCATTACTACCAGCTGATGGATCTTGTTGGGTACCGTACTGCATTATGTTCATTTGGCTTGATCCCAGCTACATTCTTCTTTGGTATCCGCAACAATCCTTTTATTTTGCTTACAGGGTCCACAATCCAGACTTTTATGACTTATCACAAATGGTCTGCCTGGGGTATGTGTATTCATGCCTTGATCCACAGTGCTGTATGGACAGCTTACACAATCAAGGAAGGAGATTATGCTGTTTGGGCCATGGATACCTATTGGCAATGGGGGATTGCTGGTACAACTATTTGCTTCCTTATGCTGTTCTTTGCTACTGCCTTCTGGAGAGAACTGGCCTATGAAGTCTTCTTGCTGTTCCATCAGTTGTTTGGTATCTTCTTTATTGTTTCAATGTGGTACCATTGTAACACTCTAGGGTGGATGGGCTGGCTGTATGCTTGCATTGTTATCTGGTGTTACGATCGTATTGTTAGATTCCTGTCTGTGTTGGCTAATGGTGGTGCAAAGACTGCAAAGATCACTCGACTCAATGAACAGCTCATTAGAGTCGTTGTTCAAAAGCCAACAGACAGTGCGTACTTTGCAGGGTCTTATTACTTTTACTACTTTTTGAACCTCAAACTGAGATTCTTCCAATCTCATCCTTTCTCTGTCTTCAAGTCCAAGCGCTCTGGCGAAGAAAACTGCTATGCCATCATTATCAAGACCCACAAGGGCATCACGAAGAAGCTCATGAATCAGCTTGAGAAGCTTAATAACAAGCAGTCTATGTCTGTGGATGTCCTAGCAGAAGGGCCATATGGTGCACCGATCCCACTCAACTCACACGACCAGTACGTTTTCATGTCTGCAGGTGTTGGTTTCACTCCTTGTTATTCGCATGCTGTTGAGATTATCGAGAGAAACCAGAAGAAGGGTTCAAACACACTGATACGATTTGTTTGGGTTGTTAGCACTGAAGAGTACTACAACTTGTTCAAAGAGGACATTGACTATCTCTCTGATAATGGAGCTGAAGTGAGCATCATCGTCACGAGAGAAACGTCAAAGAATGGCTCCAAGGAGAAACTACAATCATCTAGTGAGGACGAAGAAGACTCCAAGAAGTGTGAGTGTTCCCAGGGCAAGACGTCAGTACAACTGCTAGGGCGCAGACCTGTCGTTTCGGACCTGGTCAAGCAGACAGAATTGCACGGCTCCACATCATTCATTACCAGTGGTCCTGTTTCGTTTACAGATGAGATCAGAACAGCTGTTGGCTCAGTGGTGAAGACCTCGAGTGTGAGAGTTGACCTTTACGACGAGTCTTTCAATATGTGATCTCATCCACACTCTCCTGGCATATTTATAATGAACATATCTATATATCCATATTTGACGTAGCAAATCAAGAAATACATAGTGGGGGTATCGGCCACAACGGCTTCAAAGTGGGAAAGGAGGACCCTGAAGAGAAGAAGGCCTGAGAGGTTCGCGCTCACACCGAAAGAGAGAGAGGCCCCCAGCCATAACAAAAACGGCGGCTAGCACTTGGGATCACCTCGAAGACCACACTTCCCCCATTGTGTCTTCATAAGGATCTTGAATATCCTTTGACAGGAAGAGCGACGGTGCAAATTTCTAAAAGAGCCGCCCGTCATGGACCCAGAAGCAGGGGAGGAGAACCCTTGGGTTAACGAGGCTTCCAACTCTTCTACAACAGAGCCACAAGAGCCAACAGAGACTCAGCAGACCAAGAAGTCCCTACGGCCGCCGTTCATCCCCAAGAGACAGTCATCTCAACATCTGAGGACCCCAAAGACGGTGAAGAGCCCACGCGTGCCCTCCAATCCATACAGATCACCTTCAAAACAATCGGATATCCATGGCCTCACTAGCGAGTTGATATATGGCGTTTGCATCGCCAACTTCCACCACTTGAGAGGACCAGAAATTGAGTATTCTAAAACATCTGATCCGCTGGAGTTTGACATGGCGCAGGTATGGCCGTACCTCCCCTTCCAGGCGCTTCCAGATGGTGCCCATGCATTTGAAGAGACTTTCTCATGTTTTACGCTACAATACCCAGGAAACGCTAAGACTAGGCCCACAACACTATTCGCCCTTTCATGTGCCCGCCAAATACGCAGTGATCAACTCTTGGAGAAGACAGATGACATCACAAGATCATCTGTGCAGAAAGCGATTGTCGTGATCATGAGACAGCCCATCTACGGGCAGATCAAGGAGAAGTTGAGCATTGTCACAAAGGCTTTCTTCCAGCAGAAAAACTTCAATGACCGGCTCATTGTCGACGTTCTTTTCCAAAACTTACAGTCCATGTATGGTGATGACTTGACCACTGTTGATGAGAGTGATTTTTACGCCGGATTGTCGTTGAGAGAACTCGTGCGTGATTTCAAGAAGGACGTATTGACCATTCTCAAGGCCATGATTCTCGAGAAAAGAGTGTCTTTCTACTCATCAAATCCAACAAAACTATGCATTACAGAATTTGCATTCATCAGTCTGATGCCAAACCTCATCAATAACTTGTTAGATTGTTCGTCTCCTTCGTTGAACAACTACGAAAAGGAATTGAAAACAACCACGAGCTTTCAAACGTCAGATAGAAACTCTGTTCTTGCATTTGCCGGTTTACCATTACAACTCTTTGGAGAAGGTGGTGTATTCAGCCCTTACTCGCCATTACAACAGTTTGATGAGTTGAAGAAAGCTGAATATTACGTCATGGGTACCTCCAACGCCCTTCTCCTCAATCACAAACAGACCATGTGTGATGTCCTGATCAACCTAGATACGTTAACAGTGGAGATCATTAACCCTGAATTGGTACATCCATTACAATTAACCTCGCATGACAAGAAGTGGATGTCGCAATTGGCAACGAGTGTTGCCGCATCATGGACAGAAGGATTTTCAGGCTTTGTCGGTAGTGATGACTATCTCAGATTGCAGTTTGAAGATTACTTGACAGGGTTATTGTCTTGCGTGAAGTACAGCAACCTGGTTTCAGGATTTGATGGCCCACCACCTCCTGCACTTGTTAATAAGGAGTATGATCAAGGCCAATTGAAGCATTTCAACTCGCATTTTGTTAATATGTGGAAGCACACCCATAATTACAAACTCTTCAACAGCACAACGGATGATCATATCTTTGATGTGTTTGAACCAAGGCATATATATGGTGAAGAAGTGAAATCGTTGAGTGAGAGATTCCAAGTGTTCAAACTGGAGAATCAAAAGAAGTTTGACGAATACAGAAAGGGGCTCATGGGGAAAGAAGGGGGTTTGGGAATTAAGACTGATGTTGACAAAATGGCCCCTGATACCCATGAAAGTGCAAAAAAATCCCCTGTTAAGCTCTGGAGTTGGTACTCTAGAAAGAAAGACGTTAAAGACTAACAGAAAGAGAACGGTTATGAATAGAAACTACATTAGGGAGAAAATATCCCTTCATATAACGAAAATCTGCACGAATCTTTAATTAGACCACAATCAGATCGTCAGTGTAGAGTTCGTCTCTATTTGATTCTCTTTGGCTATGTTGCAATACCACCAAAGACCTTGTCACAGGGCAACACTGTTACAGGAAGACGACAACTGAATTGATATCCACTAAGACTCTCCTTTGCGGAGAACAGCTTCCCCGTAGTGGCATCATGAATTTCATGTTGTAAATCATCTGCGGTGAGAATAAACTTGAGGTTGATACACCACCTTACCTCAAATATGTTGGTTTTAAACTGTGCCGTTGAAGACAGAGGTATTGGCATGTTCACCGGCAATGTGTCATGAGAATAGATCTCATACGATTCTTTAAAATGTACAACTGAGATCAACTGTGATTTCAGCTCATCTGGATTAATAGCAAAGGCGTCATTGAGAAGTTCAACTGTTTCCAGTGTAATAAGAACACCGGTAGCTTTCAGGTCCTTGTCTGCAAGATCGAGAGACATCTTGATGCACTCTCCAATTTTGTATATCGGCTTGGAAAGAGTTAACGTGGTAATAGTTTTCCCGTTTCTGCTAATGATGTACTGCGTTTGTAGCTTTGAGACTTGTTTCTCAAACACATATCCTTCAGCCTTAATGACCTTTGGCTCGTTCTCATCCAGTTCACCTCTGTTTGTCAGTGCCTCTGCATAAGCCAAAATGTTGTCTCTTACTTTTGTTGTTTTGAAGTCATCTACTGTTGGCCCATCTTCAAATGTATCTGAACCCATTTGCTTCAGTCTTGTCATGAATCTGTCCTTCTTTGTTGATTGTGAAAGTTTGGGTTGAGTTAATACGGTATTCTTAATTGTCCTGAAACTTGCCCTTCTGTCATTAGGTGAAGATGCGTGATGGCTATGCACTAATTCACCAACCATATTACTTGAAGGAAGTAGTATAAATCTGTCCAAATAAGCAACAGGCTGGTATCCGTTCTCATCAAAATGTGATGCCACTGTTAGAGGAAATCCTAAGCTCATTGGCTTTGGGATCTGCTCATCCAACGAAGCACCCACGATCAAGTGGTACTGGATCTTGAGAGTGCGGCCATCATATGAGGGAGGTAGCTCTTTTGGAAGCTTACACTTAAGGTAGAACACTGGAGTTGCACCATCCTTAAGTGTGATATCACTGAATAGTAACGTCTTGGGTGTGGAGAAAAATGGGACAACGTTTTCAGGTTTGTCAATTGGTTTCTTCTGTTCATCCAGCTTGAGGTTGTCAACTTCGGAGCTCATCAGGCCACTTATACCCCATGAAATCTTTGATAAAAGTCCATCATTCCCATTCTTGGATAATTCAAGCCCATCAAGTCCACCAACTTTACCCGAGATGGAAGCTTTTTTTCTGATCTCCTCTACTTTGGTGCTGTCAATGATATCCGGGTCGTATGTCATGACACCTGAAAGTTGAGCATAACCCATTAAGAGATTCACTGGATGGTTTCTCCAATCAGTCTTCTTTTCTTGTGTCTCCTCGTAAAAAAGTGCTCTAGCACTGTTTGACAGTTGCAATGATATTTTCTTCCCAAACCATCCATCATCTTGTTGTGTCTCAGCCGTGTTTGTGCTACCAGAATTCCCATTCCCATTAGTAGATACCGATCCGTTGGTCTGTGTGGAAGGCTGTTCATCAGTCTCATCGATAACGGGTGTCTGTTTCGGTACACCGTAGTGACGGAACCGTATGATAGCAGATACCTCCTCGTTGGCAGATACCGGTGTTTCTTCAAAAACAACCTCAACTCGTACGTTCTTGAGCAGTAATCGGTCACTTATTGAGTGCGTGTGCATTCTAAGGGTCTGAAATAGTTCAATTACTCTTAGTCTTGTCACTATAGGTCTTTTACGCCATTTGTGTGCGTTGCCAATGTGTGTTGGGCCTGTTGTGTCTTGCCAATGTGGGATCTTGGGGGCCAGGCCGTGTCCGGGTAAGCGCTTGTTGGGGCTTCATGACGAGCATGCCATGTTTCGGTAACTACTATAATGGTAGGTAATAGTACAATATTTCTTATAGAATAGTATTGATTTAGGTGATATATATGTTTTGGATTTTACTTAGTGGAGTAGTGTCACCACCGTTCAATTGATGTTTCTCAACTTTGGTTTGTATGGCTCTTCAAGATACTTGATCTCTTCTTCTGAAAGAGACACCTCAGCAGCAGCAACCAAGTCATCAAGTCTGCTTTCACTTCCAATACCGACAATAGGATGAGCACCTTTGGAAACCAACCATGCAAGTGCAATACACGACATTTTAGTGTTCTTCTTTTTGGCCAGTTCCTCGACGCGAAGGGCGATCTCAACATCAGCACCATATTCTGCTGAACCCTTGTCTTCCAAGGTGAGTGGTCTATACATCTCAGACATGGCATCCTCTCTCACCGTCATATTACCTCTGTCTTTTTTAAGTGGTCTTGCGAGTCTTCCATATGCCAATGCGAAGTATGGAGTCAACCCGACACCGTGCTTGTCGCAATAATAGTTCATCTCATGTTCATCTTCTCTTTCCAGCAAATTGTATCTGCTCTGCATGTTGATAAACTTGTGCCAACCATTCTTCTCAGCAACATGCTGCAACTCAGCGAACTCAACTGCCCTCATGCTCGATGCACCGATGTATCTGACCCAACCTTTCTCAACAACGTCGTTCAATGCTTTCATGATCTCCTCGGAGGATGTAGTAGCGTCATTTCTATGAATTTGATAGACGTCAATGTAAGTCCCCAATCTCTTCATCGAACCCTCAACAGCATCCATGATGTGCTTTCTGCTGAGACCACTGCTGTTAATAAAGTCGAGTTCCTTGATCTTGGGCAAGCTTGACATTGCCATGAACATAAATCCTGGGCCATAATCCTCATCAATAGGAGCATAGACTTTGGTCATGATGACAACCTTGTCTCTCTTGATATTGTACTTCTTCAAGAATTTGCCCAGTAAGATTTCTGAAAGACCATTGGAATAAACGTCAGCAGTGTCAAAAGTTCTGATACCGTGGTCGTAGGCCTTCTTCAAGATAGCAAAGATTTTTTCTTCATCGTCCTCAACCCAGGGAGCCCAGTCCTTGGAGCCGTACTGCATGCATCCAATAATGTACTGAGAGATGTTGAGGCCCGAAGAGCCGAGCTTTCCCCATGGAACTACCTTGGTGTCTGGAGCTTGAGTTGATTCTTGAGTAGACATTTGATGCTGAATTTGACGCTGTTTGGGCTTATAGTAGATAAATCAATGAGCAGGATGTAAGTGGAGAGTTTGTCTCAATTTATACTCTGAACTACCATAAATAAACTCATACATAACCTGTTTATGTTGTGCATAGGGCTTTCCCGCTAACACCGTAGTCGGCGGTGAACTGCTTAGCTCCGACGACAAGTCCGTGCCGATGTCCCCTCTTTCGTCCCCTTCTTTTCCTCTTTCTAATTCCATTGTTCTACGTTTGTAAGAGATGGTCCAAAATACAATCTGCTTCTACTTTGGTCAGAGAGGAGTTACCGTGGTCAGTACAACATGTGCGTTGGTGTTAGGCATGTGTCGGGCTTCTGAAGTGCGGATACTCTTCATGTGTCAGCATCGTAAGTCAGCTAGCCTACTACTCAATGTAAATTCTTCTCACTTATATTTCAAAATTTCAATAGCTATAAAAAGGCTTGTTCTCTCTGTGGTGTTCTTTCTGTTTAGAGATCACTGTAAATATTCTCTCAGCTTTGGTTTGTATGGCTCCTCGAGGTATTTGATCTCATCCTCCGTGAGAGTGACATCAATGGTGTCAATAAGATCATCAAGTCTACTCTCACTTCCAATTCCCACAATTGGGTGTGCGCCCTTGGCAAGCAACCATGCCAGAGCGACGCAAGCCATTTTTGTGTCCTTCTTCTTAGCCAGCTCCTCGACACGAAGGATGATCTCAACATCTGCAGCGTTCTCGGAATCCTTGTCTTTCAAACTCAGAGGTTTGACAATCTTGGCATATGCAGCCTCTCTCACGGTCATATCACTGTTGTCGACCTTGAGTGGTCTTGCCAATCTTCCTGAGGCCAAGGCAAAGTATGGTGTCAGACCAACACCGTTCTTGTTGCAGAAGTAATTCATCTCGTGCTCATCCTCTCTTTCAATCAGACTGTATCTTCCCTGCATGTTGACGAACTTGTGCCAGCCATTCTTCTCGGCAATGTATTGTAGCTCGGCAAACTGCACGGCCTTCATGGAGGATGCGCCAATGTATCTTGTCCATCCTTGTTCGACAACGTAGTTTAGTGCCTTCATCACTTCCTCTCCTTTAACGCTCTCATCATATCTGTGGATCTGGTAGATGTCAATGTGTGTTCCCAATCTTCTGACAGAATCCTGTGCTGCCTGAATGATGTGGGCTCTGCTGAGACCTCTCGAATTGTGCAAACTGCACAGCTGAGCAGCGGTGAGACCAGCGCCCGAGATACTCAAATTGACACCTGGACCAAGATCTTCATCAACTGGGAAATAGCACTTGGTCATAATGACAACCTTGTCTCTCTTGATATTGTATTTTTTCAAGAATTTACCAAGCAAAATTTCAGAAAGACCATTCGAGTAGACATCTGCAGTGTCAAAGGTTCTGATACCGTGATCATAAGCCTTCTTCAAAATACCAAACACCTTCTCTTCGTCATCTTCAACCCATGGAGACCATCCTTTGGATCCATACTGCATGAATCCAAGAATGAACTGAGAAATCTTGAGACCTGATTTTCCAAGGTTCCCCCATGGGACGATTTTAGTTTCCTCTGAAGCAGACATTTTTGCTTAGGCAGTGGTATAGGATAATTGACTTGTATTGATCTTGCTGTTAGTTATGAGGAGTGAGAAGATGACACCCTTTTATATTCACCTGTATTAATAACTAGCATCAGCCTTTGCGGGCCCTCTTTCTGGGCTTGGATCAATAGCAATTGGTGTATGGTCTGGTTTTAACGGGATTTGGTAGCCGCATCACTTCCTTTTACAAAACCTTAACTCCGTTGGCGCCGTCGGGTCCACCCACCCAATCCTCTCTTGGTGAACTACAGCATAAAGGGGAGTATAGTTTGGTCGGCTTCACCGGCTTCTGTTATGGGAGTTCCTTTGATTGGCGGTGTGTATGTATTGGCGAAGGATGGGAAACAGATCTTTGTGTAGTCGGAATCGGGTGCTTCCCCTGTGATGCGGTACGGCTATGTATCGGCCAACGCTCCTTTGCAGCTTCGATCTTCACCGATAAGATGTTGCGGAAGATTATAACCAGAATAGTACCAGAAATAGTAGCAGAGATGGACTAATACCGATCTTTCCAGTCTGGCTTCACTCAAAAACACCTATACAACAATCTTGACTCCTTGAGACTTCTCAGGATACTCTTCTCGAGAGACCTCATATTCCATTTCGCTCATGTTTGATCGCACGTCCCTCGCAGCCAGCACCACAAACAAGAGATCGATAGAATATCATCGGGAGTACACTACTTCATAACTCAGAACTATTAGTCTACTTCTTCTTTAAACCCCGACTAGGCCCAATACCCTACTATCCTTAGAGCTTCAGGGGAAGAGGCGATGAGGTTACCCGGCGCGGTGTCGGACTCTCTGCCTATTTGGGAATGAGGCTGCTGCTCATCTCCGTTCGCGAGCAGTCAGCTTCGCTTCAATGCAGCGCACTTAGTCTGATTAGTTTTATCAAGCGCCTAACACTTTCCATTCCCTTGTAACCACCTAGTGACTGCTGAGCAATGCCAATGAGCTTCCAGCTAGTGAGCCAGGCTTCTCTCGATCGGGTGCGGGAAGCGCTCTGGGATAAGCTCGCTGCCGCTGAGACACACCCCGGCTCAGGCTCAGCGCCACTCTCTATCAGTTCGGCCACCACTGGCACCAGCACAGCGCTCACCAACGCCACATGCGACTCGCTTTGCCACAACAGCGATGGCTGGGGTCCCATCTCGCCCACTTTTGCTGACTTCACTCTCTGCTTCAACAATGGTGTGCTCTTCACCTTGGCAAACCTCTACCTTTTGCTCGGCGGCTTGAACTCGATACGCAAGTGCGCATCCTCACAGCCTTATAGGAAGAGCTGGATATACTACGCAAGGCTCCTGCTAACTCTTTTCCAAATTGTCCTATCTGTTGCGACGGCAGTCGAACTGTATAATCCCAATGGTGATCTGCTCGATGTCAATTTTATCCAGCCTGTGCTTCAGACGCTTGCCCTCGTGGTCTCTTTCCACCTCCAGCATTTGGATTACAAATACAACAAAATCACAGATTCTACGCTCCTCTGCTACTGGATGTTAGCGACGCTTTTTGGTTTCTCCAGACTGCTTAACCTGCTTTGGAGAAGAGAGTATAGTACCGACCATGACTACTTTGTTCTCTCAGCCTTTACCGCTGTCAATGCCCTTTTCTGTCTGCTGGTGACATGGCTCCCAACTAAGCCAAAGACTTACCACCCAGTCGAGAAGGAGAACCCTTTCGACTACGCAGACTTCTTTTCAAGGCTTACGTTCTCTTGGATGACGCCACTGATGAAACAAGGTTATCACACGTTCCTTACAGAAGATGACTTGCCCCCACTTCCACAGGAGTTCAAGTCCGGTTACATCTCTGCTGTGTTTGACAAGAATTGGAGTAAAAGAGTCAGCACCTGTTCTAACCCATCTCTAGGTTGGAGTTTGATCGAGACTTTTGGTTCAAGAATCTTGCTGGGTGCAACGTTTAAGGCAATCCAGGATGTTTTACAATTCTCTCAACCACAGATGCTCAGATTCCTCATCAAGTTTGTTGACCGTTACAACTCGGATGACCCGGAGCCAATTGCGAAGGGTGTCATGCTTGTGCTATCAATGTTTGCGATTTCAGTTATCCAGACTGGGTTCTTGCACCAGTATTTCTGGAACATCTTCAACGTTGGTATGAACATCAAATCTTCTCTTGTTGCAACCATTTATAAGAAATCTCTCAAGTTGTCCAATGAAGCAAGAGGTGAGAAGGCAACTGGTGATATCGTCAACTTGATGTCTGTTGATACCCAGAGACTCCAGGACTTGTCTAACATGGGGTCCCTTATTTGGTCCGGCCCATTCCAAATCGTCTTGTGTTTGTACTCGTTGCACAGTCTGCTTGGTAACAGTATGTGGGTCGGCGTGGTCATCATGGTCGTGTTGATCCCATTCAATTCCGTCGTCATGAGATACATGAAGAAGCTCCACAAACAACAGATGAAGAACAAGGATGAGAGAACCAGAGTCGTTGGTGAGATTTTGAACAACATCAAGTCATTAAAGCTATACGGCTGGGAAAAGCCATACAAGGAGAAACTCAACTATGTTAGAAATGAAAAGGAGTTGAAAAACTTGAGAAAGATGTCCAAAGTCCAGGCATTTATGGCCTTCCAGTTCAATATCGCCCCATTCTTGGTCTCTTGTTCCACATTCGCTGTGTTCCTCTGGAGAGAAAACAAACCATTGACTACCGATTTGGTGTTCCCAGCTTTGACATTGTTCAATCTGTTGTCGTTCCCATTGGCTGTTATCCCAATGACCATCTCTGCCTTTGTTGAAGCTCAGGTTTCTCTTGGAAGAATGTCATCATTCCTCACAGCTGAGGAATTACAACCGGATGCCGTTACACACGTTTCAAAGGCTGTAAAGAAAGGTGACACGGCCGTGGAGGTCAAGAATGGTACTTTCTTGTGGCAACGCAGACCAGAGTATAAAGTTGCATTGCAAAACGTGAACTTCATTGCCAAAAAGGGGGAATTGACATGCATTGTTGGAAGAGTCGGTTCAGGAAAATCTGCTCTTGTTCAGTCTATTCTTGGTGATTTGAACAGAATTGACGGGTCGGTGACCATCCATGGCAATGTTGCTTATGTTGGTCAAGTCCCTTGGATCATGAATGGTACAGTCAAGGAGAATATCTTGTTTGGTCACAAGTACGATCCAGAATTTTATGACAAGACCATCAAGGCTTGTGCCCTGACTGTTGACTTTGCGATTTTGAAAGATGGTGATAAGACACTTGTTGGTGAAAAGGGAATCTCTCTTTCTGGTGGTCAGAAGGCAAGAATCTCGCTTGCGAGAGCAGTCTATGCCAGAGCTGATGTCTACTTGTTGGATGATCCACTTGCAGCTGTTGATGAACATGTTGGAAAGCATTTGACTGATCACGTTTTATCCTCAACTGGTTTGTTAGGTAGTAAGGCTAAGGTTCTTGCCACCAACAAGATTTCCGTCTTGTCTATTGCAGATAACATCACCCTTATGCAGGATGGTGCCATCACCCAACGGGGAACGTATGACGAAGTCATGAGTAGTAAGGACTCTGTCTTGAGTCAATTGATTTCTGAGTACGGCTCTAAGAAGGCTGATGTGCCGGAGCTCAAGGAAGAGGAGATCAACATCGATGACTTGGTTTCTGATGAGAACAGTGCTGATGGTGACTTTGACGCTACAAGTTTGAGAAGGGCTTCCATTTCCACGTTGAGATCTATCAGATTCGGTGATGAAGAGGCGAAAGAAGGTGGGAAAGAGCATCGCGAGCAAGGTAAGGTTAAATGGAACATCTACATGGAGTATGTTAAGGCATGCAATCCAAAATATGTTCTCATCTTTTTGACCTTCATCTTTGTTCCACAAATCTTCCAAGTTCTCTCAAGTATCTGGTTGAAGCATTGGTCTGAAGTCAACACCAAATATGGGTTCAATCCACGTCCTCTTTACTATCTGGGTGCCTACTTTGGTCTTGGTATGCTTGCATCTGCTGCAATTTTGGTCCAGTCTATCATCTTGTGGCAATACTGTTCCATTGAAGGGTCCACTGTTTTGCACGCCAATATGGTCAACAGTGTCCTGAGGGCACCTATGCAATTCTTTGAGACGACTCCAATTGGACGTATCTTGAACAGATTCTCCAACGATATCAACAAGGTTGATGAGGTGTTGGCTAGAACTTTCAATGGATTCCTTGCCAATGTGTGCAAAGTCACCTTCACGATCTTGGTTATCTGCTACTCGACTTGGGAATTCATTGGTATGATCATCCCTCTCTTGTTTGTCTATGTCATTTATCAGCAGTACTACATGAGAACTTCGAGAGAATTGAGAAGATTGGACTCTGTTACAAGATCTCCAATCTATGCACACTTCCAGGAGACACTTTCGGGTACTTCTACGATTAGAGGCTTCTCTCAGCAGGAAAGATTTGAGCATATCAACCAGTCGCGTATTGATAACAACATGAGTGCATATTTCCCAACTGTCAATGCTAACCGTTGGTTGGCTGTTCGTTTAGAATTCTTGGGATCTTTGATCATTGGTGGTGCGGCCGGTATGGCGATTCTGACCTTGAGATTTGGGTCTATTACATCTGGTCTTGTTGGTTTGTCCGTTTCTTATTCGCTTCAGATTACTCAGTCTTTGAATTGGATTGTCAGAATGACTGTTGATGTTGAGACAAATATTGTGGCAGTTGAGAGAATCAAGGAGTACAGCGAATTGACTCCTGAAGCTGCAGAGATTGTGGAGCCAAGACCAGCCGCTACATGGCCAGAAAGGGGTGAGATCGTCTTTAAGGACTATTCTACAAGATATAGAGAAGGCCTTGATCTCGTGTTGAAGAAAATCAACTTGAAGATCAACCCTAAGGAGAAGATTGGTATTGTTGGTAGAACTGGAGCTGGTAAGTCTTCTTTAACTCTGGCACTTTACAGAATTATTGAAGCAGCTGAAGGTGAGATTATCATTGATGGTGTTCCAATTAATAGTATTGGTTTGGAAGACTTGAGACACAAGTTGTCAATTATTCCACAAGATTCTCAGGTGTTTGAAGGTACTGTTCGTGAGAACATTGATCCAACGCATAGTTTCACTGATGAAGATATCTGGAAGGCTTTGGAATTATCTCACTTGAAGAGCCACATCCTAGCCATGAGTGATTCCAATGAAGGTCTTGAGGTTAAGCTTAATGAAGGTGGTTCGAACTTATCTGTTGGTCAGAGACAATTGATGTGTCTTGCCAGAGCTCTGTTGATCAAATCGACGATATTGGTTTTGGACGAAGCAACAGCAGCTGTTGATGTTGAGACCGATGAGATTGTTCAGCAAACGATTAGAGAGGCCTTCAAGGACAGAACTATCCTTACTATTGCCCACAGACTGAATACGATTATGGATAGCGATAGAATCATTGTGTTGGACAAAGGTATGGTTAAGGAGTTTGATACTCCGCAAAACCTTTTGAAGGACAAGGAGGGTATCTTCTACTCGTTGGTGAATGCTGGCAAAGATTCTGGTATTATTGATGATGATTAGAGAGAGAAGAGGTTGTGATTTAGACCGCCTGTTTTATAAACTAACTGTAAATTAAACAATGAAACTTGCATTATTTCTATTGTACAATCCGTGATGCTCCTGTCCCACAAGAATCATTGCATCGTGTTGTCAACTTGGTGGAAGTCTAGAATCTCAGAATACATCATAACTCTCCACGTGTCTACGGGTAGATCTGCGTCGTAGAAGCTCCAGTCGAACTTCTCCTCTGCCACGGGTTCATCTGTTGGGTCGTGATATGGTGCAAGGTATGGGTGTGCCAACACCTCTGCAGCTGTGATTCTCTTTCTTGGGTCAAATACAAGCATCTTCTCCAACAAGTCAATTGCATCTGGTTCAACACCCTTGAACCTCTCACTGAGGGGGATTGCCTCTCTGACGGGTAACGACTTCACGAATCTCAAGGTGTTCTCGGAAGCAATCGTGTCGATAACATCGCTTGGTGGTGTTCCAAGAAGCTCGGTGATGATTGAGAACTGGTGGACGTGATCTTTACCCGGGAAGAGTGGTTTACCCTCGATCATTTCGGCAAAGATACACCCAGCGGACCAGATGTCTACTTTTGTGTCGTATTTCTGCCATGTAAGCATGATCTCTGGTGCTCTATAGTATCTTGTTGAGACGTATCCTGTCATCTGTGGGTCCTGGACCCTAGCCAGTCCAAAGTCGCAGATCTTCAAGTCACAGTTCTCATTGATTAATATATTGGATGGTTTCAAGTCACGGTGGATAACGCCTGCTGAATGGACGTATTTCAAGCCTCTGAGGATCTGGTAAAGGAAGTATTGGATGAACTGCTTCTCCAGTGGTCTCGATGTAAGAAGTCTATGCAAATCTGTACCTTGGAGTTCAGTGACAAAGTAGATATCCTCGAGGGGAGATAGGAAGATGTCCTCTAGTGTGATCAGGTTCTCGTGTCTCAGGTGTTTGAGCAACTTGAGCTCCCTGTAGGTTCTCTTTGCAAGTACCGGAGTCGAGAACGGCCTCATGATCTTCTTGATGGCAACGTTCTGGTCCGTGAGCTTGTCCTTTGCAGAACAGACAAGTCCAAATGCACCCATCCCCACTGGGTTGAGATCCGTGTACCGGTTCGTGATCTCAAAGACCGTACCAAAGATCTGTGTTCTGAATTGGCGATCGTTAGTGCTCCTCATCCTACTGGTGACACATCCTATGTGTGTGGGTGGTGAACTTACCTAACAAACTCCTCTTGTGACATTTTGTGCTATATTGAAGCAACTGATATTGATTCTGGTGATGTGTTTATCCAATGTGCCAAGAGAGCTCGTATCTTATCAGCGTCTCTGTCTTTGTCTTTCCCCTGTTATTGTCCTTTTATCTGTATTTGTCCTTGTCTGTGCACTCTGTGTCTCCTTTCCTCCTTTGTGTCTCTATGCCGTGTGTCTTGTTGTTGACCGTTGTTTTTTGACCGTTTGTTTGATTTTTTGGCATTTTGCCCGCTTTCCTTCCACACGCACATTATTTCGCCCAACTGTGCGCTGCGCCAGCCGCGCTTTCAGCCTAATTCATTGGCCCCTCCCCCTCGCGGGTGACAGCTTTTCAGCTTCAAATGGCCGGTTCTGCTGCTTCTGCTGCTTCTGCTGCTGCTTCTGCTGCTTTCTGATTTCTGTGTGTTAACGGTGTTTGGAAGGATTTCAGATTATTCCTGATCTTAATGGCGGCTTTTTTTTATTAGCTATTTAATAATTCCGCATTCGTCTTGTTTATTATTATTGTTCTTTGTCTCTTTGTCTTGTGGTTGTTTCCCTTAGCTGCTGCCGTTGGTTTTGCCGTTGTGGCTGGTGTACAGTGGCGGCATATGATGTCATAGGCCGTACATTTCCCGTTTCTATTTTCTTCTTTCTAGTGGGTATAGCAAAGAGTATATTATACATAACCTGGAATATCATATTAATGGAGGTGTATTAACAGCTGTATTCTCGTGGAATCTACGCTATGGCTCTTTTTTTATCTTCTTAACTTTCCTACTGAGAAGTCTGGCTCATTGTTTTTCTTGAAAAATTCAAATCTTTCTTCAAATTCTCAAAATTGACGGAAAGGATCCCGACTGAGAAATAAGTGAAATAGTTAAGATGATCCGAAATATATGTTAAAAAAAAAAAAAAAAACGGACAATCAAATATTCGCTCCTGAGCCTCAAAAGTCTAAAAATCATAGAAACTGGAACTTGAAACACAATATCCTACTAAAATTATCTTAATAAAATGCTTCGTTGCTGAGAATTCGTATTTTATTATCTTAATACCATACTGAGATGTTCGGGTTGGGTGCCTGGATGGTGTTTGGATGGGTAACAGCTTGAGGTACGTTATGGAACTCGCATTAGTAAGAAAAAGTCCTTCGTGACAAAAAAAAAACGCGCCTGAGACAACAACGGAACGCGACCCAGTTGTGAACAGCAGGCAAGGCAAGGCAAGACACACTTACCCGAGAGGCAGCGGTTGACAATGTTGACTATGTCGACTCTACATAATTTACTACTTGACTCGAGAAGGAGCCATTTGACATTTTTTGATTGCTCGGGCTTTGTTTGTAGACCTACATTGTTTCAGTCGACGCTGGTGCAACACACACTCGGCTTGTTAACTGTCTCAAATCTTGATGGACGATATTTTTGCTGGATGATGAATACCGATCTCTCTTTGATTCATGAGACACACTTCTAATGCTGTTGTTTGCGCCATAATGTACTTGCCAGCGAGCTAAGGTGCTCTGATACTTACACCAAAGGACAATCGAGCAAGCGTAGATTTAAGCACGGCTGATGCAGAGCCTTGGCCGTGGCCCATTTCGGGAGCGTGGCAGGCAACACGTACCAGGAGTTACGCTGGTTTCCGTGTAGACATGAGTACACTCCTAAGAAGCGCCGCGGCCGTCCGCTGGAGCCTGGCACTGTATTTCAAAAAGGGAAGAGTAAGCTTGAGTGGTAGGTATCCCAAAGCATCAATGATAGACAACAAAGCGCAAGGGAAAATCAAAGCAATCTGGTGTCTATGATCAAGTTATGAAACGGCCCACTACTACAAACTAAGCTTATCTAAGGTTATCCATGCGGATCCCATCAAAGTCATCACCTAGCCAAACGTAAAAGTCGGGTGTACATGAAGATAGGACGGCGGTTGCGCTTTTGACACCTATTCACGAGGCGAAATGCCGAGGCTGACAGATCTAATTTCGTGTCTTGATCACTATCAGTCACCGGAAGTGCAGAGTCCTCTATATACCATTACAATACAGTTATTTACTCCCAAAGTGTGTTTTTTCGTTCCGGGTTGTATGGTTTTAGTTCACCGTCGCCATGGTTACCAGGGAGGTCGTCCGCCCACCTTTGTCTGAAAATGGGGGCAGGCAGATGGATTCCGGTCGACAGTGCATGCGGGACCCGCCTGGTCGGCAGCAATCTGCAGAGTCCGCAATGGTACGGTCGGACAGGGTAGTAGAGATGCACCAAACAGAGGGATTCTCAGCAAAGAGACCCCTGTCCAGACAAAATAATTGGATCATCGCTCGTATGTTCCTGAACGCTTGTCGTCAGACGGTGAGAACCCATCCCGGTGGTTATTATATTATTACGGGTTCAAGGTTTGAATTGAGGTTGAGGACAGAAGTTTTTTCTTTGTTTTCTCTTTTCTTTTTTTGTGTTTTGTTATTGGTTTGTATCTTGTTTTTTTTTGCCTATCAATACGGGGAGAGAATTTCGTGGAATCTCTGGATCTGAGAGAAGAATACCGTAGCAAGTTACAACTGCATGACAAAGAGTAAGAGCAAAGAAGTACAGACCATTTCATTGACAATCAATGAGTAGCTTTGGGATGTAGCATTTCAGATATCCTATACACATCTAGCCATACTTTCCAGTGAGACAGCGCTAGATGTTCTCTCGCACACTCAAACACACTCTGTTTCTCTTCTCTAACTCTGTCCTCTCTGTCTTTCAAGTGTCTACTTGCCAGCAAGGAAGGCCCGATGCTGGGATTGACGTAAAAATAGAAACCGGCGTTGCAGCCTTGCGCATCCGGCAGCATGCAGTCGCTGCCGCTGGTTGTTTACATACCGGTCAACGTCCAAGGGGGAGAAAGGGAGAACGACAGACGTTATGGCGCTGATGTAGGGATGCCATTACCGCTTTCGGCGGGGCTTTGGCCAGATTTGGCAGTTTCATTGCGTCGCGTGCTACATGTCCTTGCGCATATGACGAAGTTTGCATACACAAAAGAAAAGAAAGTGTAAACACACAACACACACACATCAGACCGACTGATTTTTTTTCTCTTCCCCCCCTGGACGTCATCACAAAAAAAAAAGTATAAAGCCCTTTGACGAGCCCAGTTTTCTTGTTCTCAAATCATTCTGACTTTCTCTTGCTAACTACCTAAGTCACCCAACTTCTACGTTCGCTTAAACAAATAATATCTACAATGTTCGCTCAGGTCCTTGCCGTCGTCGCCGCTGCCTCCGTTGCATCCGCCGCTTACTCCAACTCCACTTCCACTGCTGTTGTGTACTCCAACTCCACCACTGTGATCACCATCACTTCTTGTGAGGAGACCTCTTGTACCGAGGTTCCAATCACCACTGGTGTCACCGTTGTCACTGAGACCGTTGAGGGTGTTGTCACTGAGTACACCACTTACTGCCCATTGTCCTCTGAGGCTGTTACCTCTGCTCCACCAGCTACCAAGGAGGAGAAGGCTTCCACCTCTACCGCCACTGAGCAGGTTACTTCCACCATCAAGCCAGCTTCCTCTGCTTCTGTCAAGACCTTCGAGGGTGCTGCTGTTAAGGCTGTTCCAGCTGTCGCTGCTATCGCTGCTGGTGTCGCTTTCTTGTTCTAATAAGCCTAGCTACCGCTATGATACCACCACATTTATTTATGTAAATTAACGCTTGTTTGGATTGGAGTAAAAACACTTGTAGTATCGATCTCTAGATGGCCAATGTAATGTTCTTTTAGTTTAGATTCAGATTTGCACACGGTTTGGTCTTGTATTTGTCTTGTGTTTATCTTCTGTTGTGTTGTGGGCGATTCATGTGGGCGGAGTTTCGATCCCCCCTCGCCCCCTGTTTTGTCTGTGTGTTGTGTTGTGAAACTGCAACTGTAAGCGCGGCGCCTGAAAGTTAGAAGCTTGGCTTCTGGTAAGACGATTGGGCCAGCCGTGATTGGCCACGGTGCAGTACCCCTGTGGAAGCCCGTGGAAGCCCCTGGAAGCCCCGATGGACACACTACAATCCCTGACAATTGAGATCCCGCCCCTAAGCAATGACTCACAGGGGGATAGAGAAACACTGCTATTCCACAACGGTGCTTGAAGGGCAAAAGTCGACTCTTTGTCTGTCTCAACCCCCACAGGTCATGCACAGGTCTAGGGATCGTCGCCAGGGGAAGAAGCCAATCGGGGCAGCGCTCGCGAGCTTATTTTTAGGTTGGGCAGCCGCATTCGTACAAGGGGGCACCAGCGGTCGTCCAATAACCCAGCAGTGGCCAGCAGCCAGCAGCCCAGCAGCCCAGTAACGGCCTTCACGCCGAATCGAGACAAGGAGATGACCACTTCTGCGCTGGGCATATATAGGAATGCTGCTGGAGTGTCTCACCTCACGGGCGGCCTGCCGATCTTGCAAATTAGTTGCGCCGACATTGAGAGGGAAAGCCTGGTTGTGGACCCATGGTGGACCAATGGCAAGAGGGCCTGGCCAATTCCACTGAGCGCGTTGCCCTGTTGTTTATGTTTATGTTTATGTTTATGTTTATGTTGACAAGTCTGATGCACAGTCTACAGATTAGGTCTGTGCGCGTGTTTTGTCTTTTGTGTTTTCCCCCCAGCCAGCAGCGTGTGTTTTTGCCGCCAAAACGGGGCGAGATTTCATTCAAAAGAGTACACAGACAGTGCCATCACGGAGGTATCGGTGTGCTAGACGTATAGTGTTGACTCGTACAGCTCATCCGGCTTGCTTACCACACGGGCTTTGACAATAACCGCTGTCAGGATTGGTGTGTCACCGTCGAATTCGAGCTTCACCTTCAACAGACACTTTAAAAGGCAACGGGTCGTGTTTGATACCAATGACTGGACGGCACGACACTGTTTGATGTCACACTTGTCGAAGACAAAGGTGAATGTGCCCTCATTAACAGGCGCTTTCCAACGGCTAAACAGCTGTGCAAACCTCTCAGCAGACTTGTTCATTGACGAGAGAGTATCATTAGTGAGCATCATCTCGCTATTCTCCGTCTCAATGAGTAGCATTCGAGGCTTCTCATCAATATACTCACGCTTGTAGAGGAAGTACCCTTCTTCCTGATCAACAACCAAATCCTGCGCAGTGAGGTATTCCAGTGACACGATAATCTCCTCTTGCTCCAGGAAGGGATTGTATATGGTTCTGTGCTTGACTAATTTCTGAACAAGCGCATTGAAGCGATAGTACTTGGCCTCCCTAATCAGTGCTCTTCTGTGCGAGTCGGACCGGATGTCAATCTCAACACCTTGTAGTATCAACACGAGGTCCCTCAGCAATTCTGCACAGCGATTAAGCGTCGGCGCAGCCTGTGGGGGTGGTCTTATCCAGTTCCTGTTGACGATGATTTGGGAAATGTCCTTGTACAGGACAGAATTACCAATCGTGAAGAAATTTGGAGTGTTTCCAGGGGTGTCTAGCAAATCCTTTGGAATCTTGAAACTCTCACCACCGACATTGGCAAAGAAGTACTCCGAATTGAGAATCAAGTTCCGCAATCTGGGCAAATTATAGTACAATGCGTCAATGAAGATCTTGGTGAAAGTGTCAGGATCACCTATTTCGAGGTAATACCCTTGTAAGTGGCAGTAGATCAGCTTGAACACCTCGGCGGAGCGGTCAATGTAGAGGACTTTGTCAGCATTGTCACTGTTGGAGAAGTAGTTGGTAAAGTAGGAAGGAGCATCTGACGATAAAGAGGCACCACTATCTTCTTGTTAGCTCGACTGTCGTGCTAAAAAAAGGAGGAAATGAAGAGAAAGGAAGGAGGCACACTCACCTGAGGACAAATCGCTCAGTTCCAATTTGGAGGGTGAACATCTTCTCATGTGGAAGAATGTTCTTGATATCAGGATCATAAGCAGAAGCCATTGTTAATAATATCCGCTCAATTGTTGTGTGTCTGTGTGTGCCAGTTTGAATTGTAATTGATGCACAGCGAGCCGTTCCATCTCACTTCCGTTGATGAGGTCGCGCAGAGAAGACAGACACCCTGGAAGGCAACTAACCATATACTACTGAAACGATATTTTACAGGTGCTCGACTAGTCAATTGGCAAATCAATGTTTCATAGAACTCATCTCGTACAGAAAACATACGTAGCTTACAACTTAGCAAGAGCAGCATCGGCACTCGACACAGTCACGTCCTTGCCACCCTCCTTTTCCGCGTAGGTGACAATGCCATCATCGATAATGATGGTGTATCTGGCAGTCAAAGTGACTGCACCAACTGGGATGACCCATCCAATTGACTTGGAGAAAGCGGCAGCTGGGTCGGATGCAAACTCAATAGGAGGCTTCTGGCCCAAGAGTTTCCCCCATGCTGCATTGACAAAGGCAGAGTCCTGGGTGATAACAAACACCTTGTCAACACCCTTAGCGGAGAACTGATCAGCCTTCTCAACGTACCCTGGGATGTGCGACAAGGTGCAGGTTGGCGTGAATGCACCTGGAGCAGAGGTGATGACGATCTTCTTCCCCTTAAGGTTCTCAGGGGTGAGCTTGTAAGAAATAGGGATCTTGCACGAGAGCTTGTTCTTCTGGTCCTCCTCGTCGTATGGGACGTAGGAGAAGGAGACTCCCTCTGGGAAAGGCTTTCCGACTTCAATGGCCATTTTGTGTCTTTGTTTCGATTGTGTGTGTGTGTGTGTGTGTGTGTGTGTGTGAAGAGAACAAGAAGAGTAGACAGAAGTTGTGGCTTGGAGACCGGGGGTGTTTTTATACCTCTCGAGACCCCGCCACAGCAACTATCAATTACTGGAGAGTACGCTGAAACCAACACAGCCAGAGCGATAGACGACCAATCGGATGCAATGAAGACACCTACAGACTACTACATTCCACAGTCGACTATCACGGGAAGTGATAGGTCTAAACCGTGGTGTAAAACCGACCGATCAATGTCTGATAAAGGGTCAAAGGCGATGAGGCGATGAGGCCTGATCTCTCAGCAGAAGCCGGCCCAGCCGCGTAACGAGTCCCGAGTCTCAAGTCCCTAGGCCCGAGATCCCAGTCCCCAGTCCCAGTCCCATTTATAGGGACTCAGATATTGGATTACTAAGCGATTACCAAGCAAACTCGAAAAGTCGCGTCAACTTTGGTGATGAATTAACTAACAGTATACGCGTCAGTCATTGGCCTGGTAGTTGTTTTGCAGGAAATAAGAGTGTATTGAGTGTCAACCAGTTAGATGTCCGTCACTGACACATATGGAATTCTTAGCTTGCCAGAGGTTGAAGTTCCCGACTCGTCGCCACACGCATCTGTTTCCGGCATCGCCATCGATGGCCAACACGATCCTGATGATCTCTACTCTTTGGATACAATAGAGACACCCAAGCTGCCCAGGGAAACACAGACGCAGCCACAAACACAGGGAAGTCAAGTGATATGTCTGAGTTCAGACGAAGGTGCTAAATCAACGTACGATGAAGGAGTTGACGAGAGTTCAGGGCTGCTTGAAGTATCACAAAAGGACTTTATCAACTCTCAGAAGCAGAGATTGCAACTATCGTCACCATCACAACAGGAATACTATGATCTTCGTTCTGCACAGACTCCAGTACAATCTCCCGAAGGATTTGCCCCAGTAACATCTTCATCCCCAGTACGGGATCCAGCTACACAAGAATCCATACCGCCACCGCCTCCTGCCAGAATTGCAAACTCAATGGCTTCAAGTGCACAACTCACTAGTTTCAGAATGCAGTCTCCAACAAAGATCACGTCCACGATGACAACACCCAAGAAGAGAAATATTCTCATAAGCAAGGACTCTTATACTTTACCACATCTTTTATCCCCTTCAAGATCAACGCTTAATAATGACAAGTCTCCAGCAAGACTCCCAATAGTCAGAGCTGACAACACCCCGGAAACTACGGTTTCATCCTCATCCTCATCACTTGATATATACTGCACAGCACCTCAGAATGAGAACTCCACATCGCCACACTATGAAATCAAGACATCAGCCATCAAATTCAAAGGCCGCATATCACTCGAAGATTCATCCCCATTCAGTGATTGTCAAACGCGAGTCATTTCACTCAAGAGAACCAACAACGTCATCGAAGAAGTGTTGGATTCTTCAGAGGACGAAGATGAAAGTGAAATCAGTATCATTGAAATTACACGTACACTTAAAAAACCGAGAGTAAACTCTCCATTGAAAAATCTGGAACAAGTTGTGCTTCAAGTTCCCTCTTCTCAGGGAATTGCTTCAAGTCCTATAAGGACCCCAACTGTTTCTCCACGCAAAGCTCTTGAAAATAAACAAGATGATAATGATGATGACGAATTCATGATGATGCCGATGGATGAGATCAGGAAGAAGATTGCCCAATACGGACTCAAACCTACAAAGAGTAAGTTGAGCATGGTAAATTCTTTAAAACAGGTGTCTCAATTCCTCAGCCAAGATTCACTAATGAAACTTTCACAATCGCAGAATTTGAACAACTCTCAGAACATTGTTCGGAAAGATGTCTTTGCTGCCATGAGTAAGGCAATTGAAACGAATCCAAAGCTGTGGGAGAAGATATACACGTTTGAACCTACGAAATCCGCTGACTTGCTCAAATGCTTGAACGATCATAATGTCAACGTTACCCCTGAGATCTTCAAAGACTGGTGTGATCACAACAGTATCTGCCTGATCGAAGACTGACACTAACGACTAATGTTTATAATGATAATAATGATATACAATGACTATGTGTCTTGTAATTCAGCGGACAAGAGAGACTAAAGCCTGCTTTGTGACGCTTCTAAGAATACCGATCCAGCGGGCAACTTGTTCAAAGTCATTGTCCTCCAATGCCTCTTGAAGACCAGGCAAAGTCTGTCCAGCGTAACCGGTGTATCTTCCGGCAGCAAACACCGTATGCTTGAACCAATCTCTACCGTTCAAACCCGGCTCATAGAGGAAAGATTTCTCCAAGTCTTTGATACGGGTGTTAACGGCATTGACACGTTTGTTGAAAAGCCATTTTCTGAATGGGTTCTTTGACTTGGAAACGTCATCATCCCATTCCAATTGCAATGCTGCAAGCTTCTTGTCGAATCTCTCGGAAACACGGGTAAATCCTTTAATCTTGTGACGAGTGCTCTTGATAAGTTCACCTAGTGTGAAGTTATGGTGCTTAGATACAGACAATCCACCACGTCTCTCACACAGGGAATAGTCATCATCATCCAAGAAAACAGGCTCCTTCAACCATTTCTTTGGAATCTTGTCAATCTTCTCATCAAAGTAGCCATTCAAAGCAGTGGCGTAGTCACTAGCAACATAACCTTGTAGAGTCTTTGGTTCAGATAGATGAAGCGCTAGAACTCCCATGAATTGTGCCATGGCATTGTGGAATTTGAACTCTGGGTCAACAAAAGTGGCCATCCAGTGGTATGAGTCGTAGTTAGAATGGTAGTGATAGACAGCATCGCCCTTACCAGGAGTGAACCCCATGTCAACAGAGGTGATACCTAAATGTTCAAAGAAAACAGTGTAATCAGATCCAGAGCCAAGGATCTGGATTTCTTTACCCTTGTAATGGTCTGCAATAGTGTAATTGGAATCTGGGTATGGGACCTTTGCAGCAACTTCAAGTAACAACTTGTTCAACAATGGCGAGGAGTTGAGATGGAAGTATGAACCAGTGACGGCAACGTCCAAGTTCAAATAACCAATGCATTCCTTCCCAAGCTGTTCCGCATACTTCTCAGCGAAGGCCGTTGAACCAACAAGACCATATTCTTCACCGTCCCAAGAGGCAAACAAGATGGAGTGTTTTGGTTTCCAGCCTTGCTTCAACAACTCACCAAATGCTCTAGCAACTTCCAAGATGGTGGCAGAACCTGAGTTTGGATCACCGGCACCACCTTTAATCCAAGCATCTCTGTGGTTGCCAATAACAACAATGTGGTTGGTATCCTCACCTTCGATAAGACCATAAGCATTCCAAATGTCAGTGAAGTTGTAAGTGACATTGTTGAAGATGTTCACATGAGAGAGAGATGGACCTGTTGTGTATTCAAAGTCGTCAAGACCTCCTTCAAAGCCAAGATTCTCCCCAAATCCGTTCAATTGCTTGAGGATTGGTTCAGCTTCTTGATAACTGATTGGGAGAGATGGAATCTTTGGAATACCAGTCAAATTTGCAAGAGCCTCAGGGGAGCGATCAGTAAAGCGAGCAGGATCACCTGGAAGCATTGAAAGGAATTGCACAGAACCACGCTGGATAGAAGAAGGGTTTCTTCCTGGTCCTTCTGGGTAAGGTGGAACGTCTTCTGGGATGTAGTCATCAGCAGGGTCTGAGTAAATTAGAACACCAATGGCACCAGCCTCCTGGGCAAACTTCACCTTGAGGCCTCTAAAGATTCCACCGTAACGAACAATCACAACACTTCCTTCCACTTTAATACCCTTCTTTGCCAAAAGGTCAAAGTCCTGTTTAGTACCATAGTTGGCAAACACCAATGGACCTGTAACGTTACCAGAAGCAGAGTAACCATGGAAAGCTGGAATGAGGTCATCACCAGAGGTTGTTGGATCCTCTTCCAAGACATCCTCAACGAGGCTGGCCTCGTAGATGACCTTGTAGTCATGTTTACCAGGCTGGAGCACACGGACAGAGTTCCCTTCACCAGGGTAGTTCATGTAGCAGTTGTGTGCTTCAATTGAGCTCTTGAGGCCATACTCGGCGAATTTCTCTGCAGTGAATCCTGCAAGCTCGAAGCTTCCAGGAGAACCAGCAAGATGTGGGATCTGGGTATACTTGTAGAGCCACTCCCCGGCGTAGTTTGAGCTTTGGAGAACATCTTGATAAGCCTTGGAAACTTCATCCAATCCATCGAATGGTTCTGTCAGCAGCAAAGCAGCATTCTCACTCTTGAGATGAAGATCATAAAGATCCCAAGCTTTAAGAGAAACACTAAGAGCACACATGAGGAGGCCCGTACAGAGAAGGACCTTGGATGCTATGAGAACTCTTGCTGCTAGCTTTAAACGCCGCTCGCTCGGCTTATAGATGCCCTTCTCACTGTGATCAGTCATGGCTTCACTCATCAACAAACGATGCTCTTGGAGTCTATGGGTGTGTTTCTCCGAGCAAGGATGCATTTCTGAGTTGCCGGTTTTTATAAGCAGCGTGGCAGGCAGTCACTTGTATAGAAAGTCCTGAATGGTGTGGTTTGTTCGGGAGGGGAGAAGGCTGAACGGCGGAGGAATAGCTGAAAGCGGTCTAATAGCCGGCGTCGGTACGGAGATTCTGATAACTCCCGTTCGCATGAGGACCTCAAACCCTCCCTTGGCTTTCTTCTAAGCAGCTGACTTGATATATATATTATGGATAGTTGTTGTATAGATATTTATCAATCTGAGAAGAACAACTCCCTATCATTAATACCCTTCTAAGAGGTTACCCTACTGTGGTACTGAAAAGTACGCAGAGCTGCAGTAAATATCAGAACGGATAGCAGGATACGCGAATATTTCCCCTTTCGTCTTCCGCGAGATTCGATTGGCCCGCGGTGCTTTGGTGGCTGAGAAAAAAATGTGTGTGTGTGAAGCGTGGTGAATTGAAGGGGTTTTACTTGTTTGATTGAACGATTGATTGATTAGTCGAAGATGTTGTTCAGACAGGTCATCAGAAAGACTTTCGCCGGTGTTCGCCACCAGTCCACCGCCGCCAGGGCCAAGGACGCTACCGCAAACCTTGTCGAGAGCATCCAGAACTACGTCTCCAAGACGGTCTACTGGTCAAAGGTCACCGCAGAGCTCAGCAAGCAGGTGTGGATCAAGGAGAAGCTCTCCCCTCCATCCATCCAGGAGTTCCAGTCCATCTACCAGACCCTCTACACCCAGGGCCTCTACTACATGCAGAGACCAAAGGAGCTGCTTGCCATTGCTAAGGGCTTGAACAAGAACCACTATGCCAACGCTGCTGCATACACCGTCCAATTGGCTGGTTTGTTCTCCCTCGGTGAGGCCATTGGCCGTCGTAACCTCATCCGTTACCCATCATTCGACTCCCACCACTGAAGAGTCCCTATGCATGACACACACAGAGGCAATTAGGTGAGTGCTGGTGCTGGTGCTGTGTGTTGGCACATATATGTATACATGTATATATGGTACTGCGCCGCAGGAGCTTGACGTTTCAACGCAGCAGTTCTGTTGATATTCACGCTAGAAATTATGATCCACTAAATTGTAGATGTCAATTAATATGCTGTAGAAATTACTTAGTTGTCATCATCATCAGAAATGACAACTTCCTTGTCTTTAGTACCATGCTCTAATAGTCCCATTTTTTTCCTCTTGATCGAAGCCTCAATCATCTCCTGTTTCTGTTTGCGTTTCTGTCTCACAACCTTGGGCACTGTACTGATCTCCTTGCGCTTGATCTGCCCACGTTTGATCCCCTGTTTCTCCTTCTTTGTGATCTTGGTCATAGAATCCATCCATTCGTCGTAATCCGCACCACTCTGCTTCATAACGTTGACAATAGGCTTGATAGCAATGGCATCCTCCTTGGTGTAAAGAGTCAAGGCACGCCCTTCACGACCACCACGACCAGTTCTACCAATTCTGTGGACGTATGCCTGCGCACTGTTTGGAACGTCATAGTTGATGACCAAATTGACACCTTTGAAGTCGATACCACGCGCAAGCACATCGGTACAAATCAAGACCCAAATCTCTCCTGTCTTGAAACGTTCAATGATCTTTTGTCTTTGCACTTGTGTTCTCTCGGCATGGATCACATCAACGTTCATCTTATCGTAGAGCAACTCGTGGAACAATGCTTTAGCTCTTGTAATGGATTGAAGGAAGATCAGAACAGGTGGTTTGAATTCACCTTGTTGAATCAATTGTCTAATGGCAATCAGTTTCCCCTCTTCACTACCACAGAAAACCAATTTTTGTTCAATCTGCTGGTTAGCAGCTTCTTTGTGACCAATGATGACTCTCACTGGGTGCACCATGATCGACTGCGCTAATTCTTCAACACTTGATGGGATGGTTGCAGAGAACATTGATCTTCTCAGCTTTGGATTGGAACATTTGGCCAGAATGTCATCTGTTTGGTCAACAAAATTCTTGTCAAACAACTTATCCGCCTCATCAAAGATTAAATGTTCCACTGTACTGAGATCCAACCCTTCATTCTTAACAACGTCAATCAATCTGAGCGGCGTTGAAATTACCAAATCAAACTTGTCCTTCTTCACAATGTTGTTCTTAAGTTTGGAACTGAGTGATTTGGATAAAATAGCCACTTTGACCTTGGTCTTCCTCGTCAGCTTCTCGCATTCGTCAAAGATCTGCTGTGCCAACTCTTTAGTCGGTGAGACTATGAGTCCCCTGAGACCCGTATTCTCACTCTTGTTCAATTGCTCAAGCAATGGGATCAGAAAGGCCAGGGTCTTACCAGAGCCTGTTGGCGCACAGGCAACAATGTCTCTCTCAAACAAGGTGATTGGAATCGCTTCGCTCTGGATAGGTGTTGGTTCTGTGAAGCCGGAATCAATGAGGTTCCCGAGGATTCTCGAGTCAAGATGGAATCTAGAAACCAGATCTTCAAATGAGCCAATTGGCAATGGGATATCGTCACCAGTGACATTTGCCTTGTATGACTTTCTCAGTGTCTTGGCCTGTGTGGCGTTTGTGATCTTTGGAGGAGGTACTATACTGTTCTCATCCTCTTCATCGTTATCGTCTTTTGCCAACTCATCCTCACGTTCATCAGCAGCAAGCTCATCCTGAGCCAATGTCTTTGACTTTGCAAGGTCTTTGAACTTGTTTGTTCTGAAGAAGTCAATCTCTTTATCAACCTCTTTCTCCACTTGAACGTCCTTCTTTCTCTCCTGTGCGTTCTTCTTCTCCTTGTTCCTCCTGTCAGCGGGCAGCGAGTAGTCCGTCGCAGCGGGGCCCTTCGACTTGTTCAACGAAGCACCTCTGGCAAGCACACGGAAGATGTCCATCACAGCAAACACAGACTTCCCACTTACAAAAGAGATAATTCAAATAATGTCTCATTGCACACCAAATTTTTCTTTCCCAAGATGATGCGGTAGGCGCCACATGCAGAACACATCGAACGAGTTCGCGGATTTTCGCGAATTTTTTTTCTTCCTTTGGGAAATTCGCGGGGCCACTACACTTCGCGGTGTCGTCGAACAAAACTTTTCAGCTTTTAGCACAAGTTTACCGTTGTCTTGAGGTGTTTGCTAGTGAAATTGTCCAAGGAGGAGGAGGATAACTGGTGCAGAGTACAGCATTGTGACGTGTATACCTGGTGTTCCCCGCTTGTGTTCTTTTTCTTTCGCTCTCTGTACGTCTCTCTCTCCACACCCACGATCTGGAAACGACAATGTTCACACTACGGAGACTCACAACACAGGCATTGAGCACTACTGCTCGTCTATCGCTTTGCACTGCTTCCACAAGCCGCTCAGTGAGCTATCTACACAGAGGCCCGAGGGTACGCGGTCTTGTGCGTGATCAGGCCGACTACCTCGTGAGTCCAAAAGGTGCCTCTTATGAATTGAACGAGTCGTCTATTGGTTCACTGAAGACGCTTCTTGGCCAGGAATACACCCTCCCGGACGAGCTTTTGTTACAGATACAAACACACAAGTCATTTGCACACGGCTCTAAACCGTTCAACGAGAAGATTGCCATTTACGGTGCGCATTTCCTCAAGTACAAGGCAACGCTATACACAATCGAGACCGAAGGGATCGAGGCTCTCGGATCAGAGCCAGCCAAGAAGTTGATATCAACAGATGTCCTAGCATCCTTTGTCAGAACACATGGGCTCAGCGATGCCGTTTTCTGGAAGAAAAGAGACCCATTGCAGACGGATGTCAAGACGAGCGGTGAGAACTCCGTCCTCGCCAGAACGTGTGAGGCCATCGTCGGTGGTCTTTTGCTCCAGCGTGGCAAGGCAGTAGCTGAGAAGTTTGTCGACGAGGTGATGCTTAAAGGCGAGAACTCATTAGTGAGCCTTTCACAGCAGTGAGACTGGCCTTTAAGATTTACGAAATTGCATGAGGATCCGCAACGAAAAGAGACAAAAGTACATACGATCGATCCCTGGGAGCGAATCTCCTGTAAATACATAGAAAGATGGTAACGGCAATAGGCTATAAAGAACTGTATAAAAGAGAAGTAGGTAATATCCCCCGGAATAGAACGTTTTGAAGTCGGTCGGAATTCCACCAAAGCCACCAGAAAAAAGCGTTGACCTTTAAAGACCAACACGAAGGACAACAGCAGCAGGAATCAGTTGGGAAACACAGCGGAAAATGGTGCAAATCAGCGAAGTGAAAGATTCGAGTGGGAGAGACTCACGCACAGCAGCACACACACACATCAAGGGCCTCGGGTTGGACGAGCGTGGTGTCGCTAAGGCAGTCGATGCCGGTTTCGTGGGCCAGTCAGAGGCCCGTGAGGCTGCTGGTGTTATCGTCGACCTCATCAAGGCTAAGAAGATGAGTGGCAAGGCGATCCTTCTTGCAGGAGGCCCAGCTACGGGTAAGACTGCTATTGCACTGGCTATTTCGCAAGAGCTTGGTCCAAAAGTGCCTTTTGTTCCAATTGTCGGTTCAGAGTTGTACTCTGTGGAAGTGAAGAAGACGGAGGCGTTGATGGAGAACTTTAGAAGATCAATTGGCCTCAGAATCAAGGAAACTAAGGAGGTCTATGAAGGTGAGGTCACAGAGTTGACACCGGAGGAAAGCGAAAACCCACTTGGAGGCTATGGCAAGACCATATCACACGTTATTGTCGGCCTGAAATCCGCAAAGGGTACAAAGACGTTGAGATTGGACCCAACCATCTATGAAAGCATCCAGAAGGAGAAAGTCACCATCGGTGACGTGATGTACATTGAGGCAAACACCGGATCGGTCAAGCGTGTGGGAAGATCCGACGCCTACGCCACAGAGTTTGACCTCGAAGCCGAAGAGTACGTCCCATTACCAAAGGGCGACGTCCACAAGAAGAAGGAGATTGTTCAGGACATTACACTCCATGATTTGGATGTTGCAAATGCTAGACCACAAGGTGGCCAGGATGTTCTGTCTATGATGGGACAGCTTCTAAAACCAAAGAAGACCGAAATCACAGAGAAACTCCGTCAGGAGGTGAATAAAGTTGTGCAGAAGTACATTGACCAAGGAGTTGCAGAATTGGTTCCGGGTGTGTTGTTTATCGATGAGGTCCACATGCTTGATATCGAGATCTTTACATACTTGAACAGAGCACTTGAGGCTTCTATTGCACCAATTGTTGTTCTCGCGTCAAACAGAGGTATGACAACTGTCAAGGGAACAGAGGATATCAAGGCACCACATGGTATCCCACCAGACTTGATCGACAGATTGCTTATCATCCGTACGCTTCCATATTCAGTCGAGGAGATTAGGGTCATTATTGAAAAGAGAGCAAAAGTGGAGGCGTTGCCAATCTCACCAGAAGCTCTCGACAAACTTGCACAAGAGGGTTCCAAAACATCACTACGTTATGCACTTCAACTTCTTTCACCTTCTGGGATCCTGTCCAAGACAATGGGACACACCACAGTTCAGATATCTGATGTTGAAGAGGCAGAGAACTTGTTCTTGGATGCAAAGAGAAGCACAAAAGTTCTTGAAAACACCGCTGGATACCTTTGAATAGATTGTCTAAAATTGAACGAACTGTACAATACCTAAGACTACGTAAATGGGAAAGCTTGAGGTATCGTTCATTATCTTTGCTTTTTTGGTTAGTTTGCCAACAGAGACGTCTCCTTCAGGAATTTGGAAGGAGAGTACATCTGGTCACTACCGTAAACCACAGTCTTGATGGATCCCTGACTGGCACTATTAGCCACCCACTCCTGCAAGTTTTGGTACTCCAGGTAGTTACCTCCACCGACAACGAACACAACAGACTCTAAATAGGACTGTCTTTTTGGCTGTCTTGAGTGAGAGCCCCTGGTCGCTTTAGGATTGTAGTATAAGTAGTCATCCGTGACCTTGAGGCTTTCCTCACTAGCATTATTTGGATCCATAATGGTCTCCACAATCTTTGTAATAGGCATACTCTTTTTTTCCGGGATAAGTTTCTTGAGACCCGAGGCAATAGCACTAACACCTTCACCAAGCTTACCATCAGCCAAGTTGTACAACTTGGATGATAAACTGCTGAAAAGAGCACCAGTGTTGTTCGACTGACTCGATGTGTTGGTGTTCTTTGCATAACTGTTCATGACCATCTGATCTCTCAATCTCAGACTCTCCTTTACCTTCTTGACATAAACCAAGGCCGAGCTGTCAAAGTTTTCGTATTTAGCAAAAATTTGTTCGACTCGTGTCACAAAATCGGCAGGCAAGTCTGTCGTCAAAAGCATCACGATAAATGTTCTGAGTTTGTCTTCCAAATTGTTCACGGCCCCATTATTCAAGGCCTCGAGGAAGCTCTCTCTAGATCTTGGATCACTAAGACTTTGTTCAATCTCAAAGAAAGAATCCAACTGCTTAGCCTCTAACTGCTTCAACAATGAGAGAAGAATATCCATGTGCATATCAATAACATTTTTTCTTGCAGTTAGTTCCGGTAACTGATTCACAGCCTGTTGTAGTGTATCATCTCTTTGACCATCCAAGTCACTGAGATTCTGGGCAACACTCGATTTGGTCAGCTCAGCGGCTCTGGTCTTGTAATCCTGCAGGTCAGCATCGGCATTGTCAACTGCATCAGGGAATGGTAACTGTGCATTCTTTGTCCAAAAGAAGTCCTTAGGGTCAAGGTCGTACTGCTTTGTGATCGTCTTGCCATCCTCCTCTCTTTCAATAGTGATAGTGTTACGCTCGAGCTTAAAAACGTCCGACACCAAGCACTGGTAGATCCATGAATGAGCAAACATGGCAGCAAGATCGATGTTACGGTCTAAGAGGATCAGGACAAATCTCTGGGAGTAATCAGAGGCTGCTGTTGCCTTTGTGGTGATGACGTAGTCACGAAGTCTTTGATCGAGCTTTTCGGCAACAAGTTGAGCCGGTCCACCAGTCTGGGTACGTATTATTGGAACGTTCCCCATTGTGATGATAGCATCAAACAACCCGTTGGCAACGTCTTCAGCAATTTGATTGATCTCTTCCTCGGAAGTTTTGGCATCATTGAAGCGAGAGAAAACATGTGGAACCTCTAGGGAGAAGAGGAAGGGCTCTGTGACAACGTAATCCAAGTACTGGTCATATACTTGCAGCACTTTGGAAGATTTACCTGTAACAGCAACAGACTTAGCCAGTTCCTCTAACAGATCTCTGCTCAACGTGGAGGTGAAATTGATGTAGAAGCCCGAGTACTTGTCCGCCTTGAGATCGTTGGAGATGATCTCAATATTCTCCTTTGTAGGTTCCACAAAGTAGATAACTGGGACGTCTGGCATTGGAGATCTTCTGGAATGCAAGAGTGTATGCATCGTGATACCGCATCTTAGAAGGTCGTTTACTCTCAACACCGAGGAGACAATGGCGGTACTCTTCTTATCAAGCACAAGCACCTTCCAAATGATTTCCTCGCCATTGAGACTCGCCGTGAGGTCAGCACCCTCGGCACTTATATTCAGATGAAGCATCTTCTCGAGAGCGGCTAGCTCGTGTTAGTAAACATGCTCATTTGCTTGGAGAGTGTTGAGAGTTGTCGACAACAACAAGGTAAAAGAAGAAAGGCAAACAGAAAAGAAACCACTCCACAAAGAAAACATACCAATTTGCCGGTCCCTGAAAAAGAGCTGCTGTTCAAGAGACATAGTGAATAGCACCAACAGCGATGATTCGAGAGCTCTTAACTGTGTCTTTTACACAACGTGTTAAAGAGAGAGACGTGTAGCCGCCGATGCTGGAAATCGCGATCTGTTCGCGAAAATCCCAAACCATAAAAAAACCTGGACACCACTAATACAACAGCGTTGCCGACTTCAGTGTTCACTCAGATTTCCTCAATTGTCCATTTCATCTGCCCTGCGATAAGAAATGGAAGCACTGAGTGCGTCTCCGATAGTCAGCTTTCGCCTCACCTATGGCTGTATGACGTTTGCTATCCTGTTAGCTGTTCTTCCGACTTTGCACCTTGCGCTTGTCAGACTTTGCTCACATATATGTAGGAGGTTTGCCGTGCGACGAGCGAGTTCAGCGTCCGAGTCTCAGGGTGAAAGGCGGTGCATCCGTGGATTCTGCACCTTTACATACCACTTGATTGATCTGATGTTAGGGAGCGGGAAGGGATATGACAATATTGATATCTCTGATGGTCCACTCGACATCTCCCATGAACTGGATGCAGAATGGTCATTGGAGAGTCGAGACAAAAATGTGTCAAAAGCGCCCCTGTACTCTATTTTTACCCTCATACAGCAAACAAGCTGTCTTTCAGAGGATGATCAATAGATAAGTGCCATCGTAAGAATCAAGATTGCTCTCTTTGCCTGAACGACTTGTCAAAGTTGACAAGATATGCTTCTATAGACGTGGGTGGTGTTATTTTCATGTTTCAGCCAGCTGGGCAACTGACACTTGTTGGCTGCCGAGATATGCACGGAAATGGGCCAAGCCATCAATCCACAAGAGGTATTCTTTTGGGTATCGAGGCTCGAATTGGTACAATGGACTTGCTCAGGCTGTTCTGTCTCCCATGTGCCCTGTCCTCCTGTCTCTTGTGGATGCACCAGAGTTCTCCTTTGCGTGTTTCTCAGGCAATCATTTGTGCAAGCTGATAACTAGCTTTCCACATCCATAATCGATATGTAGAGCGCTAAAGGGCAAGGTGCAGCTTAGAATCTAGCTTGTGATTGATTTGTGTGTATATTGTTAAAAAAAGATGCCAATGAACATGAATATTCTCTCTTTTCCTTACCAACGTCTCGGACTAGATATAGAGCTTCAGAGAAGAAGCCTGTAGCGTTGAAATTTTGAATTCAAGAATTAGGTGTGAAAGATCTATTTTGAGTGGACAATACCAGGAAGACCCCTTGGCCCCTTGGTACTTGCCTTTCTTTCTCCCACGGTGTGGCATAGCATAGCAGCTACGCACCATATTGATGCAAAGCTGTCACAGCATGCACACTATGCATAACATACATGCGGACAGCGAGAAAGGGCGCACAAACCTGCATAACATGCATACACTGCATAACCTGCAAGGACAGGACGACAGGACTCTCCCAGGTCCCTCCTCGCTCCTCCCACTAGCAGGGCAGAATTCTCGGTATGAAGGGTGTGTCAAACACCCACTGTCCCACAAGTGGCTGCTGCAGTTTAATTCCACAGGGGAATGCCATGTCATACAAGGAGCAAATCCTGATCCGTATTGAACACGAAACGCCAGACGGCCAAATTATCGAGAGAATGCCAGATGATTGTGCTGGCGGCTATTTGGAAATCTTTGTTTCTCCTCCACCGCTGTCACAAACAAAACTGGCCAAGTCTGTAGTCAACGTAGAATAGTTGGGAAGGTTGTGAAGTTGTCTCTGTGACTACCAGCGCCGCATTGTGTTTTGTAAAGGTGCCCTCTCTCTAGAGGAACTCTATGCAGCCCAGGCCAGACGGCCAGACCACACACACACATATCAGCAGACGAATTTTGAGTGCATTCCCCTCAGCCGGCTCATCCTAAATTTGTGGAGTATTTTTCTCTTCAAAATGGGGTTTCGTAGACACCTATACGGTTGATCGGGCACTAGTCTTCCCATGTTGGATGGAAACTTTGGAAATATCAGATGTTATTCTAGTTGATGACTTTTTTGAATGACCATAGTTCCTAAGCTTCAAGTAATACAGCTGTCATAGAGTATATTTCAGATCCTAGTTTTTCAGCGCTACCTGTTTTCATTAACGGCTGTCTTTATCCAGCCTTGAGATGTCGCTTTCATTCGTTGAACGACGGGACATCTTCCGTGCTCGATTACTTGCAACTGGAAGGAGGACAAATAGCCACATGTATCTCATAGAATTTCAATAGTACGTAAAAGGAAGGTCATGGATGCAAGCTGAGGAAGAGGTTTTCAAGCATGCAGTGACACAACAGGATATACTGGAAAGATCCACGAAAGCCCTGGAAGGAAATGTCTGCAGTGAGATACATGGGGGGTCTAAGTAGAAGTGGTATGGAGGACTTCTCAAAGGTACTGACTACGTACATGTTTCAGAAGTAGCTTCCAATTACTGACCAAATCGTTACAAGTTGCACTTGGAGGTAGGCATGAAACTTTAAACCGTTGATGGATGCAACCAGAACTGGCTCCTGAAATCACACCTGCTTTCTAAGTTCTAACAGAAGTACTCTGACTTGACAAAGATCTCACTTGGCGTGATATCACCAATATTTTACGTGCAATGTGCATAGTACAATCCCCCTCAGGTGGGTTCTAGATGGGTAGATAGACAGTCTCCACTACACAACGTAGCCAACAACACAACATAAGCATCTCTTCTTTTTTTCTGTGAACCTTCTGCACTCAGCAAGTACTACGAGAGATCATGCAAGCACAGCTTGCTTTGATTTATAGCAGTACACCAAGACACGTCAGCGACGACACTGACGCAGCAGCGCATGTATGCATCGGCGCACCACAGGGACACAAAGCCATTAACACAAGTCGCATGGAACGTCCGCATTGAGGTTAAGCAGAATCCACGCCCACCAAGCAACTCACGGAGCTACTCACCAAGCAATTAGAATACACTACAATTCCATATAGAGCAGTCATTAAGTCATTAATATCATAAAAGGAGCGTGGGAAATTCTGATTAACTCATCAGAAGAATGTCTGTAAAACATGGTCATCGCTCAAGTTCTCCTCAACCACATGGTATATCTCCATTAATAAATTGGGGAACTTTCTGTTAAAGTACTGGTAGAAACCATCTGGCAATGGGCTCATCCTCTTGGCCAATTCAGGAGGCAAGTCATTGAAATGATGATACTTGTTTCTCAAGGCCCTCAACAAGTCCATCAACTTCGTACCGTGATATTTTCTGTATTTTCCCAAATTGTCCATAAACATCTTCTCAAACTTGTGGCACCAGTCATCACCAATCACATTTGGAGCAATAGCCTCTAGCTGCTGCAACAACTCACTTGGAGGATCTCTTTGCTCAACTTCATATCTGTCACTCACCTTCAACAGGAACTCAAGCTTCTTGGCATTGTTCCAAAAGTATGGGTGCTTCAAAACCTGGTCGGTGGTTGGCCTCAACTTTGGGTTTCTCGAAATCATTCTCGAAATCAAATCCTTAGCCTCTTCAACATTCTCCGGGAGAATCTCTAAAGCATCCAATGTGTACTCACCTTTGATAACATTACCTTCTCTCAGGTATCTATCGCCGAATGGATGACACCCATTCGATAAGATATAGTAGAACACACAACCAAGCGAAAAAATATCAATAGCCCTCGTCAGTCTTCTCTTGGACAGTGTATCGAACACCAAAGGCTCAGCAATGGAGTTTGACGACGTGTTCAAAGAATGCTCACTGGTTGCTGTTGCTGTTATGGAGTTATAAGTTGTGTTTGACTCATCAACCAGCAACTCAGGAGCTCTCCATCCAGAAGTACCAGCGGCATGTTGCGTGGTGGCTCTGAAAGAACTCTCATCTGCCTCCAAACGCTTACACAATCCAAAGTCAGAAATCAAAATACGAACAGGAGAGAATTCACCAGTACGAGTTCTCAACTTCTTTGGCGGTGCAACAAGAATATTTTGTGGCTTGATATCTCTGTGCACAATCTTGAGAGAATGAAGATGATGAAGACCTTTGGCAATTTGCTCCAAAACATTCACGGGATTCATAATGGTCAGCAACTCTGGGTATTCACCAGATTTCTCGATAACATCCTCCAGGGATGCAGAGCAGAGCTCTAACGCAATATAAAGGAACTTATCGTTGGTCTCACTGTAGAAGTATCTGATAACATTTGGGTGGTCATCACTCTCTGTCAGCAAGTTGATTTCGTGACTTGCCACATCATAAAAGTCAATCAGCATTCTCTTGACTGCAACGTCTCGATTTTGGAAGGTACCCTTAAAGACAACAGTACCATAAGAACCGTATCCCAAAATAGAGGTAGATAATTTCAAACCATTAATAGTGTTTGGAGACGCGACGGTTTGAGAGTTGCTTGGTGCATTAGCAGCTTCATCGACAGCCGTAATTTGAGTCACTTCCTTATCAGGTTCTTTAAGTTCCTCCTTGATTTCAGCCAAAACGTTCTTTTTTGACTTCTTTCCACCTCTGGAGCCTCTCTTTCTCTTCTTGAGACCTCCCTTGTTTTCAGCAGAAACCTTATCTTCGAGCGGTGGTTCAATAATTTTTACTTCCTTCTTCACCTTTTTAGGTTCTTCAGAAACAGTTGCGGAAGGAGGCTTGACAGTTGGAGCGAAGTCTTCTGGGTGAGGATCAGAAGGTATCGATTCCTCAAGAGGAACATCTGTTTCGACAACCGTCTCTTCTGAAGACTCATCTTTTTCCTCTTCAACAATTACCGGTACGGGATCATCCTGAATTCCAAGTTTCTTCTTTTGCAGTTCATCCAGGTTGGACAATTCATAAGTCGTGACCTGTGCCCCAAGTTCTTTGAGTTCAAGACCATTGTTTCTCAAGAGTGCATCCAACGAAGGTAACCATTGTAGCTTCATGGCAATAAATATGAGAAGGGAAAGTATCAGCACCATCACCAGGTTCTCAATACATCTGTAGAGGAATTTACCGAAGACTGTTCCAAAGAACCCATCGCTCTCTCTTGGAACGGGCTCAATGCCTAATACTGGCGCTGAGGAAGCAGGAATTCCCACCCATTCAGATTTAGAGTATGGATCATAGTAACCCAATTCATTGGATTTATGCATGGTTTCAGTGTTGTAGTCCTGTGTGTTGGCAGGATAGTGCTGAGGGAAATTCGTTGGGTAACCAACACCGTCACCGGTTGGATCAACCTCATTGCTCGAGATAGGTGGGATGTGGACCCCAATAATGGCTGTATTGAAATGATCCGGTGAATTCAAGATGTGTGAAGCTCTCCACCTTTCACTAAGAGAATATCTTGAAGTTGGAGCAGACTGAACCAAAGATGGGTAGTACTCACTAGACATGGCGTACCAAGACCCATTCCTTGTGATACCCAAGTAAGTTCCCTGTGATCTCTGCCCTGCAAACCCTGTTGGTGGCTTCAACGGATGAGGAACGACAATGAAGTTGGATTCATCAATCTCAGCAAGACGTTCATCGCGAAGGATGTCAAAGACGTTGACAACAGTGAATGGTAGTTGACTAACCCATTTTGCAACTTTTGATTCAATGTCGATTGCAAGGAGAGTGCTGTCATGGAATGGAGCAATGTAGGTACCATCAAGAGGGATCTTATTTTGGAAAGCCAAGTCGGAGTCGATGTTATTTGGGCCCCATGTAGAGTAAGTGACATTCCATGCTGTGTTGTCCTTAGAATGGATAGTCAGCTCATAAGTCGTCTTGCCGAGCATGAATATATTTGAGCAGTCGGTGCTGGAAGAGCATACATCTTCGTTATCCTTTAGACCAGAGCCATATATCGATACAATCTCACCTGTAGTCACATCGATTGTGTAAAGAGAAGATTTTCTCACACCAGTATAGACCTTGTCATCACCATTTATAGCAAACGGACTTTGAAGCACCAAGTGTGATATTGAAACAGGTAACTTGGTTAAACCAGACTGTTTGTTGAAAAAGTAAAGGTTCCCATCACTGTACGGCTCGACAATCCAAACAAGTGAATCGTCTGTCTCAGTAGAGTTCTGTTGTGACACATTAGCATGCACTTGTACCAAAGGTTCTTCCACTTCTAGTGACCACATAATCTCCCCTGTTTGTCTATCAAGGGCATGGAGGCCTCCTTCAACGTCGGATGCAAGTAACAGGGATGAAAGTTGAAAGTCATGGATCGGCCTCACGCCGAGATGTCGCAGATACGACGGGTCCTCTCGTTGAATGAGGGCATTGGGCGTGTTTGGTCTAGAATGCTTTTGTGCGTACGCTTGTTTATGCTGTGTATCAATGTTCTGCTGGTCGTTCTCATAATGACGAATTTGCATATGCTGATGGTGGTCTTCCTTCTCAGGCTCGATGGTGTGTATGTTGCTTTCCTTCTTCTGGAAGAACCAACTGGGCGAGAAGAGCGCCAGCACTATCGATAGCACCGACACAAAGCAAAGAAGATTCAGAAGTGTGTTCTGAAAGCGCATGTTGTGTATGTGTGATGCACTTTCGAGTGCCTGTGGTCGCCGCTAGGGTAGGACAGTCTAGTCGACAGGGGGGGCAGTGTAGTAGCAAAAGCAGGCCTCAAAGTCAGCAAAAGTACGGCGGCAAGCTTCCAGAGCGTCGTGAGAGTGAAAAGCAAATATTGTGCCCAACAGTCGGAAAAGGGATCTCCGCAAAGTTCTCCTTGGATTTGTGTGCGACTAAAAGAAGCCGGGGGATCTGAGCGGGTGATGACGTTGTCCTGTCCTCTCACTGGTGATCCAGGTCCTTTTTTTTTTTTTTTTTATTTTTTTTTTATTTTACTATTTTCAAGTTTCTCGAACAAAGCGCGTGGCAAACCAAAGAGGAAATAATCGCGGCGGCTTCACGGGCGCGTGCTTTGTGTGTGGGCCTATAAGCCATGGGCTGTGTGTGTATTGTGGCATGGCTCATGAGGGTGTGGACAATGTGACTGGGATACTCATGTAATTTATGAACAACATCCTCAGATGTCACCAGAAAATGCTTTTCATTGTGCTTTGTAACCCTATGCGCACGGAAAAAAGCGGAGCGTGTATCGATCTTAGGCCCAGAGATAAGACAGATTACGCGTAGTCAAGAAACGTGGCTTAGGAAGCAGGGTGGGGTACAGTCAAGGCCTCGCTACTCGCTGCTAACTGCTAACCTCAATGCGAACCGTAGCCAGCCTACAGAACTACTACATCAGTAGTCGTTAATTCCCAAATATTCTTCTTTTGGTTTAATTTGGTATCATCGACACTCTTTGCAGTTAAATTCCTGCCCAGTCCAACACTCCATGCAATGTACGACGTCTCAGGGCCGAGTAACGGGTCATCAAAATTATAATTAGAAGGAATAAATAGGAGTGCAGAGCACAGAAAAACAAGAGTATATAATTAAATCAACATCACAAGTGCAACAACCAACCAGGAGTAACTGAAACTGAAACTGAAACCAAACCAACCAACCAAACAAACAACCAAACAAACAAACGCACAATCATCATGTCAGTTTATGGCACCAATTCGGTGCTCAACAATGCCCCTTAGTATCTTGATCTTACCATAGAATGGGTCAATGTGAATTCCATCGTTCACTCTCACGTGCTTTGGCTTGTTTCTATGCTCTGAACCTGGTGTAGGCCAGGAACACTTCAGGCCCAAACGTGCACACTCATGACATTTTGGTCTGGTTTCACAACAACGTTTCTTGCGGTGACGACATGTTAAACACCCCATGCGAGAGCGCTTCACCTTCCCCGTTTCCGCATCAATCTTCTCAGGTGTAATTGCAGAGTTGGCCAAAGGGCTTGTAATAGAGCTTACTCTCCGTTTGGAGGCGTTGCGGCTCTTCGTTGCAGCATTGGCAAATTCGGGCGAGCTTGTAGCTGAAGACCAAGACGACTTATTCTGTCTCGAGTAGAGAGAATTGTGATCGCCGCTGGTTGATGAAGAAATGGAAGAGTGTGTGTCTTCAGTGTAAACCTGGCCGGGAATCAACCCTCCAAAGTCCAACGCGGAGCCGTTTGTAGGATAAGAGGGATGAAGTCGGTTCCCTGGGTGTGTGGTATATGATGTATCCATGCGAGAATGAGGTGGGTTCGGGTTTTGGCTTTGTTGCGAGTGCTGTTGCTGTTGGCTTTGGCTATTCCCTTGTGAATTAACTGGGAAACTGTTAAATGGAAGGGAAGTGTTGTAGAGTGTCATTTGATCAACAGGTGGGACTGATTCTCTTGAATATGCTTCGGCAGCGGGATAGAGGAAATCTTGTTGATTTGGAAACTGGTGGTTGTCCATTTTGAGTTAAAACACTGAGCTCAGAGAGTTGTCAAAAGAACACACCGTTTAGTAAGTAACTCGACGATATCTCCAGTGTTTCAGAAAACAGACCAAGAGTAACAGATCTCAAATCCAAGATTAGAAACCCAGTAAAAACTGTGCAGCACCAGTACTTCGGTATATCAAAGTTCTAATAGAGGATCTTAGCAGAAGCCAAGATACCAATGGTGGGTGAAGAGTATAGTAAAATCGCAGTGCCCTAAGTCTGTGTTGTTTGGAAATCCACAAGCTGAATTGCGTGCTGGTGGGTCGACTGTATGTATGAAAAGTCTGCGAGTGTCCCAAATTGAGACCGCCACCATCTAGCATACATACAGAGAGCGGGGTGTGCAAGCTATATATTCACGAGCAGGTGGACAGACACCCCGAGAAGAATATAATCCGAGACCATTGAAGTACAGAAGTTCACTGGCACCTACAGGAGCCGGACTGGAAGGTTGGAAACTTGTGGGTATGCGAGTTCGTTAAAAACTCTAGACCGCGGACCGCAGTTATATGCGCATTATGCAGCAGTCGTACGCACACATTACAGAGCACGCGTGCATGGCCATACAGAAAATACGCGAAACCTCCGATTTCAGGAGGGTTGGCAGGCTTCTGGAATCTAGAAAATAGGTTCCAAATGCAGATGTTCCAAGTCTATGCTGTCCACGGAGTCCGAGCATGTACGCGGACACTCTTGGACTTCCCCATCGGGCCACCCCTTTTGGAAACTCAAGCCGGGCCAGCCGGAGTCACACTCGTCTTGACATAAGTGAAACAGGAATGCAAACTTGTAATCAAAATGTTGGACAGTCAGAGTCGTGGAAAGATGTCCAGAATGTAGCGTGTGATTGAGCAGCTAACGTTTGGAGACGATAAAGAATTCCGCCACCACTTTTCTTTGGAAGACGCACGAGCTCTTGTTTGACTCATTAAGCTTAACACTATACCAGGAACCCGGAACACAGATAGAACACTTTGCAGACACTAACCCCAATCTGTCTCAATGTCTAAATTCTAACATGTCTGGTATTGTTGAAGCTTCAACGACTATACAAAGCAGCAGAAAACAATTGGCGTCCTTGAAATAAAGAGAGGCAGACATAGAATGGTAGAAGCTCGTGCGAGGAACATACAGAACCCTCATTTGTGGGATAACTCATACAGCAAAAATTAGTACTCCTCCTAGTAAGCTCTTTCACAATAATTCATTGAGGGACACCAGAGGATGGCAGGTACTCTGATCCTCTGATCTGCAGATTCCATCTCCAGACATGGATCAAATACAAGACGCAGGCAATGAGTGCTACGTGCTCAGAAAAACACTGATAAGAAAATGGTATTGATGGCTAACATTAAATCCGTAGGAACACCATGCCGACTACATTAAAGTACTGACAAGATGCAATAATGCTTATCTGTTACATCCAGGTTACGATCTATGGCGCCCATACAGAGAAGCGCTTCAGCTAGGAGTTACAGATGCAATATTGTTGGTTAAAAGAGAATTTAATGTGTAGGTAAGTAAAATGACCAGCCAGAGCAATCATTCCTGAAGATGGGAACATGCCTATATTCATAACCATTTTCGGTTGCGTTTACTCATGCGGCAATTGTCTATAGTGATATCCGCCCACAGGTCTGTTCCAGACTCTATCTGATTGTACCATTGTGGCGGGGAAACTACAGAGTGTGCAATAGTGTTTAGCCCACGTGCAACATGTAACACAAGTTCAGCAATCAGAACTAAGTCACAGTAGTTTAATGGCTTCCAATTTGGAGATATCAAATGTGGAAATTTAGAGCACATACAGAAGTAGAAGTGGAGAATCCATACTAAAACCACCAATTAAACAGCCTAGGGACTTCTAAATTATACAACTTACCTCATTGTACTATCCAGAATTACAAAGAAACTGGATCCAATTCATTTTCGTTCTGTGTTTTGAAGAATAAAACATTGCGTAATGAGCCTCTGTTTTCTAGCTTGACGAACGATCCACTATAGCTTTATCGCATCCCTGCCACCAGCAACCCCATCGAGTGATACACTTTCAAGAAATCGGCAAGTTTTGCAACTCCATCTTTTGCTGCTTTCAGAGAAGTGAGAGAGACAGATATGACGATATGACTGACTCGGGAGTGTGTATGCCAGTTTGACGTGTAACAGATCTTCATGCGTACACAGCACAGAACGTGAGGGCACAGAAGAATGCGTTGAGGGCTAGTGCGCCAACCAGTAGAGATACATGATGATATCCCAAACCTGAACTCCTAGATCAAGCACACTGTACGCACAAGCCACTACCTGAGTCAAGTTTACAGACAAGGCGCCCGGTTAGATATACTAAACATCAAAACTTCAGAAAGGCGGTGATATTTTCAGCTGAACACTCAAGCATTCATACACAGCTAGATGACCCGTTTCCTGCGAAAAATACCCCCTTCCGGGCGCCCGAGGACACCAGCCTTACCTTCCTCATGGTGTTGTTTTAGTCGCAGTATTGGAGATGTCACTATATGTGTCAGTATATCATAGTGCTTTATAGTGGGCATAAAGATCGTATGATCACGGAGAATCAGAGTTTCCTGCAGCCGCTTGACAAGACAACGCCCGCAGGTCCTTTGACGCTTCTTGGAAGAAGATCTTTCATATGCCGGGATACGAGGCTGCTGAACAGCTTACCCTCTGCAAGGGTGCAAAGCTTTAGTTACAATACAACACAACACATTCCACCCAGCGCTAATGGATGATCTTGCTGTGTGTCGCCCTATTGTGGGAGAAGTCACAAGCTCCAACAGCGATAAGGTGAGCTGCAGGGCTGAGCGAAGTAGAGTCCAACGCTGATCGCATCAGTGTGCCAATCCAGACTACGTACTTTGAAATGCTTTAACCATTCTGTTGGGTCTCCCATTCGCCTTTAGAGAGCCATCTCGCCGCCGAGATGACAACACAGCTGAGGCCGGCAAGTAGTGCCGAAGGCGTCCTGGATTGAGAGGTTGGACCCTCTAACTGCAGGACCGCAGAGAGAGACAGAGAGAGCGCCTGCATGCGGTCCCGACAAAACTCCCCGCAGTCTTTCCTTTGGGCGAGGATGGCTACTTTCTTCAACTTTATGTCTTTGTTTCCCTTGCTCACGGCTCACGGCTAGCACTCCAGCCCTGCTCCAGGCAGTACGATCCTGGTTTTTATTATGGAGCACTTACCAGTGAAATACCCATTGTGAGACGACACATCCAGCTTTGTTGGTTCTCTTTTTCAAATGTGATTCGAATCGGGACCGAAAGCCAAGAGTCAAGAGTCGAGAGTCCAAACTGATCAAACGGCTCGTAATGAGAAAGCTTGCTAGAGCAAGACGCCCTGACTGCACTTCCTAACGGTAATGTTGTGCTTGTTTTGCGAAGTCAATCGCAACAATACATTACAGGCGATCATAATCGTAATCCCACAGATCATCAGTTACCTATAGGAAAATATATGTGCAATCCCGGTAAGCAGCAGGCGGGTCTGACGATTTCGTTGGTGGGCGATCATGGTGGGCGTGTCGTGTCACCCTGCGCGCCAAAAACACAGCATGCACCACTCAACCTGTATGAAGCATTAGAAGGAAAACAGCAAAAAAGATTGAAGACGAAACAAGTCTAGAACAGAGTTGTTATCCACGGTCAAGTGAGTTCTTGGTATTTGTAGAAGTTATTTGCGGTGCAAATGCACTTCTGGCGTGGTAATCACAGGTATGTGGTATATGCAGTAAACTGCACACGATTTGTATAGGGCGGAAGTTTGGTACGTCGCTTCAAGAGCTCTTGACGCAAAATCTACGAAATCGTCCCATCTGCTAATGACAAATCAGATCAGTGACTTGATAATCCAACAGTCGATACTTGATAATTGATGATGTCAAATGACCTCTAAAACCCAAGACATTTGAATGCAATGCACTGAGCGCAAAATGGGCTCGAGGCGTCAAGATGTCAAGACTCAAGGCGTCGTCGGGCAGATAAGGCTTCCACTATTCTCCACAGACTAGGTTGCTAACAAACCAAAAGTGACACATACAGAGGAGCGTGGGGAGAAGTGAAAAATCACACCCCATCAGTATAAGGGAATGATCAGTAAAAGATAAGAAATGGATCGCTTATGGTGATTTGTATAGACAACACCGTGGCACTAGCAGCAGATGTTCAACAAACATCATGAAACAAAGTGATTTGGGACCACAGGGTAAACAATCTGTATCCAGGACGGGAAGTCATCATCGTCAGACCTGCATAGACCAAATGTGTGTATTGTGGTATAGCAGCGTTGCATCCCAGCAGTATAGACTAGAGAGACATACTGGCGGTACAATTCAACAGATATACATGGTTCTGATGTAATCGGTACTGTCTTCTAAGAGTTGTGCAAATAGAATACCACTCAAACAACATGAAACGATGCCGTTCGAGTAGCTTGGCAGGTTCCAGGGAGAAATAAGAAAATCAGCCATATCTGTCGTCATCGAGGCGGCTCAGTGAAGCGAGGTGACGTTGGCGATCGCTCTTAAATATTGTGTACGGTTGTCAGACCGAGAGATGGTCATGGATCCATCCTTTTGGACTCAATTATCCAAGAAAACTCTAGATCGGCAGACGGAGAAGCCGTTTAAGACGACGTGCAAATGACGGAGGTGAATCAGATCTGGGAAAATCTACTGTAGCAGGCACAAATACTACAGCTCAAGCTCCAATTGATGAACACTTGATTAGCATCCATAAGCAAGTTTGTGAACAAAGATAGCTCTTGCATTGTCACCTTGCTACTTATGATCGGTAAGAAAAACTAGGTGTTCCGTAGTGATGCAAGTTTAGCGTAGACCCTGCGGGCGAACACATCAGATAACCCACTACTACTATACAAAGTGTACCAATCCGTGCGCAATATGATAAAAAAGGTTGTTAATTGTACCTGAGTCTTTAATGTTGGATCGTCGATGCCGGCGTCGTACGTTGTTTCATGTGTGTCTCCGAGGCTTAACAAAGAACGTGTGCTAATGAGGGGAAATCGAATCTTTTGGCAACAGAATAACCTTTACAATTTCAACCGGAGATCAAAAGGTCGTGCACCACTGCTACCACTGGGATCTGAGGATGACTGTTACTGACTACCGGGTATTTGGAGGGTTTTTCCTACCACCGTAGTTTGACAATTGTACCCAGAGATGGGTTGACGTCTTCCAGACTGTTTCAGTGCACCAGAAGGTGTAGTTACGGCAGGAGGGGTACAAACCGAGTCCCGACGGTAGCCGATATGTAGTTCACACAGCGCACACTTGTGACTTGGCTACACAATGACGGAGTGGCAAAATAAATATACGGCGATATAGGCGCTCCCAAAAGGGAAATATGTCTATGTTCTTACTCCGACAGCCCGAGTACGCGTCGAGGAGCAGGAGCGAAGCGCAAGGTAAAGAGAGAGATAGAGAGATGGTGAGAGAGTGTGGGAGAGAGAGGCGCAAAAGCAAGCGAGCAGAAGACTGTAGAATAGAGTGAACTTCAGCGTCTTTCCATCGCAGTTCTAGAACTCCACAAACTACAGCGGGAAACCTCATGTCGGAAACAGAGAACGTTTCCATTTTCGCTTTTTTTCGTCCGCCGGCGAAACGAGACGACCCCAAAACGGTGCTGCCGGCGGTGACACTTTTTTTTGGCGTGGGCCTCCCCGGATGCCTCCTGCTTTGAAGGGTCTACAGGGGGGCATCTTTAGCGAACGCATACGAGCACTTGAAGGCACACATCGGAGGCGGTCCGACGAGCAGGTGTCGTCGTGGGCGCCATCCGCAAGAAACAACCACTGTTTCAGACTGTACTCAGAGATTTCTTTGTTGTGTGTGCGTACGATTTTTGCCTGTTGTTCTTGGTGTAGCTCGTCATATATTTGGCGGCCGTACATTAGATCGGCCAAGATTATGCTGGATGAGGGGCCCGGCCCCTCAGTGGAGGTGGAGGATGAGGTAGAGGAAGTGAAAAGAAGAAGATCTGCGTCATTGACTGGAATGCAGGGCCCTCCGGCCCCCGGCCCAGAACATTAGAACGGCTCTGTAGTTTGTATATTGTGGAATTCACATTGAAAGTATTTACGAACTTGATCTGTCTTTTTTTTTACTTGGGAAAAGCTGTGCAACAGGGCACCAGGGTAATGCGAAAAATTTCAGCTTAAAACAGTTTACGAAGTGGAGAACTGTGGAGTCATGCATTTCTACTTCGCCTATGGATACTAGCTGACACGAGTTGAGAACTGAGAAGAGAAGCTGAAATATATGGCTACGAACCAGTTCTAAGGGGTTATGGTTCGCTGGTTTCGCATGATATGTTACTCCCCATGTCCTCATAAATCAGTCTCACACAATATGACTGATGCTAGGTGCTAGGATGAACTGCCCAGCTGATAACTATACATGCCCCTTTTTTCCACCCACACCCTCCTTCCATGACACTCAGCATTCCCTATGCCACTCATTTAACTGAAAATACATCTCCCAGCATTCTAACTCACTCAGCTGCTACGATAAACAACCAGAATATCAAGATTCAACTCTTGTATCCTGTCATGTCAGTATGCCGGGTAGTGCCCAAAGCGTAAAATACCAGGGCCACACAACCCCGCGAAAAAGAGAAATCGCGAACCAATCGACTTTGGCGCAACTAATCAAAGGAGATTTACTCACCATCAGCATCACCATCAAAGGGTCAGCAACTGTGCGCCAGAACCAGACACATAACATGTTCAAGAGACAGTTCTCCCAGACCGTCAAGCGTCTGCAGTCATCCGTCACACAAAAGACAGAGCAGTCCGTCGCAGAGGTGCTCGACCAGGCTCCAAACCGTGCCCAGCCGTGGTCGCATTCACAGGCTGCTCGTAAGGATGTGGTAAACAAACCAGTCTTCCTTGCCAAGGACCTCACTAAGCAACCTCGTCCTTATGCTGCTATTGAGCTCATTGCCAAGCAGCCAGTCAGATTCATCCACGACCGTATTGCGGTTTGCCAGGGAAACAAGCAAGGGAACCAGGGACATCCAAAGGTTTACATCAACTTGGAACCAAAGAGAGCACATGCCTGTGGCTACTGTGGATTAAGATTTGCCATGGATGGATACAAGGGGGAGATCAAAGAGTAATTTCCCTGTCGTTTGCCTATTTATTCATATTTATTAGATCATCTTCAGACATGACCCACTGATGATCGCTTTATTTATTTATTGGAGAAAATCCTCATCATAACGCTAAATTCATACCATTATCCGTACATTATAATCATGTATATCACTAGTACTCTACAAATCTAAATACAGAAGTAGACATTATGCTTTAATGAATGTAAGATAAGACACCAAACACGACAACAACAGTACTGACATCAAACAACACCAATTGAAGAAGTTCCAAATACTTCATTCCAAGTTTGATACGACTCTTCCATACTGCAGGAAGGAACTGCTCTGGGACCAGGCCCATGTAGTCCAGGATCTTGGAGTTGTAATTGTAGTGCGTATTGTTGTGCAACACCGTGGCGTAATACGAGACTGTCAAGACTTCAAATGCAGTGAATATTTGGGTGAAAAGATTTGATCCATAACTTCTTGAGGTAGCGTATGAAGTAGAATAATGCCCCCTGAAGAAGAAGAAGTACAGTGATAACCCTAGTGTAAAAAGGAGTTTAAGCAACATGAACTGTGCTTTGAACTTATCACTCCTCTGCCTCTCAATAGCAATCGTCTCACTTTGGAGATTGTAATCCTCATCGGGCTTTGGGAAGCCTCCCTGCTGTCCCTGTGCTTGTTGCAGAGCTGCCAGGAATGGATCATTGCCACCCAGCCCATCATTAGTAGTACCATCTGGCCCATGAAGCTTCGAAGGGTCAATCCCGAGAAGTTGTGCAAACATGTCAAACTCTTTCAAGTCACCCTCCTCACCTTCATTGTGTTGATGCTTCTCAGACGCAAGTATCTTGTTCAATGACTTCTGGAACTGATCAAGACTCTCGATAGGTGGATCATCCACCTCGTCGTCATCATCAACAGCTTGCTGCGGCTTGATGTCAAAGGATTGAGAAATTCTTCTATTGGCAGCAGACACATTAGCGTAGGAGCTGTTAGCAGTAGGCGTGCTAGACCCTGATGCACCAGCAACATAAGGCTCTGGTGATTGCGACTCCGGGGTCGATGCTGATGAGCTCGTGGCTTGAACAGAGGTGGAATCACCTGTGATCTTCTGAAGACGGCTAGCGGCGTTGGACATCTTGGCAGCGCGGCGCTCACGAAGAGCCTTACGCTTCTCCTCCTCGGTAAGTGCCATTATTGATTCGTATTTGCGTGTCAAAAGAGAGGTTGGTTAGTTGGTTTGCAAGAGCACTTTGCCTTTTTGTTTGTTTGCTGATGAGGGAGCCGGACAGAAAAACCGGGAAAAAGTGCGAATTGGCGTCAAATAAGACATCATGGTATACGGTGTTTCTGATAAATAGTGATAAATAGTTTATGAATTTTCTAGTAAATATGTACAGAGCTTTTATGCCCTCACTGTGACTCAACTTCGCTCCCCACAACTTCCTCCCAAGTTTTGCCCTCCCTTTTGAGCTCCTCAGTAAGCTCGTCCTTGATCTTATCAACGAGACCGGGACCTTTGTAGGCGAAAGACGTGTAGAGCTGAACAAACGAAGCACCAGCTTTGGCGAACTCCAAGGCATCTTTACCAGAGGAAATACCACCACAGCCAACGAGGACCAGGTCGGAGCCGAGTGCGTGTTTAGCAGCAGTTCTCAGCGCCTTCAACGCAAGTGGCTTGAGTGGTTTCCCGGAGAGACCACCAGCTTCACTAGTGAGCAAAGGTGAAGAGTGCAGAGTCGATGGTCTCTGAATCGTGGTGTTGGAGATGATGATTCCGTTGATCTTGGACTCCTTTGCGGAGTTGACGATTGATGCAATCTCTGTCTCATCAAGGTCTGGTGCAATCTTCACGAGAACAGGTGTGATCTTCTTGTGTTCTGCAACGAGAGAGTCTCTCTTGGAAATGACAGCTTTCAACAAGTTCGTCAACTTACCTTCTCCTTGCAAGTTTCTAAGCCCCGGGGTGTTTGGAGACGAGACGTTAATGACCAACACGTCTGCAAATTCGTTAAAGTTCTCAACACCTTGCAAGTAGTCCTCGACTTCATCACCAGTCTTGTTCTTACCCAAGTTGATACCAAGCAGTTGACCATCTTTCAACGATAAGTTCTTGACGGAGTCTTCACCATTGCGATCGAGGAAACGCTGGAGTCTTTTCTTAAGGCGCACAACGACGTCCATATGCCCCACAGAGTTGAATCCATAACGGTTGATGACGGCATCATCCTTTGGAAGTCTAAAGAAACGTGGTTTTGGGTTACCTGGTTGTGGCAATGGCGTGATCGAGCCAATCTCAACGTATCCGAATCCAATACCAAAGAGACCATCAATGGCTTCTCCGTTCTTGTCCATACCAGCAGCAAGCCCAACTGGGTTGCTCAAGGTCTTACCGAAAATATTCACTTTCAAACGCTCGTCATCCTGATGGAACCATTCACGAGGAACAAGACCGTGCTTGAAGAGCCAGATACCAAGCTCATGACCTTGTTCTGCATCGGTGAGGACGCGGATAAGCGGACAGAACAAGTATTCATGGATCGAGGAGCGCACATCAAATGCATAGAGTGTGAATAAACCAGCACCAACGAGCGTGGCACCGAAGTAGAAAGGGTTCCCCAAGATCGACGACTTGAGTACTGGACGACCGGATTGCTTTGAGAACGAAGCCAACGTACGCCCAAGCGGACGGCGAACGAACGACTGCAATGCTTGACGAGTGAACATCGATCCAGAGCACTGTGATTTGCTTGCACGAGCAGACTAGTGTAACAGTGAATAGTTACGAAAAGAGGAAACAGGAGATGGATCTAAGCTTCCTAGTAAAGTACTCGTTCAAGCGTAAAGGCCATCGCCGCATAACCTTTCCCGATTGGGCACCGTGATCATGGCTTCATCATGATCGTGGGATGATCATCTCCGCCATCACTCCACGTCTGGCACTAGATTAATATGTGGGTCGTATATCAGATAAATATGCATTAATAAGTTAGTTCTTTGAGGTGAGCTCATTTGTTCCGGAGTACTCGCGGAAGAATGCATCCTTGTCGTCAATCTCGACGTTTGTGCCCTTGAGCACCACCTGTTGTAAGTGATCAATGTGCATCTTGTTCCCGCTTAGATCTTTCAACTTGATGTGTCCGATGATCTTTAGCACTGATAGCTCCGGGAAGTTATTTCCTTGAACGGCACACGAGGTCGACACCGAGGATGATAGGAATGAGCGTGTTTGTATGTGCTCCGAGTCGACCAAGTTGAGGTCGAATGCTTCAATGTGCTTGTTACTGAGCTCAAATATCTTTAGGACTTTCAGCTTTGGAGCGTCAATGTTCTTGAACTTGGAAACATTAGTGTTCTTTAATGTGAGGGACTCGAGATTTGTGAGTTTGTAGTTCTGAAGTATTTCTAGACCGTCAAAGTAGAACTCGTTCTCGTCCAGCTCCGAGTTGTGGTCCCAGTCGTCGTCATAGTCATCATCATAGTCGTCGGAGCGGATGTAGTGATTGCTGTGCTTAGAGTAAGTGTCCTCCTCTTCGTTCATGTAGTCTGCCAATTTCAAAGAAGTCAGGCTTGGGAAAGTCGATGGGTGCTTCTTCAAGTTAAGGTAGTCAAATACTTCAAAATAGAACTTCGAGGAGCAGTAATAGAGATTCATGCATTTGAGAGCAGGGTACTCGACAATTGGGGAGATCAGAAGGTGGTTCGCATTGCTTCTTAACTCTTTCAAGTTCGGGAAGGATATGTGGTGTGGGTTTCTCATGCCAAAGGGCGCCGGTGGTAGGGAGTGGAAGAGCGACTTGAACATCTTGAGATAGGTCATGTCGACCTCCCGAGGATGGTATCTTATGCGGATGTCCTTCTTGAGCTTGAGCAGACGGGCAAGCACCCTATGCGTTCTCATGTAGATCTTCTCGTCATTGGCGCGTGTGATCTCGATCTCGAAGAAGTGGTAGTTCTTGAAGAGCTCATCGAGCGAGAGATCCTGCTGGATAATCTCCTGGAAGGTAACCACACTACCAGCATAGTGTGTCTCTGGGGAGTCTGTGATGACCAGCGACAGGAGCGACTTCAGGCGTGGGATCTGTGAAATGGTTTGGCTGACTGTGGTGACATCTAAGTGAGTGAGCACCTGTGCCACGATCTCGTTAGGGAGGGTTGTCATGACTGTCATGCTTTGCAGAGGGACCCTGCAGAGATCTCCAATAAGGCAGAACAACACACAAGAAGAACCCGAGCTAGAAGATCAAGAACAATCAAAAGAAGGTGTACAATTGAACTATTCAGATCTGTAGACGGCTAATCTATCGGTCAAGAGGAGACTGGCGGGACTGGGAGACTTTGAGGGCCTTTATGTCTTCATGGCAGTTTTGCGCGGGGAAGCAGCGAAGCAGCAACAATCGGAGTCCTCGTGTCCTCGTCCTCGACCCGGAGTCTAGCCAGTCCTTCCCGAGACCACCCGGAGACTTCCGAGGGGCTCGCAGTCTCGCAGTCTCGCAGTTGAGATGGATATCTCTTTCTTATCATCTACAGATTGGAGGTCAGTGGGCGGTGTGTTTACCCCGTAATGTCAGAAACAGTAGGGAATTTATCGGATGAGGAGTACTCTGCTCTCAAGCAGACGGCAATTGATGCTCTGGAGCTATCGTACTCGCCCTACTCAAAGTTCAGGTATGCACACACTCAACCTCAAGAAGAATGGGATCACTAACGACAAGGAAAAGAGTTGGGTGTGCACTGCTAACAGAGTCGGGAGAGTATATCACCGGTGCAAACGTCGAGAACGCATCGTACGGTGCCTCTATCTGTGCAGAGCGTACCGCATTGACCAGTGCAGTGCTCAAGGGACACCGCAAGTTCAAAGCCGTGGGGATCTCAAGCGATATGGCCAGCGAGTTCATATCGCCTTGTGGCATCTGCCGTCAGAGTCTCAGGGAGTTCAGCAAGGATATCGAAGTGTACATGTTTAAAAAGGACGGCAGTTGCACAATGAAGACCTTGGAGGAGTTATTACCAATGAGTTTCGGACCAGACCACTTATCTGGGACAAGGTGAACACCTTGGAAAATAGAAACTTGCTATTATACATCGCAGAAGAGCATACATAATCTACATGGCATCGATAAATCAGTATCAGGAATAGCTAACCAACAATAGAGCAGTAGAACAATAGAAATGCTTTAAGATGATGCGGTATGGGACACAGACACACACCGAAAGAAAAAAAAAACTATCAAAACTTCTCCAAACCACAAACCTCTCTCTTTATTGCCAGAGATTGATATTCTCATCGTTAACCCGCCAAGATGTCTGTCATTTGCTGTGCTCCCAACTGTGGTAAGACCACCGAGTCGACGCTGAAATGCCCGATGTGCCTTAAGCAGGGCATCACCAGTGTCTTTTGTAACCAAAGCTGTTTCAAGCGTGCTTGGGCAATGCACAAGGCGATCCACACGAAGCCAGGCGTCGAGACTTACAACCCCTTCCCGGAGTTCCCATTCACAGGCTCACTAAGACCCGAGTATCCATTGACTCCACGTCGTGAGATCCCCGAGGGCATCCCAGTGCCAGATTACTTTGCCAACGGTAATCCAGCTGAAGAGATCCAGAATGATAGAAAGAACAAGATCCTGATCTGCTCAGAGGAAGAGATTAAACTCATCAAAAGAGCTGCTGAGATTGGCCGTGAAGTGCTCGACCTGGCTGCTGCTGCTATCAAACCAGGCGTCACCACAGATGAGATTGACGAGATTGTCCACAGAGAGACAATAGCACGCAACGCATACCCATCTCCATTGAACTATTACAACTTCCCGAAATCTGTGTGTACCTCCGTCAATGAGGTTATTTGCCATGGTATCCCAGATAAGCGTCCTTTGAAAGATGGAGACATTGTCAACATTGACATCTCGGTGTATTACCAAGGGTTCCACGCAGACATGAACGAGACCTACTACGTTGGCACACCATCCAAGGATGCCATCAACGTTGTCGAGACTGCCCGTGAGTGTCTTGACCTCGCTGTCGCGCACTGTAAGCCAGGAGTGACGTTCAGATCACTGGGGGACATCATCGAGGCACACGCAAAGAAGAATGGGTGCTCTGTTGTGCGCTCATTTGTAGGCCACGGCACTGGCCCATTCTTCCACTGTGCTCCGCAGATTGCACACTATGCCCGCAACAAGTCTGCTGGTGTGATGAAGCCGGGGATGGTCTTCACCGTCGAGCCAATGATCAACCTCGGGTCCTGGAAGGACGTCTCCTGGCCCGATGACTGGACTGTTACGACCACAGACGGTAGGCTCAGTGCGCAGTTTGAGCACGAGATGCTCATCACAGAGACGGGCGTCGAGGTGCTCAGTGCCAGACGTGCGAACTCGCCCGGTGGCGCTGTTCCACGCAAGTGAGCCGGTAGTTGGAGCAGAAGGAGAAAGAGAAACAGCATATATATATAGAAAGAGCCCTAAAACCCAACTATCACTCACCATTAGCCGTAGATTTGTTAGTTACCATTGATCTCATCGCGCGATCCGCCCATAAAGAAAGATGGTGAAAAAAAAAAAAGACGACTCCTCGAGAACGCGTCGCCACCAAGATACCAAAAGGAGCTGTCATTGGCCTTGAAACACCGCAGAATGTCCTCATTACAACTTCTCAATCCAAAAGCTGAGTCTCTGAGACGCCAGGCTGCCTTACAGGTGAACATTGCGGCGGCACAGGGCCTCCAGCAGGTGCTTGAGACCAACTTGGGTCCAAAGGGCACGCTCAAGATGCTCGTTGACGGCGCAGGCAACATCAAACTCACCAAGGACGGCAAAGTCCTCCTTAGTGAGATGCAGATCCAGCACCCTACGGCTGTTATGATTGCCCGTGCCGCAGCAGCACAGGACGAGATCACCGGAGATGGTACCACCAGTGTCGTTCTGCTCGTTGGTGAGCTCTTGAAGCAGGCTGAACGCTTTGTCTCCGAAGGTGTCCATCCAAGAATCATTACAGATGGGTTTGAAATCGCACGTAAGGAGACACTCAAGTTCCTTGAGTCCTACAAGATCCAAAAGAAGGAAGTGGAGCGTGAAATGCTACTCCAGGTGGCCAGATCATCGCTTGCCACAAAAGTCCCACAGGAGATCTCAGAGACATTGGTGCCTATCGTCACCGATGCCGTTCTAAACGTCAAGACAGACAAAGGTCTCGATCTGCACATGATTGAGATCATGCAAATGCAGCATGGCTCAGCAAGAGAATGCGAGTTGATCAAAGGGCTTGTATTGGACCACGGCGCTCGTCACCCAGATATGCCAAAAGTTGTCAAGAATGCATACGTGCTCATCTTGAACGTTTCACTCGAGTACGAGAAGACAGAGGTGAACTCTGGGTTCTTCTACTCATCTGCCGAGCAGCGTGATAAGCTTGTTCAAAGTGAGAGAAAGTTTGTCGATGACAAGCTCAAGAAGATTGTGGATTTGAAAAATGAAGTTTGTGGTCTTGATGGTGAGCATGGATTTGTTGTGATTAACCAAAAGGGTATTGACCCAATGTCGTTGGATGTTCTTGCCAAGCACGGGATTCTTGCCTTGAGAAGAGCCAAGAGACGTAACATGGAGAGACTTCAATTGGTCACTGGTGGTGAGGCGCAGAACTCCGTTGACGACTTGACACCACAGGTTCTTGGCCAATCCGGCTGTGTTTATGAAGAGACTTTGGGTGAAGATAAGTTCACATTCGTCACAGAAAACAAGGATCCAAAATCTTGCACAGTGTTGATCAAAGGTCCATCGATGCACATTTTGAACCAGACAAAGGATGCCGTGAGAGATGGATTGAGGGCAGTTTCGAATGTCATTAAAGACGAAGGTGTTGTTCCAGGAGCAGGATCTTTCTTCCTTGCAGCATCTGACCATTTGACGAAAAACATTTCGTCATTATCGAAAGGTAGAACGAAAACAGGTGTACAGGCATTTGCTGAAGCATTGCTCGTTATTCCAAAGACTCTTGTTAAGAACTCTGGGTTTGATGCATTGGATGTCGTATCTACATGTCAGGATGAACTTGAAGAAGGTCGTGTTATTGGAATTGATTTGAACTCTGGTGATTCGTGCGACCCAACGATTGAAGGTATTTGGGATTCCTTTAGAGTGCTTAGAAACGCCATCACATCTGCAGTTGGTATCTCGAGCAACTTGCTCTTGTGTGATGAGTTGTTGAAAGCCGGCCGTTCGTCGTTGAAAGAGGGCTCACCAGGTGGTCCACAATAAATACAAGATGTGTTGGATGTGCGTTGATCAGTGTAGATTTATAGTAAAGTGAGATTTATTGTCGGTATATACATGTTCAAATTATTAATAATCATCACTTTGCATCATCTTTCTTTGGCTCAGCGTGTGGCATAGGCTCCAAGAAGCGATTGAGCCCATATATGCGCGGGTCTACACATTTCAACTCTGGATCATCTCTAGTTTGAGCAAAGTACTGTCTCCACCAACTAGACCTCAATGGGTCCAGAAAATAAGCCACTCTATAGCATTCGATATCATTCTCTAGACGGTGCAATTCGAGTTCATAGGAAAGTTTGGCACCGAGAATCGGCATGATAACAACGAGTAGAGCAGTTGGCACGTTTGCATATGGCTTCAACCATAGAGGAGGGCTCATTCCATTTATCCGACGCAGCAGGCCATAGTAGACTAAAAGACCAAAAGGTATGGTTGCCGCTATTGCAGCGGAGAACCCTCGGTCGATTCTCTTCCATGAGTTGGCCAAAGTGGAGCGCTGTTCATGAGAGAGCTTTGAGTCCATCTCGTAGAAGGTAATTGCCTTTTCAAGCAGCTCATCCCTTCGAGTATTCGGCATTGTGTATTGTGTTCATCGAGATTGGCACTGAGAAGGACAGGGTGGCGTTCAACATGAGTGATCAACATATATATATACACCCTCTCTGCGTGAGGCTGATACGGTGCCGGGTGTTGTTGACTTTAGTAGCATTACACACTGCACACACTACATACTACATACTACATATCAACCGGAGCATGTGCATTAGGGTCATGCTCTATGCCGCGGCGAACAGAGAGAAGAGCCCATTGTAAGAGAAACCATAAAGTACAACATTGATGGATAGACGGTATATGCCATTAATTAATGATGATCGATCTATTATAAATAATATAATATTAAATATAATATTTAATATATATAATTAAACATCCCAAATAGGGAATCGCCCTATCCGGATTCTCTCGCTCTTCCAAAACCGATCTCGCTTTCTCCATACAAAGTGCGGGTGAGTGCATGACACACAGTGATTGATGGATTGATGGATTGATGGATGCTGATGACGGTATATAACTCTGGGAAGATGCCCGCTGGATAAGCTCCGTTAAAGATGCTAATGTAGATCAACGATGTCACTCTCTAGGTTCCCATACCCAACTGCTAAGGAGGCCCTGGCCCACCACGCTAAGCTCATCGCTTCGATCCAGGAATGGTTCAACTCCCCGCGTTTCAACGGACTCGAGAGACCTTACACGGCAGAGACAGTTGCGCAGTACCGTGGCACAGTCGAGACCGCTTACCCTTCAAACATCCAGGCCAAGAGACTGTTTGCCCTGCTGGAGCAGAGATTCAAGGAGCAAAAACCCGTCAATGTCCTTGGTTCTATCGATCCTGTTCAGATGTCGCAGAACGTTCAGTTCCAAGAGGCTGTATATGTCTCTGGTTGGGCTGCCTCGAGTGTGTTGACGACAACAAATGAAGTTGGCCCAGATTTTGGTGATTATCCTTATGACACGGTCCCAAACCAGGTTGAGAGACTGTTCAAAGCACAACTTTTGCACGACAAGAAGTCATACTTCACCTGGTTGAAAGACCCTTCAAAGGAAAGAGTCGACTACATGAAGCCAATTGTGGCAGATGCAGACACGGGTCATGGTGGTGTCGGTGCTGTGATGAAGATGGCAAAGTTGTTTGCCGAGAGAGGCGCTGCTGGTATACACATTGAGGATCAGTTGCATGGCGGTAAGAAGTGTGGTCATTTGGGCGGTAAAGTCATCGTGCCAACATCGGAGCAAATCAGAAGATTGACCGCTGTGAGATTGCAATGGGATATCATGGGCACTGAACAGGTGTTGATTGCCAGATCTGATGCTGAGACTGGGTCTCTGCTGAGTTCTAGCGTCGACAAGAGAGACCACGAGTTCATTGTTGGTGTCACGAAGCCAGTTACTCCATTGAGTGAAGTTATCGCTGATGCACAGAGCTCTGGGTCAGCTGGTGCTCAATTGGACGCATTGGAGAAGAAGTGGAGAGAGGAAAATGCAGTCATGACATTCAGCGAGGCTGTCGAAAAGAAACTGATTGAACTAGGAAAGTCTGATTTGATCGAGTCTTACAAGGCTCAGAGCGTTGACAAGTCCAACTTTGAGTGTCGTGCACTCTTTAAAGAGTTGACTGGCGAGGACATTTTCTTCGACTGGGATGCTCCTCGTACCATGGAGGGGTACTTTATAAACAAGTCTTCTATGGACGTTGCCGTCAAGCGTGCGTTGAACTACGCTCCTCACTGTGACGTCCTATGGCTAGAGACTAAGAGTCCAGATCTGGCTGTTGCTCGTGATTTTGCACAGCGTATCCATGACGTTTACCCTGAGAAGAAGCTCGTTTACAACTTGTCTCCATCGTTCAACTGGTTGGGCCATGGGTTCTCAAAGCAGGACCTGGCCGAATACGTCATTGAATTGGGCAAGTCTGGGTTTGTGTTCCAACTTGTGTCACTTGCAGGGTTACACTCGAATGCAGTTTCCGCGTTTGAGTTAGCCAAGGGCTTTAGTAAAGACGGTATGAAGTCGTATGTCGAATTGGTCCAGTCCAAGGAAAGAGAGATTGGCTGTGACGTGTTGACACACCAGAAGTGGTCGGGCGCAGAGTACATTGACTCCATTGTGCAAGTGGTCAATGGCGGCTCGACGATGACGAGTGCCACTGGCGGTGACTCTACAGAGCACTCCTTCTGATGTCTGCACGTCTGATAGATCTCGATTGATTGAATCACAGACATCGACTCCACATGCATGCATAGCTACTATTTATTATATTTATTCTATATATGGTACACACAAATCATACACCGAAAATACCATTTGACAGTCCGAGACATGGTAATACCGTAATACCGATCTTTAACTGCTCCACTCATCCTTTTTGTGTCAAAGCCGCTGCTTGGCACACCGGCATCGCGTCGGCATCTCATTGTCTCAGCTGCCGACCGCGCGCGCGCTTTTTAATTGCCGCTGCGTGCGCCGCCGCCGTTGCACTGTGGCTCAACCTCTCTCACTTCACCTTTGCTCTTTTAACTTGAGTTACTTATCGCTGTCGGCAGGATGAGTGTGCCAGGGTCCTCGTATAAATAGGAGCCGCTGCTGTTAGCGCTGTGGAGAGCAGTGGAGCGGCGAGAGGGGGAGACAGTTACCGTCTGCCTAACAGAGAAAAGGTCAAATGCCTCACCTACGCGCGTTGATGGTGTTTTTTCACTGTGGGACCCTGGTGTCGGCACAGACACAGACACATGCCGACACCACACAGTATAGATCTTATACTACACACCAAATACATGAATACAAATATATACATATATAAGCACACGCCCCGTTCACATCTCATCAATGACAGGCCAGTGAGCCAAACACCGCCGAACCAACAATGTCAGAGCACCCACCACACGGTGAAGATACCGATCCTGCTGCAGGCACTCCACACTCTGAGATCTCTGATGTCTCAGAGTCTGAAGATGAGGAACTGAAAGCCTACACACCAACCCCAAGATCTCACTCCCACGGCATTGAGGACGAGCTCGAGAACGTGATCACAAAAGTCCACACGAGACTTTCGCAGTTCACGCACCATTCAGATGATAGCTCCATAGAAAGAATCATCTCCAATAATCCTGGTGTCGACAAGCTTGTCCGTGCGCTTACACACGATGCAGGTGGACTGGGTCCACTCGAAGACGGTGTTGATATCGAGAACGTGCATACGCATGCTGCTCCAGAAGGCATCCTCCATCCAATAGAACAGGACCCTTGGCAATACCCAACAGATGAGGATACAAATATCCGTATCGTGCAGTTTGTCCAAGGTGATAAACAGGACCCACGTAATTACCCACAGTGGAAGAAATGGTACGTGACGTTCTTCCTTGGAATCGTCTGCTTGAACGTTGCATTGGCCTCGGCAATCGTCACAGGTGGTATGGGTGGTCCAGTAAAGACCTTCCACGTCTCCATGGAGGTTGTTATCTTGACAGTCACACTGATGGTTCTTGGGTTTGGTATTGGTCCATTGATATTTGCTCCTCTTTCAGAAGAAGTCGGTAGAAGACCCGTTTACGTTGGAACATTAGGTCTAGCCGTCATCTTTATCATCCCATGTGCAGATGCCAAAAACATTGGTACTCTTCTTGTTTGCCGTTTCCTTGATGGATTGTTCTTCAGTGCCCCAATGTGTTTGATTGGTGGTAACTTGGCTGAAATGTGGAAGACAGAAGAAAGAGGTGTCGCAATGTCCATTTTCTCTGCGGCTCCGTTCTTGGGTCCAATCATTGGCCCGTTGATTGGTGGTTTCATCTATGACAACGCAGGCTGGAGATGGCTCTATTGGGTTCTTTTGATCCTATCTGGTGTCATCTACGCAATACTCGTCGTGACCCTCCCAGAGACACATCATCAGACGCTTTTGAAGAAGCGTGCTAAGAAGCTCAGAAAGGCCACTGGAGATGACACTTACAGAGCCATCTCTGAGCTGCAGGTTCGTTCTATGAAGGAGATTGTACACTCCACTTTGCTGAGACCAATTATCCTGCTACAGGAACCAATTGTCTTCCTCATCACCATCTACATGTCTGTCGTTTATGGCTTACTCTATATGTTCTTCTTTGCATACCCTGTCGTTTACGAAGAAGGTAAGGGCTGGAATGACTCCATGACTGGTCTGATGTTTATCCCAATCGCCGTTGGTGTTATTCTTGCCACAGTTGTGTCTCCATTCTTCAACAACGACTACAACAGAAGAGCCAAGAAATACATTGATCGCGGCGAGATCCCACCAGCAGAGCTTCGTCTCATTCCTATGATGATTGGGTGCTGGTTTGTCCCAATTGGATTGTTTTCCTTTGCATGGTCTTCTTACTCTTGGGTCCACTGGGCTGGTCCATGTATCTCTGGATTGGCATGTGGTTTCGGGTTCAATATGCTTTACAACCCAGCAAATAACTACATTGTCGACTCATACCAACATTACGCTGCCTCTGGGTTGGCTGCTAAGACTTTCCTGCGTTCGATGTGGGGAGCAGCTTGCCCATTGTTTACAATCCAAATGTATCACAAGATGGGTGACCAGTGGGCTTCGAGTTTCCTTGCGTTCATCTCCTTAGCGTGCTGTGCTATCCCATATGCGTTCTACATCTTCGGTGCAAGAATCAGAGCCAGATCCAAATACGCTTACTCCCCAGAGAAAGAGGAAGGTGTCTTAAAGACCAAGGACTTGGAGTCCGGTGAGGCTAACTCCAGCAACAGTTCTCACTAATGACTGGTTCAATCAAGCACAGGCTTGACACACTTGCATGATAGGCAATTGCATGAACACATATGCGGGGTGCATATGTGTGGTATTACCCTTTACACACGTTATCTGTTGCTTGATCTTATAGAGCTTTTTTAATTTGACTCTCATGACATTTTTTTCTTTGTCTTTACATTTGCATATGGCTTACTCATTACACTCATTCTAATTACGGGTTAACCGAATCGGTAGTCATAATCGATAGTCATAATCTTCGTCTTCCTGTTGTTGATTGAAGAAGCATTCCTAACTCAATTGTTCATAACCAGATGCTCTATAAGCATTTGTTTCTCCAATCCGGCAAACACGCTCCTGTTCAAAATATCCGCTGGGCGTGTGCCAGGCTTATATGCAAGCATTAAGTCACCAACACAGTGTTTCAAAGCTGGTTCATATGCCTTTGAAGAAACAGCTGCACGAGATTCAACGGTGTTTAAACCGACAAAGAGGTCATTCCCCTTCAAAAGCTTGTACATGATACAAGCCACACTCCAAAGGTCCAATACAGGGTGAACAACAAAGTTCAGGGACATCTCTCCGGCGTACAAGATATGTGTGTGTTTGTAAGGTATCGATGGTGGATCTGAAAGGAGTAGTGCAGGGTCGACTGAGTCACCAACACGAGCTGCAAATTCGAAACCAGAGATCTTGACGATTCCAGCAGGTGTAACCACAACCGAGTTGAAGCTCAGGTTCCCATGTACTCTACTTGTCTTGTCCATCAAATATTGCAAACCAGATAGAATCTGTGCACCAATAATGTATGGCGCAACGTGGTCCATTCTGCTTCTGTTGAAACTGTAGAATTCTTGCAACGAGATGTTGATATTCTCCGTTACAAAGTAATGGGACCTGCGGAATGGGGTGTAGTCGAGATAGACTCCTTCTGTAGCAATGACGTTAACTGGGATGGAACCACGAGTTGCCTCAAACACCGCTAATTCATTCGCAATAAACCAGTGTTTCCTGTCACGTCCCGTGTCACCTTCCACCATGATGACTTCCTTCAACGTACAAGCCTTGCCCGACTTGTGCTCGACACCAAACACACGACCGGTGACTCCGTTGTTGTAGTACCTATAAACGGTATACTCGCGTGGGCTGAAGCGATTGATCCGTGCGGCGGCGGTATTGATCTTGTCTAAAAGAAGTGAGTTGTCCACTTGCTCCACCACCACCTGGGCATTAAGCCTAAAGATTTCTGCATCTGCTCGTGTCAAGTCCTCAAGTGCTTTTTTAGATTGTTCCTCAAATGATTTGGCTATTTCCTGTGTTCGTGTCAACTCTGCCCGGGAAGTCTCCAGCTGTTCTTGGGTTTGTTTCAGTTGTTCTTGTGATTGTTTAAACTGATCTTCTGATTGTTCCAGCTTCTTGTGGGATTGTTCCAACTGCTCATGGGATTGTTCCAACTGCTCATGGGATTGTTCCAGCTTCTCGTGGGATTGCTCCAACTGATCCTGAGATTCTTTTAAGTGATCTTGGGATTGCTTCAATTGTTCCTTTGCTTGGCTCAATTGTTGCTGTGTTTGGCTCAACTGATCCTCTGTTAGGCTCAATTGTCCCTGTGTTTGGCTCAACTGATCTTGAGTTTGTTTCAACTGATCTTCAGACAATTTCAACTGATCTTGCACTTGTTTCAACTTGGCCTGAGTTTGTTCCAATCGAGACTGGCTTTCATTCAGTTGCTCTTGTGTCTGGCTAACTTCTTCTTGTGTTTGCTTCAACTCTTGCTGAGACTTAAGCAGCCCAGTCCATCTTTCGGCAACACCATGGGCAACACCGGAAGAGGTGGAAGAGCGATGCGGGAACAGGTCCTCCTCCACCCGTGGGCTGGCACTTCCCTCATTGGAATTGCCGTTTCTGGCTCCCGATGTCGACTGGCTCTGGATGACGTAGCCATCACCATCGCGTACCAGAACACAGTTCTTGCCAATGTCCTCCACCTTACACCAGGAATGTCTCGAGTGCTGGAAGGCATCCTCGAAGCTCTTGGCCTCAAAGGGGAAAGTGTTGTAGTCCATGATTGCCTCACCAGTGTACCGGGTACCCGAGTAACAATCGACAAGCTCAAACCGCACGCTCGGGGACGTTGTCACTTTGGCAAAGAGCTTCCCACGCGCTGGGCCTTTGGACTGGCCTGCAGCAAAGTCGCTCGAGATGATCCCCTTGGGGGAGTAGGCCGACTCTGTCGGCATCGACGACTTGAAGCCCTTCCCGGACGGTAAACCCAGGTCAACGTGTCTTAGCCAGTCCCAGTAGGGACGTAACCCGGAAAACTTTGCAGACTTGAGCGGGTCACCGTACTCCCTGAAGGACACCCGCTTCGGGTTGCTCATCTCGCTCTTTTTACCCCTCGGCATCTCCCTCTTCCTGTCTCCTCGCTCAGCAGCTCGCAGGCTATTGCTCATTATGGCTCCCTTTCCCGGAGAGTAACATGGGGCCCTGGGCGATGTGCCCTGAGCCGGCTGCGCTCTTTGATGCCCACCGTGGTGGTGGTGTCCGGGTGGTGGGAATGGACTGGGGACTGGGGGCTCGCGGTTTCTCAACGTTTTGTTAGCCTTGTAGGTGTACACAGGATCACATTAGACAGCTTTAGATAGATAGATAGGTACAGTGAGAGAGAGATAGAGAGAGTGGAAGATGACTACCTCGCTCAAGTCCTTCATCAAGTCGGTGCGCTCCTCCAGGACAATCGCCGACGAGCGCTCGCTCATCAGAAGGGAGTCGGCGCTCATCAGAACAGCATTCAAGGACACCACCGTCTCGCACAACACGCGCCGCATCAACATCCAGAAGCTGCTCTACCTCTACATCCTCGGCGAGAAGACCCACTTCGGACAGATCGAGTGCATCAAGCTGCTCGCGTCGCCCAACTTTGTCGACAAGCGTCTCGGGTACCTTGCCACGATGCTCATTCTGGACGAGAACCAGGAGGTGCTGACGCTGCTCACCAACTCGCTCAACAACGACTTGAACCATCCAAACCAGTTTATCGTCTCTTTGGCACTGTGCACGACGGGGAACATCTGCTCCCCAGAGCTCGCCAGAGACCTGTACGCAGACGTTGAGAAGATTGTGTCGGGGAACAACAACTACTTGAAGAAGAAAGCTGCGCTTGTCGCGTCCAAGATTGTCGAGAAGGACCCGGATCTTGCAGAGGTGTTTGAATCCAAAGTCGACCCTCTGTTGAATTCTCAAGACCACGGTGTTCTGCTTGGTGCTATGAAACTTATCAGATCGCTTTACGAGTTCTCACCGGATTCAAGACCTTTCCTCATCTCTAAAGTCCCAAGACTCATTGACATTATGAAACACATGCTGAACAATTTCAACCCTGAGTATGACACATCGACATTACGCGATCCGTTCTTGTTATCTTCGATGGTGAGAACGTTGGGTATCATCTTCACGGATGAGACGCAGATATCACTTTCTTCCAAGTATAGCGAGCAATTGAATGACATGCTTACTACAATTGCATCAACGACTTCATTCTCGAAAAACACGGGCGCCACTGTGCTCCACGAGGTTGTCAAGACCATTTTCAACATTCCAAACCTGGACCCGGCGTTGAAAGTGTTGGGTATTAACACACTAGGTCAGCTCTTGAGCACTAGAGACAACAACAACAGATATGTCGCATTGAACACGTTGCTAATGGTGGTGAGCATTGAGCCATTGGCGGTGCAGAGACATCGTCAGACGATTGTTTCGTGTCTCTCCGATATGGACATCTCCATCAAGAGAAGAGCATTAGAACTTTCATTTGCCATCTTGGATTCTTCAAACATTAGAATTCTCATTCGTGAGATCTTGACGTTCTTGGAGAACCCAGTCAATAACGACAAGGAACTCAAGTCCTACATTGTGACTAACGTCACTAACATCCTCGAGAGACGTGACTTGATCCCAAATGAAAAATGGAGATTTGACACGCTCATCAGATTGGCACAGTTGAGTAACGAGGCACTAAGCACCAGGATTGTGTCTCAGTTGTTGTCATTGGTCATGAATATCAAGGATGACGATGAGTTGAAGAGTTATACTGCAAACAAGCTGTTCAAGTCCGCTTATGAAGATTCTTCACAGGACGGATTGGACTTGATATCCATCTATCTCATTGGTGAATATGGAGATCTATTGATTGGTACTGCATTGTCAGATGACAAGAAGATTAACGACAAGACCCTTGTTGATTACTTGATCAACTTATCACACGTTAAAAACGACGACGTTACCATTGTGTCCTACATTCTTACTGCCTGCTTGAAGTTGTCGATCAAGATCTCGGACTCTGCATCCAAGAAAAAACTACAGAGTTACATTGAATCCAAGACCACTTCTAGTGACTTGAACGTACAGATCAAAGCTGTCAGTTATGCTGCGCTGTTTGGCGAGCCCGAGCATATCAAGAGAGGTATCCTTGGGAGAATGCCTGCACCGGTCATCAAAGAGAAAGAAACTGTTGCTTTGACCAAGAAGAGAGCAAAACTATCTGCTCAAGGTTCCAATGGCCAGATTTCGAATTCCCGCAGGGGGACGTCCACCGCTGAGGATTTGCTTCTTGACTTAATGGACGATAACGATAACAACAATGGTGTCTCAAATACTGTTGGTGGGTCTGCCAATTCCGTTGACTTGCTTGGTGATATCTTTGGTAATTCATCTACAACCAAACCACAGGCTTCTTCAGCCAAGAATGATATTCTTGATCTGTTTGGCTCGTCTAGTTCCGCTTCTGTGCCGAACTCTACGCCACAGCCAGCAAATGGCAGTGGGAGTGGTAGTATCTTGGCCTTCTCCGATGATGCTGTGAAAGTCTCCTTCCGTCCCAAGTCGATTGGTAATGGTCAGGCTGTGATTGAAACGATCTTGGAGAACAAGAGTTTAGGAGAGTTGTCTAATTTACACTTGTTAATTGCCGTTCCAAAATCTCAAAAATTGACAATGTCTTCGATCTCGAACCATACGATTCCACCTGGTGGATTTGTTACACAGGATTTGAAGATTGTCGGGAATGCAGGTGGGAAGATCAAGTTGAGAGTCAAGTTTGAGTATGATGGTATGAATGGGAGAGGTGTACACCAGTTTGATTTCGGCAAGTTTACCGAGACGCTCTGAAGGGCCTGTTAGATGTCTACATATATGTTAATCAACGTATCGCTTATGATAAATTCCTGTTTTTTAATACTTAATCGTGCTTGCTAACACCAGATGAGATAGCTCCGGAGGCCTCTTCAACCTTGTCAGCGACTCTTGAGGCAGAGGAGAAGTGTTTGTCGGCCAAAGGTTTGATGACTGCAGCATACACGACCTCGGCACCGCCAAACTGTGGGAGCGACAAGTAGAGGAGGAAGAAGGTCTTGAGGAACCAGTAGAAAGGCATCCAGTAGAGAAGGGCCTTTGACCAGAACTCAATCACGTTCAAGAAGGCAAAGACGACCCAGTAAGTCAAGAGTTGGGTGTCATCCCTGCTGGAAGTGGTGCTGAGAGCCTTCAGCGAGTAGTAACATGGGATGACAAAGCCGGTGATGTTTGAGAGCAATTCGCCGATACCGCCAACGTTGATGAAGATCAAGAGGAGGTATGCAAAGCCGACGCCCACGACGGCATAAGATCTTGGGACAGAGGTGGCCTTCTCGAACTGGGTGAGGAGAGAGTTACCGGCGAATTGCTGGGAAAGATACTGTTAGTACTGACAGCACTGGTGTTACTGATAGTGCCAGGGTGACGATCCAGAGATTGGTGCGATGATCCCGGACGCAGCCAAGGCAGCCGTAGAAACAGTCAAAGGAGCAGAGAGAAGACAGCTAAAAAAGACATACCGAGTCAATTCCCTTGAGAGAGCTCTGGACCTGTGCGATAAAGTCAGACATTGTACGCTGTGTAGTTGGAGATGGCAGCACAAGATGAAGATTCTTCTCTTAGTTGGAGATCATAACGCAGGGGCAGGGGGAGGCGGAGGCCTCTGTGTGGCATTCCGAGGGCACGTCATATTCCGAGGGTAAACAGTACAGACACCCGTGCACCACCAATCATACAGAGACAATGGCGCATGACGTAATCACGCGGCGATTAGCCTGAGTCTTAGAGGTAGCATTAGTGATAGTGTTAGTGTTAGTATGTATTAGTATATATTAGTATCAGTATTAGTGTGTATTACTATGTATTACTATGTATTAGTAATAACTGGAGAGACCTTAACGTGTATTGGGGTAGTTTTTTAGTGCCAGCCAGCCAGGCCGACTAACAGCGTGGCGCCCGCACGTTGGCCGCGCCCACACAAACACACTGAAGGACAGACTTTATCACATCAACACAGCCAAGCAGCAAGTGTGGGGACAGCGAGAGAGAGAAACAGAGAGAAAGAGAGGCAAAAGAAGGATCAAGGCCACACATACGACGCATCCAGACCAAGAGAGAAATGTTCTCGCTGCCCTTCAAGATCAGAAGGAAGTCCGACGCAGAGCGCCAGCACAGCTCGAGCAGAAGGTCGTCTCTCCAACTCCCAGACGGTGCGCCGCTGTCCCGCATCGTCTCTGCCCACTCAGGGCTGACGTCGAAGGTATCTCATCAGCACCATCGTCATGACCGGCACCTGCACCCGCGGTCACAGTCACAGTCACATGGGGGGCCGCTCGCGCGTACACTCTCCAACACAATCTCCAAGAGACTCTCCTTCTTCTCCAACGACTCCATCTCCTCCAATTCTAATAACAACGACGACGACGACGATGACTTGAATTCCGTGTCGTCCGCATCGCAGATGGAGACCTTGACACGAGAACTGACGAGATTCAAGACGCTTAACCGCGACAGGTTCCCCAAGGAAGTGCTCCAGTACCTCCGTTTCCACGGGCTTTCCTCCCCAAGAATCGCAGAGGAGACGGAGTCGGTCAGGATTTCCGTGTCTGCATCCGGTGAAAATGTGTTTCTACCTTCGTTGAGTGTTCTCTCGGAGGAAGAGCGCCAGAATCTCGAACTCAACTCACCAAACCCTCCATCAAGCAATGCACAACAACACGCTTCTGGCGCAGTCCCGCACCCTGCTGCTCCAGAAGCGGAATCTTGTTCTGAAGAGAATGATGCTGCCGCTGGAGACTTTGCACTGCATCACACACCATCTCATGTTGATGACAATGTGGGTCCTGTCTCGCACACATTTGCCGTCATTATCACGTTGGAGAAACCCACCGCGCTTACAAACATCAAGACACAACTACAGGCCGCATGCTCGATCCAGTGGCCCAAGGGGCTCCCTTCGGATCGATCAATGAGAAGAGAGGACTTTGAGCTTGGTCAGGTCAATTGGGAATTGAGTCTTTCTAACCATAACTACTATGTGCCGCCATATGCAGATGATTCATCTGAAGACGAGAGTTATTCTGACGACGAAAATGCCATAGCAGATGACGATACAACTGCAGATGAACTCAACGCAGATGAAGATTATTCACGCTTTTTAACAGAGCAAAAGATACCAGTCAAGAAGTTTGAAAGAAGACTACTCGACCAGATCATGAGAGGTGGATATCTCAACCAGAAAAAAGACCAGGACCCATTTGTCCTTGGTGCAATCAATGGGAACTCCACTTCTGTTAACTACGCGCCTGGATACTACATCTTCTTGCTCCCAACACTCTTCAGCGCAAGATTACCCGAGACAGTTCTTACCACAAAGGCACATGTGTCTTATAGACTTCGTACCATTGTCGTTCAGAAGGACAAGGAGTATGTATATGGTGAACACTACGTACCGGTTATCCGTGGTCCACCAGAGACTGCAATCACAACAGCAGATAAACCCATCTTTGTCAGTAAAGTTTGGAATGACGCTTTGAGTTATGAGATTTCATTCCCGAAGAAATACGTCACTTTGGGAAGCGAATTGCCTTTCAAACTCAAGTTTGTTCCCTTGGAGAAGAAAGTCACCATCAAGAGAATCAAAGTCAACGTATTGGAGACAGTCACGTATGTGTCCAAGAATTTGGCTTATGAATACGATGAACATACCAACGATAATGACGATTTCTACCTACAAACAAACGGGAACGAGAGAATCGTCACACTCTTGGAAGTAAACACGAAGACAAGAGCATCAAAGGCAGTCAGACAGGAAATCATCGACGATGCTGCGGTGAATGATAACTTGTTAGCATGCTGTTATCACGCAGATCCAAAGACAATTGACAAGATTGAGATTGTTGGCCCACTCACCGTTTCGACATATCTCCCATTCATCAAGCCACAGAGAAGCGCAAAGCTATACCCACGTACACCAAAACGGTTCCTTCAAACGGTTGTTAATACAGATAAGGCCAAACTAAGGGCTTCTCGTGATTTGCAAACACGCATCTATAACAAGTTTTACAAGGTTAACATCTCGACGAAGTTCAACTCACCAGAGGCTGGACTCATCCCTGATTCGCTCAACAACAGGTTCATCAACATTGAGCACAAGTTGCAAATCTGCGTACGTATCTCAAGAGATGATAAAACCGATGGGAAATTGCATCATTACGAGGTCATCATTGATACACCAATCTTTGTGTTGAACGGTGCATGTGTCCCAGAGAGTGTTGAATTACCTGCTTACCAAGATGAGACGGGATTACAACATTCAATTACCACTGTCACACCGACACCGGGATACGATTCTGCAGATCGATTACCGACATTTGACGAGGCAACGTCTCCAATGAGTTCTCCAATGCTGATACCAACGAATGAGAGAACGCTGAACAGCCTTTCACGTACATCTACACTGAACACGACTGTGCTGGACCCGATGGACACGATCGATGGACTAATGAATGATAATTCGCAATCGTCATTAGGATCCCGTCGCCGCTCCACTGGTGTCAGAAGTGACATGATGACCTCTTTGAGAAAGACAGTGACGAACCAATCCCAGCCACAGCAACAGCCACAGCAGGATATGTCTGAAGATGGCACAGACTCTGGGGATCTTTCGAGCTCCAGTACTGACACGAAGGAGATGCCTGATCAGCCACCACCATACCTCGAGTCAGTGCCATTAATGAGCGATGAGAGCGAAACCGATGAAGATTCTACAGAGCAGCCGTTTGTTTATAACCAGAGCACGGACCTGACTGAGCAGTTCCACAGGGCAGTTTATGGGGAAGAGGACCTTTAGTTTAATTTTTATTTCTAATTGAATTGGAAGTGAAGCTGTTGTAGAAGAGAGAAGGAAAGAGGGAACGTCGGGGATATCCGGAGATGGGAAAGGCTGCGCCGGAAAACCCGTCGGCAAACCCGCCGGATGTGTCACGCAGACAAAGAGAAAAAAGGAAGGAAAAAGAACAATAAAATTGGGGAGTTCCCTCTTGAAATTGCAGATGGCAAAGTTTTAAACACAGTGTAAAGGCAAAGGGAACCCCTAACAAAGATGTGCTATTGCTGCTGCTGCGACTGTATTCTTGTTCTCATTGCGCTCATCTTCCCACCTTTCCCCGTATGGGTGAAGCGTGGCGTTTGCTCCACAGACTCCTTCATTAACATTGCACTGTGCTTGCTCGGGTACCTCCCTGGTGTGGTTCACTCCTTCTACATCATCGCCAAATACCCGGAGGAGTATATCGTCATCGATGAGGAGGCACAGGTGTATCACAGGGTCCATGGCCCTGTGAGAACACAGCCTTCCGTCATCCACAATACCCATTCAACCATCATCTATAGAGACTCGCATTCGCCTGACACGGCCCAACTGATGGGCGGCCAGTGCCAACACAATTACTCGGCTACTACAAATACCCAACCACCACCATACACCGAGGTCCAACGTCCATGATGTAATAATGATCTGCTTTCCACTTTTTTTTTTTTTTGCACCACTCGCTCAATGACGCAGCGTACTTAATAGACCTAACGACTCTTGGCATGACATGACGATCATAGATAGAAGAAACTACATTTAATATATGTTAAAAAAAAAAAAAAAAAAAGGAATATATATTTTTTCTTTTTTTTCGTGTGTTCTGCCTGCTATATGCGATGCCTTTTTGTAGGCTCTTCTTCCGCTAGCCATTCCTCTAGAATCGGCGGTATTTCCTTTGTATCAAGTAGTATCATTTCACTTATTGTGGAATCCGCCTCAACGGTGTCCATACACGAGGCACACCCATCTTCAAAGACATGGATCCGAAGTTTCTTGTCCATCGAGCACGACGAGAACGAGAGGAATCTGGATGAAATACGTGATCCGTTTCTTGTGTCCAATGGGAAAGTCACCAACGACGACAATGGACCCAGCGGCATACGGAGCTTATTCACAACTGACATTGTGGCAGGGTTCACCACAACGGCGTTGTTGAATGCATCTGTGACCAATATACACCCACCAATGTACCTGATGTGATTTATGGCATTCTCACACACTTGTAATTCATCCAAGGGATACTTGCTGACGCTTGGGTCGTACAATAGCAATTTCCCAAATCTAGTAGCAGCATAGATGCAATAATCATTTGTTCCAGTCACATCTTCACCATCATCATTTGGTACAATGGCAACATCTTGGATCCATATTGGCTCACGCTTCGCATATCCTTCCAAGGCCTTATCCGAGTTCTTGATGCTTTTGCTTTTCCAAACGTTTGTATGGGTATCAATTTCAATAATGGCAATCTCACGCTCTTTCCCACCGACAATGAGACGTTTATGCTGTAGGTTTGAATTTTGTGATGAAGGCTCTCTATACGGCAAGAATTTGAAGAATGATACTGGGCCATGTAAACCGAAACTCATTGAGAAATCGTTATAGCGAGTTGCGAGTAAAGTGTCTAATGAAAGGAAATAGCAATATCCTAACCCGGTACACGCTTTGAACTGGTCGCCATCCAACACTTCGAGACTGATGAAGAAATCAGACTCGGCATTTGTAGTCATCAGATGCTTCGTCTTGATGCAGTGGAAGTCATCATCAGAGTACTCGTAGATGTCTAATGTAAGGCCCTTGCGCCCTGCCAGAATGTAGTTTTGGTCATTCCAATTGAACGAACACAACTTTTGTACATATAACTGACGCCCTTTCACACCAAACGTGCTCTCCTTTTCAAGTCGTAGGTCATCAGTCAATTTCCAAACTGGTTTAAAACCTGTCAGTAACTTGTACAACTCATCTCACTTACCCCGGATCCACAGAGATCTCCTCTCCATAGACGACAGGTGCCGTATAAGAACAAAAAAAAAGACATACCTGAACACCCGCCAGTGGCCAAATCACTAGTGACAACTCTCATCTCAGCACATGCTCTTTGCTCAGGTGGAACGCAAGAAAGAAGCACTCCAAAGAGGTTTTGGGGTGTGAAAGTCTCGGAAAGTAAACAAATGAGCGGCCGCTGCTCGGAGCTCGGAGTTTCGCGAAAAACAAGAGATCTACGGTGCCCGCTCTGCAATGGCAGATTGATACTTTGGGCCTTGGGCTCATCTTGGAAGGTCTTTTGTGGTTAACGATGAATGAGGAAGGGTAGGCATGGTCTCAGGGCTGGTTGTGAGGAGAGTTGGTGTGCGCAATATGGTATGTTATTATCTAATAGGATGTATATGGCACTGGACTAACAACAAACCAGAGCACTGCATCATGGTCTGTATCATCAATCTTGACGGATAGGAAGTCAAAGTTCCAAGGACGTGCAATAGCGATCGAATCTCCACAGGATGTCCAAAGACTAATATCTGAGCTCCCAGAAACGGACAAGACCATTCAGAAGTCCTCACACCAGGCAATGTATGCGTGGCGTACAGGGCCAGCACCAAAGACACCGACGAATCAAGGAATGGCAGACTGTGGAGAAGCCGGTGCAGGTATAAGACTGATGGGTCTCCTAGAGAGAACTGGGTTGGTAAATGTACTGATCGTCGTGACACGATGGTACGGGGGAACACCATTGGGAGGAGCAAGATTCAGACACATTAGTTCAGTCGCTGTGGAAGCTCTAAAAGAAGGAGGATTCCTCGAGACTCCAGAACCATCATCAACAAAAGGGAAAAAGCACAAGAAGAAGAAATGAAGAGAAAACTCTTTTTATGTATTTGGTATGTAGATAGAATATAGACATGCGGGGGGTGCACTTATATGTACTTGTATGGGTTAAGAATGGCATTAGGGTCGTAGAGGCTCTTGAGCTGCTTCATGAGATCGATCTCGATCTCAGACTTTGAGTAACCGATATAGTTCTTCTTCTGGAATCCCAAACCGTGCTCAGCAGAGATGGAACCTTTCTTGGAAGAGACCCACTCATAAACAGCAGGCTCCAAGACCTTCTCCACAGCCTTGTCATAACGTCTGACTGCAACGTTCAAATGCACATTACCGTCACCAACGTGACCGTATCCAACCGCATCAATGACTGGGAACTCATCAGTCGCACCAATGAGCCCATGCTCGTTCAATCTTTCTCTCATAGCGTCAACGAGACCGTACAGGTGATCCAATGGAAGAGAGACGTCATACTTGTAGACACCACCACCAACTTGGGAAGCCTCTGGGATCTGCTCACGCCAGTTCCAGAGAGCTTTCAACTGTGCCTCATCCTGAGCAATGACACCATCGGCGATAAGCTCATTAGAGAAGGCATTCTCCAAGAATGCCTCGAGTTTCTCAGCATCGTGAACACCATTAGAGCCCGAAGTCTCAATCAAGACGTAGAATGGATGTTCCTCTTCCAATGGATGCTTTGTCTTCAAGTGCTTCTTAGTAAGAACTTGACAGTTGTTATCCATCAACTCAAAGGCAGACAAGATTTCACCAAGCTCGGCTTTAGCCTGGACAAATGTCTTCTTAACAGACTCATAGTCTTGCAATCCAAGGAATGCAACGTTGAAGTTCTTTGGTCTTGGTGGACACAGAATCGACATACCTGTGATGACACCAAGAGTACCTTCAGAACCGATAAAGAGCTGTTTCAAATCGTAACCTGTGTTGTCTTTTCTCAACGCATCGATGGAGGAGACGACTCTTCCATCTGGCAAGACCACTTCAAGACCCAGGACGGTGCCGTGCAATGAACCATAACGCAAAAGTCTCAGGCCACCAGCGTTCGTGGCAACGGTACCACCAATGTGACATGATCCCTTCGCACCAAGGTCAAGTGGGAAGATGTATCCGTGCTCTGCAAGGAACTCGTCGGCAGCTTCGAGGATGACACCCGTGTCCGCTTTCAAGATACCAGAAGTCTCATCGAAGGAACGGATTTGGTTCAGGTTGGAGAGACAGAGAACGACTTCGTCAAAGACTGGGACGGAGCCACCAACAAGACCTGTGTTACCACCTTGTGGAACAACAGCGAGTTTCTGCTCGTTGGCGTACTTCAAGATCTGCGAGACCTGCTCTGTGGTCTTTGGCTTGAGCGTAAGCTTGGACTGGCCACGGTACTTACGCATCCAGTCCTCGTTGTAGAAGAGAAGGTCATCAAAGTCGGTGATGATCTGAGACTCAGGCAGGATCGATTTGAAAAACGCAAGGTCTGCTTCGTCAAGGGTCTTGTAACGGGCATCGCGGTGGACCTTAGGGTAAGACTCTGCAGTGAGCTTGACCTCCTTGGTAGCAGAGTAACGATAGGCAGTTGTATGGAGACACGCAGCCTGGTGTGGTTGTACTCTGAGAGCCGCAACAGCAGCTCTAGAAAGCGCACGTTGAGTAAAAGAGCGAGCTGCCCTGGCACCGGCTTGTCTCAGCATTATGAAGAGGCCTTTATTCTGCGTGTACACGGGCTTTGGCGGGTGCTGTTTAGCAGGGTATGAACTCTGAAACTTTTCAGCTTCTCCGAGTCACTTGATGGACGCGATCGAGATTACGCACAAAATGAAGATTACGAGCCACATTTTAGTGAGTCGGTCAGCATAAGCGATTTACATGAAATTTCCTACATTCTTTATATTCTTTATACTTTCTATTGAGACCACCCAGTATTAGTATCTTCTTCTCTTGTTAGACCTGTAGTCGTTACCCTCTTTGTACGACCCTCTTTGTACGGGCTCAATGTACCCAGAACGGTTGTAGCCACCGTTACGGCCTGAGCTGTTACCGTTTGAATAGTTACCTCCACGAGGATAGCTGTACACCTGTGGACCACGGGGCGCAGCAGGGGGCGGTAATGTTCCAGACTTTGACTTCCGTAGCTCGTGTTGTCCCGACTTCTTCCCTTTGAACGTGTCCTTGATCTTGCCAATGAACCCGTTTTTCTTCTTCTTGGGCTGTTCATTCTGGTCTCTTCTGTAGTCCTCGTCGTAATCATCGTTATCGCTCTCATATCTGCGCTTCTTGTCGAGGTCAAAGTACTTTGCACGAAGCTGTCTCGGCAAGTTGTGACCCGAGAATGCAGACCCATCAATGTTAGGGTATCTCGATGATCTCATCTCAGGACACTCATCGCCGTAATGGCCCTTTTCTGCACAGTTATAGCAGTAGATGTTGTTTGGGAGTCCCATGCGTTTCTCCGAATCCTTGGTAAGATACGATCTCCATATCCCGGGACATCTGTCTGTTGTATGCCGCGTGGAGGTACACGTCTGGCAATATATGCTTCTTATTCTCTTTGTGCACTTGTTCTTGAAGTGACCCTTCTCACCACAATTGGAGCAAACAATAGACTTGGGACACTGGTGCTCGTAATGATCCCCGACAACACCACATGAATGACACACAACGGTCTTGCACCGGGCCCTTCTATGGCCTCTCTGGTGGCAGTTTGCGCATATGGGCCCTGATGGACCGTCAGAGGCACCAAAATAACGGCCGTCTCCACGAAGTGCTATCAACTCATCTGGGTTGTCGTTCACCTCATCGATGCTCAACGCAACGGTCTTCTCTGTGCCCCTGAAGTTCGAGTCGCCGGGCTCAGTTCTGGAAAGAGTTAGACACATGTATCAATAGACACCACAAAGACACTCACAGATAATCCATCTAGTAAACACCGCACCTTTTATAACAGATACAAAGCCATCAAAGAGAGCCAAAGTACAAAAAGACGGCACAAAAAAAAAAAAAAAAAAAAAGAAATCGCGATCTGCCATTTTCCGCACGGGCAAACAAAAAAGTCGGCGACCTTCTTTGAGCGACTCATCATCGCTTTACCACGTCACCACACACCACTTGACAGCATCCGTTAAGCAAGGGCAATGGCAGAAGAAGTGACCGCACAGCTCGAGAAGGCCTCCATCAAGGAGAACAAGGCCCCGGCCGCCGCTGCTCCGAAGAAGGAGAAGAAGAAGAAGGACAAGAATGCAGGTGCCACCACCAACAAGCTCTACATGGAGCCCCAGCCGGAGTTCATTGACGAGCGTATCCAGATGTTCGACAAGCTCAAGGCCGAGTACGACGCGTTTGTCGCTGCCCAGGAGCGCAAGGAGATCAAGATCACCTTGAAGGACGGCACTGTCAAGGAAGGCAAGGCGTGGGAGACATCCCCGCTCGACATCGCTAAGGAAATCGGCCAATCTTTTGTCGACAGACAGTGTATCTCCAAGGTGAATGGCGAGCTTTGGGACTTGGAGAGACCGTTAGAAGGCGATTCCGTTGTGCAGTTCTTTGACTTTGAAACGGACGAAGGTAAACGTGTCTTTTGGCATTCCTCCGCCCACGTTTTGGGTGAAGCCTGTGAGTGTAACTTGGGTGCTCACATTTGTCTCGGTCCACCTACCGATGACGGGTTCTTCTACGAGTTTGCCGTCAACGGCGGTGAGACCGCTGTTTCGCAGGCTGACTTCCCAAACTTGGAAGGTGTTGCCAAGAATGCTATCAAGCAGAAGCAGAAATTCGAGAGACTCGTCATGAAGAAGGAGGACTTGCTCAAGATGTTCCACTACTCCAAGTACAAGACCTATCTCGTCTCCACAAAGGTCCCAGATGGGGGATCCACCACCGTGTACAGATGTGGTCCATTGATCGATTTGTGTATTGGTCCACACATTCCACACACTGGTAAGATCAAAGCATTCAAGCTTTTGAAGAACTCTTCTTGTTATTTCCTCGGTGATGCTACAAATGATTCCTTGCAGAGAGTCTACGGTGTCTCCTTCCCTGACAAGAAGTTGATGGATGCTCACATGAAGTTCTTGGAGGAGGCTTCAAAGAGAGACCATAGAAAGATTGGTAAAGAACAAGAATTGTTCTACTTCAACGAGATGTCTCCAGGTTCGTGTTTCTGGCTTCCACACGGAACCAGAATCTACAACACCCTTGTCGACCTCTTGAGAACTCAGTACCGTGCTCGTGGTTACGATGAGGTCATCACTCCTAACATGTACAACTCCAAGCTTTGGGAGACCTCTGGTCACTGGGCCAACTACCAGGAGAACATGTTCACATTTGACGTTGAGAAGGAGAAGTACGGTTTGAAGCCAATGAACTGCCCAGGACATTGTTTGATCTTCAAGTCGCGTGAGCGTTCATACAGAGAATTGCCATGGAGAGTCGCAGACTTTGGTGTCATTCACAGAAATGAGTTCTCTGGTGCCCTTTCTGGGTTGACCAGAGTCAGAAGATTCCAGCAGGATGATGCTCATATCTTCTGTAGCGAGGACCAGATTGGCCATGAGATTGAGAACATCTTTGACTTTTTGAGATATGTGTACGGTGTTTTCGGTTTCGAGTTCAAGATGGAGTTGTCCACCAGACCAGACAAGTATGTTGGTGACCTTGAAACATGGAATGCTGCAGAGGCCAAGTTGGAGGCTGCTTTGAACAAGTCTGGTGCCTCTTGGGAGTTGAACCCAGGTGACGGTGCCTTCTACGGTCCAAAGATTGACATCATGATCTCTGATGCCTTGAAGAGATGGCACCAGTGTGCCACCATCCAGTTGGACTTCCAATTGCCAAACAGATTCGAGTTGGAGTACCGTACAAAGGATGTTGCATCCGAGGATGTCAAGGACTCTGCTAGACCAGTTATGATCCACAGAGCCATCTTGGGTTCCGTTGAGAGAATGACTGCTATCTTGACCGAGCACTATGCTGGTAAGTGGCCATTCTGGTTGTCCCCAAGACAGGTTTTGGTTGTGCCAGTTGGTGTTAAGTACTTTGACTACGCCCAGGAGGTTACTAAGAAGTTGAACGCTGCTGGATTCTATGCTGATGTCGATGTCACTGGTAACACTTTGCAAAAGAAGGTTAGAACTGGTCAGATGCAGAAGTACAACTTCATCTTCATCGTTGGTGAACAGGAGGAGTCCACCAAGTCTGTCAACATTAGAAACAGAGACATTACCGACTTGCAGACGAAGAACGAGGCTGTTCCTCTTGAAGATGTTATTCCTCAGTTGCAGGAGTTGAAGGAGTCCAAGAGAAATGACAACGTCTTGCTCTGAGCTTGGACGTTAGACAAGGTAGATGTGTTCTAAAGTTTATCAAATATCCATAATATATAGGCTTGTAAAGCTATTGGTGTAAAATGTAGTTTGATATTTTTATATACATTGTCTCATAGTTTTACCATTTCCCATCCTCTTCCTTTCCAATATTTCTTTCTTTCTCAAGAAGCTTATCAAAGTCACTTTGTTCAGCTGCAAGATCGTCGTCATTGTTCTTTTCAGCTCTGTATACATTTGTTGTGTATGGGTTCTGAGTCGACGGAGCCGTCGTTGGCTGTGATCTGATTCTGCCCCATGAGCTTGTCTGCGGCGAATTAGTGTCCACTCCCTGTGAATGTCTGACCTTGTCCCATGCTGAAGCATATATTGGCTCAGACTCCTTCTTCTCTGCAAAGGGATCATCTTCTTGCCCAATTGATGTGCCGTCAGTACTTGGAACCGGTGCAACACCAGGATTTGATAGCACACCGGTACTAGGCTTGTTCATCTCAGCACGAGGACCAGAGTACAAACCTAGAGGATCTCTCCCGGAGTATATCGTCTTCTTTCTCTGTTCTTCAGCCTCTTTGCTTCTTGGATCCTTCATGACATGTTCCGGGTGGTCCTTGGTCAGTTTGTAGTACATCCACCATTTTGTAGAGTCACCTGGCTTAAGCATCTGTGCGACATCGTAACACTGTGGATCCTTCTCTTTCAACTTTTCCAATTGCCAGTTGTAACCCTTCATGGCACCAAATGGAGAGGCAAGCATCATACCCCCGAGCCCCACCAAGATGGCCATACCGACATTGGTTCCCTTTGTCGACCCGGTACGCAGCTTCTGTCTGTAGAATGGGATCGACGTGATGGCGAAGAATGTACCCCATCCAAATACCAAAGTGAAAGTCGAAATGCTCGAGTAAGTATTGGCAAGCAACTCACGCTGGCCAGGTGTGAGTGTGTGGTCCTTCTCATAAAAGTCCACGGCGTACTGGAAGGCCTTCTGTCTCTCTGGATCGAGCTTGGAGGGGTCTGTAGAGCCCTGTACCTGCTGCTGGTCACTCTCTGACATACTGATGAATCCTCCCCGTGCAATTGAAGCTACCTTGTGCCTTTGCCTATAGAAAGGAGGAGAGCATAAAGAGGTGATGTGATCACCAAACCCCGGGGTGTAAGATCCGAGGGCATGTCCCGTGACATGGTCGGAAGTAATCTGAGAGACACGAAAACAACACGAAGCACAACGATGCCAACGCCCAACAACAATGAGACGTCTGGCACGCGAGAACGGGAGCATAGAATATATATAAGATGTCTAGTGACGGTGAGTATTTGGTATTTGGCTGTTTTATTGGATCAATTGCTAACGAGCCTGCGAAGAACTCTACACACTGCGCCAACACTTCTTCACTGGCGAATACACAGAGGTGACATCGATCTCAGCCTCCGAGTACATTGGCCCAGCTGCGTTGCAGGCGCTGGAGTACATTCTCCGAGCACATGTTATCTTGGGGCAGTACGAGGAGGCCGAGTCGCTGTTGCAGAGCGGAGATCTCGATCTGGAAGAGTCGTTCAAGGAGACGATCGAGGCTTACATCACACTTGCCAAAGGTGAGGATGCATCTGCTGCTTTTGACAAACTTATCACAGAACACAAGGACAAGACGTATGTTCAGATCTTGGGGTCCATCTACCTCGTGAGTGCTAGCCGCTTTGACGATGCACTCAACCTGCTTCAGCGCCACGAAAACTCATTGGAAGCTGTCTTGTTATCTGTTGAGTTGCTCTTGTCACAAGGTAAAGTCGATGCTGCTGAGAAGCAAGTGGCACAGGCATCAGCATATGCACAGGATAGCATCATTTACAACTTGGCAGAGGCATATGTCAATGCCGCTAAGAATGGTGAAGGTTTGAGAGGAAGTTTGTACTTCTTTGAAGAGCTCAGTCACGGTCATCCAACATACACTACTCTACTCGGCGAGTTGGTTTTGAACCTCCAATTGCATCAATTCCCAGAGGCAGATGTCATCCTTGAGCGTTTGGCAGAATTGAAGGGCACCAATGCCGATCTTGTTGCCAATGAGTTTGCATATGCTAACATTAAAGGTGACAAGGCTGCTGCTAGTGCCAAATTGCAAGAGTTGAAGAGCATTGCACCAACGCATCCAGTTGTGCTTGACTTTGAAGAAAAAAACGAGCTGTTTAACTCTGTTGTTGACAAGTATAAGGACCAGGTTGTTGCTTGAACTATTCAATTGACGTTTACTACTACAAGGGAGTTATGATGTTGTAATTTTGCATAGATTCCACCTCCAGGGTAGTTAGTTATAAAAAGAGAAACACTACTCCATGACGTAGACATTGTACTCAACAGCGAGGGTCCCATCTTCACCTCTGAGGAATCTACCTCTGCCTAGCATGTTCTTGCTGGTGATCCAGCCTTCGGCATCGACGCCGTCACAAGTGATGGCGCGTGGGTGCATTGTGATGTAGGACTCATCAAAGTCATGCTTTGTGGACTTCTTGTTGAGCACGTCGAGTTGCTTCTCAGAGGCAACGATAACACCGCTGTAGCTGAAGTGGATCCCCTTGTTGTAGCTGGTCATGGCAAACAGCTCACAGTCCAACGTGGTTGTCCCCGGTCTCGTGGTGGTGGTTCTCAAGACATCCCAACCAAGGTTGATCTTGACGTCCATTGGGTAGTCCGGGTTAAGGGTCTTGGTGTAGCCACTCTTGATCATCACCACCTGCTCGCTGACGGACTTGTTGACAATGGCGACCTGGGGCTCTTCGACATCGAGGTGGAGGAAGAATGCTGGTTTCAATTCGACTGGGGCAACGCTCATTGTGGGTTCTCTGTGGTCTTTGTTGGCTTTAGTGCTGGTGTAGTGTGGAGAGGGAGTGTAGAAATTGTTGGTGCGAAATCTTATGTGCCTAATTTATAATCGGATGGGACGTTGCGTGACGTCGAGGCCAATAAAAATCCAATTGATCTCTTTAGCTATCTCCACCTATAAATATATATAAATTGTGTGTCGGAGCCCGCCATTCGACCAATGACAACCCTTTTTGTCTCTGAGCGGGGATGCCACTGCCTAACAAAACCGCCATTGTGTCCCAACGTCCCAACTGAGGTCGATCTCGGCGAACAAATTTGTGCTGTCTTTGATAGTCAACAGCAAAGTGCTTACTTATTAGTCAATTGAAGTGGTAGCCAAGTGTTTACTTCTATGTATTGCTCGGCACTCAATTGAGATGACAAATCACTAGAATGTGATGCGTATGCGCGTTGCATCAATTGCTCTTTATGATGTTGATAGCGATGGATCGAATATACTGTAGTAGCTCGGGCGTTCTTAGCAGGAAAAAGCCAATTGATTAGGAACTTATCAGGGTTTGTTATTGTCTGCTTTTCCAAGCCGTTTCAACTGTCCCGGTTTATGGTTTACTAGGAGTTAGGAGTTAGGAGTTAGGGGTTAGAGTTAAGGGGTTGGGCCAAACATAATCCTTGCCATTATTCCATATATATATATATACAGCGAGAGAGAGAGAGAGAGAGAGAGAGAGAGAGAGCGAGAGAGAGAAAGAAAGAAAGAGAGAAAGAAAGATAAATAAATCTTCAAACCTAGAGAAAAGGAGAGTATGTATGTGCATGAATGTGCACTTTGTAGCAGGGACCCTTGCTATCGCGATCAAATGAGAAGAAGTCAGTGACAGACTGATAGACTCTCTTCTAACTGCCGTTCTCTTCCCCATCGAAGCGAAGAAGATACCAACAAACACACTACAGGAGATGGACTCGTCACTTAACTCATCTGCCTCTTTCGAGCAGTCATACCACCAGCAGGCACACAACCAACGCATCCTCAACACGCTTGAGAACCAGGACCATTTGCTCATACACAGTCTATTCCGCAAGGACCAAGAACTACGATTAGACGACAAGAACACGATCACGATGAAACGGGTAGGAGACTCACTGGACAAGTGCGGCAGTTCTCGACGCGCCGAGTGGGAGCTGATGAAAGATATGGTTCAGAAATGAGCACATTCCTCATCAGGTTATATTACACGCTTCCATGATACGCAATCATGTGTTGAATGTGGACCGGCTCTGGAGCCTGGGCGAATTAAGGTTAGACATAGCGGAGACACAATAGAATCTAGTTCCAAACTTTAATCTACGGCTTGTCGATTCAATTTCTCTTGCATTGATGTCTTGACATTCCAGAAGGCCCGCGATGTAGATCAAGTAGTAAATGCGTCTCTTCACCACTTCACAACCGGCAGACAATCAAGAATAGCAAGGGAAGAGAGAGGCGGAATTGAATCCATAGGGCTACCACTACACCGTGTGCCCCTCGCTACGCTTCTTTTGTCCCCCAGCTGCTACCACTATTAGCCCACTCTTTAGGGCTGTGCTCACTGTCTGCCAGCGCTTTGTCTCTGCGTTTCGCGACAGCCAAAAAAGGCTGGGAATGAAGCTTTTTCGCAGAAGTTCAAACACGTAAACACGCTCCACCACACCAAACACGTCGAGAGCAGACATCCAAACCACACAGCGCTTAGCGGTAAGTGATCTTTTACGCCTTCCCCGATCCAATCAGAGATAAAGAACGTGTTCAGAACACAAGAGAGTATGTGAGAGAGTCGACAGACGGAGAACGGGACTACGATCAGCAGCACTGTCGATCCTCGTGGCGCGTTGCAACACACCCTATACCTGGCGGCACATTCCAAACCCTCTAGCAATGCCACACCTCAACATCAACGCCAACAACGCCGATCCAATGCCCACGACGGGTTCGTTTGCTGTTAGAACACGAGAGATTATTATTTCTATTGTGTGTTACACTTTCAACCTGGCTGAATGCACGGCCGGCGGCATGTTCACACGACTCCTGGGAAATTCCCTTGCAACACATTCACACGCGCCCGCTGCGGGTCTGTCTGGCGTCTTGGGGAATTTCCATTTTGCAGAAGTGTGGGTGCAATTGTTGGCACTATGTATACATTCCAGTGGTTTGGATGGTTGCCATGACTTCTTGGTCGCCCTTTTTTTTTTTTTTAGTTTTCCTATTGTTCCACTCTCTACTCTTCCTCTCCCTTTCTCTCGCCATATATCTTCTGCTACACTCCTCGTTCTGATCTGATCTGGTCTGATCTGACCTGTCCTTGACCCGACCTGTCCTGATCTCGCAGAACAATGACGACAGACGCTAACAAAAGACATTCAGGTCACTCGTCCATACGACAACTGCAGAGAATGAGGTGGTCAAGGAGCAGTAAACGCAATAGCGTCGCTACCGCTGGCGAGAAGGACAAACACAAGGAATCCTCCTCCAATACGACCTCTGGCTCCTCTTCTCAAACGATATACCAGCACACTCGTGGAGCAGCTTCCAATGCCTCATTGGACAGCAGTATGACGACACACGACAGGGCAGGTAACGTAATAAGCTCGAACTCACAGAACTCCGTCGCATCCATAGCAACGGGGACTACACTACAACAGCGCTCTTCCGGACTGGCAGCTTCGGGATCTGTGCAGAGCACATCGAACCTGTATTTGGCTCCTTCTAATGCTTCCACTGCGGTTCCCGATGACCAAGCTTCCATGACACGCTCGACAAACTCGTTCAATCTCAATAATGGGTCCACTGCCACCAAAAACAGACCATTCACATACGAGAATTACGACTCAACAGTCATCAAGACAGGCTTTCTTAATAAGGGTACAAATATCAGTAACTACAACAATGCTACATCTGATTCATGGAAGGTGTACAAGGCCGAGCTCAAGGGCCCTACACTTTCCTTGTACAAGCTCCCACCTGAGCTCAACATTAAGTCGTTTGATTGTACACTCGATGAAAATGGCCAGCCATCAACACAACAGCCCCAGCAGGCGAATGTGCGACAGAAGAGGCTATCCACGATGGCATCAAGGTCTAATTTGAAAGGCGGAATCAGCTCTCCAGTGACACCAGATGCATTCACATCACAACTTGAGAGCTCCAAAAACGCAAGAGTTAAGCTCAAATACCTGTCTGAAGTGTATCCACACCCAGAATTGCAGTTGAACTCCTCAAACTCTATCGTCTCGGGCTCACTTGAGAGTATTTGTCACACCGTCTTATTTAACACGTTGGAAGATGATAAGCTCTCTTATAACTTGTTGTTGATCCTCCCATTGTTTGGTGATATCAGGGTTAGTCTCAAGTATTTCTATGAATACGCTCTCACTTTCTCCCATCACAGATTCAACAAGAACTCAGGTAAGGTTTTCATATCCTCCAACACAGACTACGCTATCACGCAGAGACTCGGCCTTGTCGCTACTATAATTATTGATTCCTTCCCAGGCATGCTTCTAAACGATGAGATTGTCGATCTTTTGAACAAGTTACTTTCAGGAATTGCAGCTCATGATGAGCACTTGTCTGCAAGACTCAAATCTACATTTGTCAAGAAGGAGGAGGCAATGAAGATGCTAACGAGTTTCCGCAAAACGCCATTTGATTCCAAGCTTTCACATGGCCTCACAAACGTTGATGCATTCCTTGCTTTAGACTCTCAAACCATTGCCGAACAGATTAACATCATAGATCTCAAGTTCAACCGTGCTTGGAACCCAAAGGGCGATCCTTCTTTGCTCTATGAGATTGCTGGCATGTCATACCCAAGATTCAATCCACTTATCTTCAACTCGAATACAAACATCCATTATCTAGGAAGATTGATCGTCAATCACTTGTTTGGTGGTGCTCAGGGAGAGCAGCAAAGAGCAAGAATCCTGGAGAAATGGATCGAGATTGGATGTATCTTTGATAAGATTGGTGATATGGTCAGTTGGCTTGCCATTGCTACTTTGGTTTGTTCCATTCCTATTCTCCGCTTGAAGAAGACTTGGTCCTACGTCGATGAGAAATGTCTGAATGCGATCTCATCCGAATGGGCACCGGTTGTATTCGAGCTTGATAGAAGATACATGATCTCAGAGGCAAGTCACAGATCTTCATACCATGTGATTGCCCCACAGGGACTTGGAACGACTTATCCAAAGGAAGATGTTGTGCCATACTTTGGTGATTTGACCGTTAAGTTTGTTGAGAACTCTACGCTGAAGCAATGTGAAAAGAGAGTTCAAAGAGTCAAGATTTCTTTCAGCAGATGGGATGAGTATCTGGACAAGTTGGAACAGGATGATTCGCTATTTGAGAAGAACACCAAGACTGAGAACCCTGACCTACAGAAGGAGTTGTACAACCTCTTGTCCAATCATGTTGCGTTGCCTCCATTGACACTGGACTCTGTTATGGAGCTCAGTTTGTCTATTGAACAGGATCCTATTGCTTCATACCACAAGCTGCACGAGTCAAGAACCCCGCTTTTGACTGGATCATACCTTCCAACCTTGTTCAGTGAGATTGTTCCATCATACAAGTTCTTCAACCAGAACGTACTGATTGGTGCTGGTGGCTTTGCCACAAAAGCAGATGTTGGCGAACCAGATTTCCAGAAAGTGACAGGTGTCGATGATGTTGATATGAAGAGTTTTGCCTTGAACTCCAAACTACCATCATCTAGACAGAATGCATTCTTGAAGTCAGTTAGAGACATTTTCAACATTGGATCAGATGTCTTCCACATTGATGATGACCTCATCTTCAAGTCTCTAGGTGAGGATTTGAAACGTTCAAGACCTGCTTCTGTCGTTCTTGAAACACCTTCATCAAACAGACTTTCACAAATCTCAAGCAAACAGATCCAGCATCCTCACTCGAATAGAGGATCTGCCAACGTGGACTCTATGACAATTGTTGACGACGATGTCTTTGCTGTCTTGGACAGCTCTAACCTACTCAACTCACTTATCAAACCGCTTAATGTTGTCTTGAAGGCTGGTACGTTTGACAAGATGGTTGACGTGTTGGTATTGACGTCCAACATTTTCTCAAAAAGAATTGACAAGAAGGACATTGACATGTACTTGGAGAAGTCAAATCTTCTGGATAATCAGTTTGTCAAGTTGAAGATGAACAATGGTGTGTACACCTCGACCTTCTTCGCCACGTACAGAAGTTTTTCATCAACCACATCACTTTTGGAGGCTCTCTTGAAGAGATTTACAGGTGCCAGATCAGCTGCTTTATCTATCCAGAGATTCAATGCAGAGTCGAAGGGCGAACTTCCAGATTGGGACCAAAACATCGCTGTTGATGATCCGGAGCTCAATTGGAAGTTTGTTGGGAATATCCAAATTGGTGTGTTGGAGGCTGTTTCCATCTTGGTGAACGAGTATTACGCTGATTTCACAGACGACTTGAAGAACAAACAGACATTTATTGAGTTCTTGAGAGCTATCGACAATGACATTGTTGTCATCTGGAAACAGGTTTTGCAGAGATATGAGGCTGCTCCAGAGGTGGATAACGAACTTGCTGAGATCTTGAGCATTCTGCAAAATCTCTACAGATCTATCAGAAAGTCATACATCAAAAAATGTTACAGACCACTTCATGGATTTGCACCATCGCTCACTTCTTTCATTACCACATCCAGAGATGACTTTGATATCTTTGATCTTCCAAAAGACTTCAGAGAGGCAGAGGTCTTTGTTAACCAATTGGACACTTTTATTAGTAACATTTTCAATGGCATCTCCATTAGTGATTGGATTAATGTTTTCCAGCTGCTTGAAATTCATGTGGGCAAGTCTTTGACAAGTCTTTTCAGATACCAGTGGACTACAAGCAAGAATGACGATGATCTTGAGGTTTTGAACATCTTCAATTGGCTGAGAAACTTGTACGGTGACAACAGCCAAGAAAAGTTGTTTGATAAGCTTCCACCTTCAGTGAAATCTTTGTTTGACCTTCATGATAACTTGGAAAAGTTCTTCAAGTCCCACATTTCAGACCCATCTACTTCCAGAAAGGATCGTAACGCCAAGATGGTCTCAATACTTCAGATCTTGACTATTACGAGACTCAGAATGAGTGAAGTTGATCTCTTCCATAACACATCCAGGTTTGATGAAACTGATAACGTTTCACCGCATGTTCCATCTTTCATTGAGACCGCAATTGTTCAGGCCATTGTTTCTCCAGAATCACGTGCGTATGACGCATCCTGGATTTTCTCCTCTTCTGCTGTGAAGTGGGATGAAGTGACTGATCTCCTTCCAAATCTTGACGTGGATGATTTAACTGAAGACTTGCGGGGAAGCTTGACACCATGTTGTGGTTGGTTCACAGAGAGATTGATGGAAATTGCAAACTTTGTTCCAAACATGTCTATCGAAAACTCCAAGCTCATCAACTTTGACAAGCGTCGTTTCACTTACAATTGTGTCAGCAACATTGCAGACATGCATTTGGTGGAGATTGATCCTACTGCTGTTGCAACTGCAACTCAGCAATTCTCATTCTTATTGAAGTTTGCAAACTTGGAGGTTGTTGATCTCAAAAAGATCAAAGAGGCAGCTGCCGTTGAAGCCAAGGAGCTGCACACCGCTGGTAAGACACCTTTGTTCAAGTCTCTCTTGGAGAGGGAACGTGAGAAGGAGAAGAGAGATGCTAAGAAGAGAGAAGTTTTGGAGAACCAAGAGAGAGATATCAAGAGAACACAGTTGATGTCACAGGCTCGTGCTTCGATGAACTTGACTCGTGATATGCAAGCTGAAGCGCCACCAGCCGAATCACAGAGAGCAGAACAACGTAAACCACGCCATAATGCATCTCCATCGAGGTCAACGGGAATGAAGAGACTTGGTGGGTTGCTCAAATCTGTGCGGCCGTTCTCGATCTCTGTTGGTAGCGGTTGGTCTGCTCCAGACAGAGTTGTTCATCCAGACATGCTTCCAGATATTTCTACCATTGACCTTTCGGGGAAACTCTCCAAACCATATCAGCAGATCAAGCTGTTCAGAACCAAACCACTCTTTGTCCATTCAAGCATTGAAGGATTTTTCAAACTTGTCAGTGAAAATGGTGGAGATGAGTGCTGTTTCCAGGCACCAAGCAATGCCGAAGCCCAGAAGTGGATTGCTGCTTTGAACTTATCCAAGAGATATACATACCTTTCAAAGGACTCTCAAGGATTGATGAGTTCCAAGGTCTTTGGTGTTCCTATTGCTGATGTTTGTGAGAGAGAGGGCACTTTGTTACCAAATATTGTGGATAGATTGCTCCAGGAGATTGAGCTAAGAGGTCTGGATGAGACGGGTCTCTACAGAGTCCCTGGTTCTGTTGGAAGCATCAATCTCTTGAAGCAGGCATTTGATGAAGGTGGAGACTTCACACTCGAAGATGACCGTTGGTTTGAGATCAACACGCTTGCTGGCTGCTTCAAGTCGTACTTGAGAGAGCTTCCTGAGACTTTGTTGACCAATGAGTTGCAACAAGAGTTTGTTCAGGCTACAAGAGAAGGCGATCTTTCCGAGAACTTGAAGTCTTTGGTTGTACAATTGCCTGTCAACAACTATCATTTGATGAAGAGACTGTTTGAGCATCTGAACAAAGTCATCCAACATTCTGATAACAACAGAATGGATGCAGTCAACTTGGCCATTGTCTTCTCTATGAGTTTCATTAACAATGATGATATTGGTGTATCGATGGGCTCAGATTTGGGTGCTTTGCAGACGATCATTCAACACTTGATCAACTACCCGGACTCTGTGTTCTGTGAGGCTTCTGAGTTCAATGAGAATACAAGTGTTTACGCTGCTTAATGAACTGGACAGAGTTTTTGATATTCCTGATTTGTTGTTGGACATCACATATGGTTTTTCCTCTTCTTTTCTTTTGATCTTGTTTTGCCTTTGGTTTGTCCTGATTTCCTTCTGTTTTGGACAGTTTTGCCATCATTAAGGTCAGATCACCTCGTGTTTTACGTTTTTGTTTTGCTTTCATGAGTTTTGATTGACTCGGTGGATAAGGATGGTTGTAGAGACGATTTCTTTAATATCGAATAATAATAATTAAACCCTTGTCTTTTACTTCGAGCCGTAGTTCTAGTCTTCAAGTATTACATTCCGTTGACTATGACGTATATGATTATATGAAAACAACCTCGTGTATCAAAACGGTGGCTATATGTACATGAAATGATCTAGTTGCTTAATATGTTCCGACTCTGTCCTGAAGATGACACCGTAATTACTTTTTCTTTTGCATGTCAGACTTTCTGACGATTCTGATGTGGCTGTTCTTCTTCTGCTTCTCAGCCATTTCCTTTTGTTCGTTTTCTCTAGCCTTGGACTGAGCTCTTTTCTCAGATTGTTCTCTAGCCTTCTCCATCTGTTTCTTGAAAGCATCGAATATACCTTCTTGTGGTTTGGATGGATCAACAGGTGGAGGTGGAACAATGTCTGCAAGACCAGCATATCTTCTGAATGTTTTATTCTTGAGGACAAAACTCTGACAAACAGAGAAGAGACCATTGACAAAGAAATAAAGGACAACTGCAGATGAGAAAGACATAGTAGCTGGAATAGAAATAAGAGGAAGGATGGTAAACACTTTCTTCATGACTGGAGAGAAGTTCTGAGCACCAGTCTCACCACCGAGTCTCATGAACCCCATAATGACAGCAGCGGACAAACATTGCAAACCCAAGTATGGATCAGCGGCGGTCAAGTCCTGGAACCAAAGAATACCTTGGTCCTGGAGACCTGCGACCGGAGCGTTTGCCATGTGACGAAGACCGGCAAAGAAACCAATGGCCAATGGGAGTTGAAGCATTGGAGCCATAAGGTATCTGTTCTTGATGCCGTGTTCTTTTAAGAGTTTCTTACGCTGAAGCATAATTTGCTGGGACTCAGCCATGTCCACAGACGACATAAGCTTGGCTTGAATTTCATCAACCTGTGGTTTAATCTTTGCGTTCTTTGCCATCATGTCTGATGACTTGACATAGAGTGGGAATAGAAGAAGACGCACACCAATAGTGACGATCGATATCGTGGCCCACCATGGGAGACCTGTGCCCACGTGGACAATCTCCATCATGTGCTGGATGAAATCTGGAGGCCACCACCATGTCTTTGCGAGACCGATCGACTGCAAGTACCCCCATTGCATGGAGAGGTCGCCAACTGCCTGTGAAGTCTGTGAGGCTGCATCTGTAATTGTGTCAAAAGATGGGAGTTTCTGCTGGATCTCTGAAGCAGCCTCGGCAATCTTCTGTGTCGAGTTGAATCTGACGTTCTGGAACTGTACTCTTTGAGTCAAAGCAGGTGTCACAAACGCTCCTGTAATCGCAGTAGGAGTCAAGCGAGTCTGTGCCATTTGTTAGTAGACGTTCTCTAATAGATGGGTGCCGATCCAACCATGAGAGCACCCCACAATGACACGATAAAACCACTGCACATGGCTACTCACAACTCTCCCCACACGCAGCACAGAGGACCTTAACATCGTTACAGCCTTAACCTATGGAACAGAGAACCATTCCCTTCCTCCATCATCAACGCTTCGAGAGAGCCAACGTTGGATGAAAAATTCGCGTAAATTTTGCGGTTACGCAGCCCTTGCCAATGGTGGTTACATAGCCCTCACACACCCAGACACCTTATCGCTATCTTTCGCGAATCGTCGCGATCTCCGCTTTATCTCCCAATCCGGGCGTTCTCAAAGGGGCCTCTTCTCCGACGATATTACCATACAATACAGCTTGTATTACGCCATTAGAGCAGGTCGTGGACAGGTCAAGTAAGAGCAAGGCAATGGCGAAAGTGGCGTTCAAAGAGGAGCGCATATCGTTCCACAACGAGTCGGGTCCTCCTGCGAAGCGGAAGCGCACAGTGACCTCGTGTGCGCAGTGTCGCCGTAAGAAGGTGAAGGTAAGTGCTTTGCAGTGACTAATAAGAAGGGGAGATTGTGCTAACGATTTTATAGTGTGACAAAGGTCGTCCGCAGTGCAAAGTGTGTTTGCAATCCAATAAACCGGAGCAATGCGAATACCAGGAGCCATCTTGGAATGAGTACGTCAATGCCTTGAGCACAGATTATACAGTTGCAGCGACGGTGCCAATGGCACATATCACCATCAACAAGGGTTCTGGGTCTTCTAGTGCTGCTCCGAGTGTCAAGTCCCAGCGCACGACCAGTGAACCAGCGAGTGCTTCTCCGTACCCATTACCAAATGGATTACAAACTGCTCAGACGTTCCAGTCGCAGTTCAAGATTGGACAAGATATGACACCGCAGCAGCAGCATCAGTTTGTTCAACGACAGACACAGCCTGGTCCGTACCAGTACGTCCCCGGTACAGATGGTGGGTTCCGTCCAAGACAGAACGTTGAGTATCACGAGTCTAATTTGAGAGGTGCACTTGGTCCGTTCCCTGAGACCTCTTCGTCGATTGCAGCACAGGCATTGGGAGATACGATGACTTTTTACGACAACTATGAACCGGTAACTTTGCGTGCTGGGAGACTTCTTGCCTCTGGCCCGTTATCATTGGCATCGATTATCAAAAGAGATCCATTCTTAAGGGTGATGTTGCTCAAGATGAGAAAGGAGAGACATGGTTTGCAACATAAGATGACCAGTTCCAAGGAGTTGGTCAAGCAGATTATTGTCGATAAGGACAAGGCTCGGAACTCCAAGGCAGATGAGGATTTCAAGATTAGATTGCTACAGAATGAGGCGTTGGATGAAGTCAAAGGTGCAAGCACTGATAGAAAAGACACACAGGTCTTTGGTGCTGGGAGAGTAGACTACGAGACGGAGACGATCATGAAGATTGAAGAGGTATTGCCGAACAAGAAGCTTTTGTGGACACTATACGATACTTTCACAAAAGGTTCGTTGGCGGCGTTCATGCCTTTCTTTTATGAGAAATTCTTTGCAAAGAGATTGCAGGATGTCATTGGCCCGAGAAGCGATGAGCCCGTCAAGATCTCTGGGATTGTCATCACCAAGCGATTCGACTTTGCATATATTGGTATGCTGTTGATCATCTTGAGGCTGACGTATATTACCGTTAGCAAGACTTCTAACAACACAGAGTTGGAGAAGTACATTCTGAGTAACCCGATTGGGTTGAATGTGATCAACGTTGCACAGATGTGTTTGAACCAGTTTAGACTATTGAGACGTGGTGCGTTACCCGTGCTGCAGTGTTCCTTGTTCATGAGATACTATCACAAGCTTGCACCTGAAGATGGAGATGGTAGTGATGGTGGTGATAGTGAAGTGTTTCTCGGGATGCTTATCCAGATGGGTAACTCCATTGGGTTGAATCGAGACTTGGGGAATGTTAACGTGTTAAAGGATCGACCGCTGATAGTCAACGTGTGGAGATATGTGTGGCACGAGATTGTTTCACTTGACTTGTATCTGAGTCTGACGAGAGGCAATCCGATCCTTGCCGATGAGAATGCATTTGACACAAAGATCCCTGAGTTTAGTGAAGACTATCTCGAGATGGCGAACCCCGATGTTTATCGTGCTGCAGTGAAGAACTACGAGATGTCGGATGAGATCAACAACATTGTTCGTCCGATTTTGAGAGATATCTTGAACATATCAAGACCTGTGCAGATCCGTGATTTGATGATTAAAGTTTCAAAGTTGGAATTGCACATTGATAGTTCCAAATTCCACTCGATCGATGCGATCTTGAGCTTACCCAATGGGAACGTGATGGAGTCTGTCGAGAAGATCTACAAGATGAAGAGTTATCTTGAGATGAAGACAGCACTCTACTCGATCTATTACCATGTGTATTTGCACGACCCTTTGAACAACTATTCATTGCTTTATAAGATGGTGCATATTGCTATGGAGCTTGTCCCGTTGTCATATTTTCTGAGTTCTATTAACAATGGGAAAACGAACTATTTTGATGTGATATTTGGACCCGGTGCACAGTTGATTCTTGTTCCCACGATGCTAACGTCTTTACACAAAGTGGCGCAGTTGCTTCTTTCGTTCATCTCACGTACGCTTGATATCAAGTACAACCACCCAAATTTCCAGCACCTTGAAACTGTGCGTCGGATCCACGATGGGTTTGAAGAGAGTTTCGGGTTAGTGCGTGATAGTTTCCAGATGCTTAGTGCTGTTTACTACCACGCATGGAAATCACACAAAGGGTTTGCCTTTTTAAGCAAGCTCTTGTCTGATGAGAAGAACAACATTTGGGACAGGACGAGTGCTGTTAATCAGGAGCGTGTGCACAATGATGCTGATGCTGATGAGGACCACGTCAAGGCGATGCCTAGTGATAACGATATCTGTTATATGACTCCCTTCCAATTGGATCAGATTCTGGAGCTGGTGACTACCAAGAAGTTTGAGGCGCCCGTTTTGAGACGACTCAACCAGCGGTCCAAGAAGACAACGTACCCTGTATTGTCAGCGACGCCTGTTGATGAGTTCTCTCAAGAGAACTCTACGAGACCACAGCAGCTAGAACAACAGCAACAACAGCAGCATCAGCAGCAGCATCATCAACATAGGGCCTCATCGACAACGTCTGATCCATTAAGTACTGCCGGGAGCACACCGCGGTTCCATGTTAACAAGAACCTGATGACGAACTTGGAGATTGACCGACTGTGGTTCCAGATGATGGCTAGCAACACACCTGCTAGCAATCTGCACGTGAACAACGTGTCTGTGCTGGGTCCAATTGAAGATGGGAATGGTGGGGCAAGCACCAGTGAGAGTGCCATAGGCGTGGAGCAGCTATTCACGCCTGCAAGTGTTGCCAGCGTTGCCAGTGTCGACACCTATCTGCCCTTGGAGTCGTCTATTGGTGGCTTCGGGATTGATTTGGAGCGCCTTGTCGGGGACACCTCGCCATACGACATGTTTGACATTCCCTTTTACCAGGATGGTAATTACTAATTACTAATTACTAATACTAATACGATACATTTGATATATTGATCTATGATGGTATAGTAATAGAAACACTCCCACTAACAGTACTGTACAGTGTAGTAACAGATCAACCCCCACGGCCTCCGCTGATCCAGAAGAGAATCAGCGCTTACGGCCTCCGAGGCAGGTTGAATTATTCAGATTAAAAAAGAAAAAAAAAAAAAGAAAAAAGAAAAAAAAAAAAAATCGGCAGCGCTTGTTGGCGGCTGTTTTCCTCCAATTTGGCGCGCGCTTATTTGCAGCGGCTCTGTGTGGCTCCGAGATCTTCGTCACATTTTACGCTGTCGTTTATCACAACACAGCTGGCGGGGGGTCCTGAGCTGACTCAGCCTAGTCACTCGGCCTAAAAAATGGTGGGTGGGCCGGGCACAACGTATGGGGGGAGTCAGTTCCTAGGAGGCACCTTACCCCCATTCTGCGTCCCGGTTCTCCCCGGGTTTTGCTACCGCCCACATCGGGCAACCGGCCTCGAGAGGCTGTAGTCACTAGTGTAGAGATATATATATACTCTATTGGGAATCTCTAGACGTCGATGTATAAAGCCCCCCTCTCTCGCCCTCTCTCTCTCTACCGCTTACCCCCCGCTCCACCGTGTGTCGTACGACGTCTTTACACACGCTTCACGCATAACTCTCTAATAGCAGCACCACTAGTGACTTACCAAGATGACAAAGATCCAGGTCAAGGCCCCAATCGTCGAGATGGACGGTGACGAGATGACCCGCATCATCTGGGAGCTGATCCGCTCCAAGCTCGTGCTTCCTTACCTCGACGTCAAGATCGACTACTACGACCTGGGCATGGAGAACAGAGACAAGACCGATGACCAGGTGACAATCGACTCTGCCTACGCCACACTTAAGCACGGTGTTGCCGTCAAGTGCGCCACGATTACGCCGGACGAGGCCCGTGTCGAGGAGTTCAAGTTGAAGAAGATGTGGAAGTCGCCGAACGGAACCATCAGAAACATCCTTGGCGGAACAGTCTTCAGAGAGCCAATCGTGATCCCACGTATCCCACGTATCGTGCCACAGTGGGAGCAGCCTATCATCATTGGCCGTCACGCTTTCGGTGACCAGTACAGAGCCACCGACGTGATTGTCCCATCTGCAGGCAGTGTCAAGCTTGTCTTTGACCCTAAGGACGGCGGCGAGTCGTTGGAATGGCCCGTTTACGACTTCCCAGGTGCCGGTGTTGCATTGGCCATGTACAACACTGATGAGTCTATTGAGGCATTTGCAGAGGCATCTTTCAAGATGGCCCTCGAGCGTGGTATGAACCTTTATTCGACCACCAAGAACACCATCTTGAAGAAGTACGATGGTCGTTTCAAGGACATCTTTGAAGGACTCTACGCCTCCAAGTACAAGGCCTTGATGGACGAGCGTGGTATCTGGTTTGAGCATCGTCTCATTGACGACATGGTGGCACAGATGTTGAAGTCGAAAGGTGGCTACATCATCGCCATGAAGAACTACGACGGTGACGTCCAGTCCGACATTGTCGCCCAGGGATTCGGCTCCTTGGGACTCATGACCTCTGTTCTTGTCACGCCCGACGGGAAGGCCTTTGAAGCTGAGGCTGCACACGGTACCGTCACTAGACACTACAGACAGCACCAGCAGGGCAAAGAGACCTCGACCAACTCGATCGCATCGATCTTTGCCTGGTCGCGTGGTATCATCCAGAGAGGTAAGCTCGACGAGACACCAGACGTTGTCAAGTTTGGTGAGCTTCTCGAGAAGGCCACCCTCGACACCGTCCAGGTTGACGGCAAGATGACCAAGGACCTTGCGCTGGCGGAGGGAAAGACGGACAGATCCTCTTATGTTACCACCCAGGAGTTCATCGACTGCGTTGCCTCGAGATTGGAGAAGGAGTTTGCCGCAGCATTCTAGATGTTTTATTCAAAGCGTTATTTATTTATTTAAAACAGATGTCTGGGTAACAAGTTGATAGTAGAAGATAGAGTAAGCGCGATCACATACAAACTACAAGACACTACCTATACCTATACCAATACCTATACCAACTAATTACAATACCAATTACAATTACAATTACATCTGAGATGTCACGCAGAATGCCAGCAGAGTGGAAGGAGATCAGAGGGACACCGTCGAAACCCGTCCGCTTCGACGACGTTGAGCTCAAGCTACGCAAGGAGATCCACCTCGATAGACACCTCCAGGAGCTCCACACGGTGCTTAACAAGCTCGAGAACAAGTGTACAAAGAGCACAGAGTACCTGGCGCCATTGCGAGACGTCCACGAGACAATGGCATGGCTTGATGAGTTCCGCAAAGATTGATAGTTTATTGCTTATTAGGTCCAATGACACCCTGATCATTTTCGCGTTGGTCAATCAGCGTTGATACTTCAGTCTTTACTTGCTACACCATACGACTCCACTTTGCTCTGCTCAAATGTACAACAAGATCGCAAAGACAGCTGCTAAGAGGCTCTCCACAGAGGAGGTCCAATCTGCACTCTCGTCAAAACTCGCGAGATGGGCCCAGTCCGGAGACACCCTCGTTAGAGACTACACTTTCAAGGACTTTGAACAAACATGGTGCTTCTTGAATCAAGTTGCCATGCGAAGCCATCTCTGGGGACACCATCCGACAATCACAACGACTTATAACAAGGTTAACGTTGTCTTAACAACGCATGACCTTTCAGGGATCAGCGACATAGACGTCAAATTGGCACAGAGAATAGAAGGGTACAATGAACAATTGCAAAAGTAACTACAATGTATAATGCAATAAAACATATAATGAAACCTAACACCGAATAAAAAACAAATTATAAACGATTAAACCAAAAGCAAAACATGAAATGTGAATGTGAAGTGGTGGTGACCGCACTTGGCCACATGCAAAGTCGTAAATGATTGAATATATAAGCTCAGGCCCTGTGTTCTCTGTGAGCCTTGAGTTTCTGCTCAAACTTGTTGAACTCGAGCTCGGCAAGGTTGATAACTTCTTCAACTTCCTCCACGTAATGACTCAACATCGACTGGATCCCTGCCTTGAGTGTTTCATCACTCAGCGAACAAGAGGTACAGGCACCTTGTAATTGGACATAAACTTTACCATCCTGGTATCTCAAGAAGACGATATCACCACCGTCCTCCTGGATCGCAGGTCTGATTCTGGTGTCAATCAACTCTTGAATCTCCTCTGAGATCTCCTCCTCCTCTTCGGTCATCGACCGCTTCTCAGCACCATCCATAGCAGCCTGTTGCTGTCTCTCCACCTCACGCTTGTCAATGATAGGCTCCTTCTTGTTCAAATGCGACTCCAAGATCGACTCGACAACAGGTCTAACCTGGTTCCAGTGCGCAAACTCATTCTTGTTAACGGTGACAAAGTTGCCACCAATAAGCACAGAGTCGACATCGTTGGTGTACTCAAAGATCTTTGCCGCTAATGGAGACTGCATTTGGTTCGTCAGGTTGATCTGGTACGAACTCGAAGGATCCTCCAAGATGTTGCGGTCAACTTGGAACTTGAGCGCATTCTCATTCGGCGTCGTCAGCGTCTTGATCGAGAGCCATCTGGCCGCCATTGCAGCGGTAGCACTGGCAATTGGTGCTCTGGCTGTGTGTCTTGTGATTGCAGATCTGGCAAGTGAAAGCATTGTGATACTGTTGATGATATTTGGTAATCTAGAAGATCAGCAAGGAAACGTGGGGTGTCCTCAGCTTATAAAAAGAGAAACATCTTTTTTGATACATTTGAGCTCCGTAGTCATCGTCATTCAAAGTCGCATTGAGTGACACTGTGTGTGGCGCGTACCGTGACTTGCTGACTCTGCGCGGCGCTGATTGGCTGCAGTGGCGGGCGCGAGGGCGGGGGGACCTTTCCCGATGCTCGGCTCTCGGCCTGCTCCTCAAAAGCGGCAGCGAGAGTTCGCCGAGATCGGCTTTTCTAGAAAGTTGGAGAAAAGAGAAGAACAAACGTGTTCGCGGATTCGCGCGGTTATGTGGCACTGGTGTTATGGGTCGTGCGCGAACCCCATTAAAGCCATAGCTTCTGGCAATGAGCTTTACATCACACATACATCTCTCTCTTTTTATTCAACAGATATCAAGTTGTAATGAAGTTCGTATTAACACCGACATTGAAAGTGCATTTGAAGGACATACCGCATGCTGAAACAATAGAGACGAGGCAATGGATAACGTCAAATGACATACTCTATATCCACAAGAAATACCTCTCACACATCCCACTAAGACAGCTGTTAACGGGATTAGAGGTTTACATCCCTCCTAAACCGGTCAAAAAGTATTCACCAGAATTCCAACAACAGTTGGATCGCTTAAGACTACGTCTTGAAGAAGAGGAATACCAGGCGATGGTGCATCGTGGTATGGTGAAGAAAGATGAAGAGTACGTTTCTCCAGGCGAGATGGCACGTGAAGTCAGGGAGCAAATGACCACGATTTGCAACGTTTTACTATCAGTTGGGTCTGTGGTGTATGCCATATGGTACTGGACTTCTAATGAAACGGTGTTTAAACTACACACACGTGTCTTGATGTGTTTGTTCTTTGGTATACTCATTCTTGTTGCTGAAGTTGTCGTTTATAACTCATTCATCAGACGGTTGGGTGAGGCAAAGACAAAGGAGAAGAAGAAGAAAGAGGTGAAGACCGTTCTGGAAACGGTTATTATAAAGAAGTCATTAAATTAGTTAGCTATGTAATAGAGATCGTTAGGTCATTATTTGATCTGCAAAATGCAGAACAGTTTTTTTGTTTAGCAATGGCATTTGTTCAAAGAGTTCTCAGTCTTGAACCGACATCTCGCCAAGTACAGTGACGAATGGTGGTGGTCTTGGTAAGTTGCTCAAGCTCACTGGTTTCTTCGTACCACGAGGCAAAAAACACTCCTTCTTGAACAAGAAGTTTTCAGAGAAGCCCTCTACTTTATTTCCCACCTCTTTTCTGTAACCGTATTTCAACAGCTGGTAGTAGAACTTGTAGACGGAGAAGTCTGGCCAATAAGTTGGCAAGAACACAATGTCGGATTCTGGGGTTACCTGCCAAATCATGAAATCGCTCAATCTTGTGTGACCTGATGTTCTGATCAACAGATCAAGAGGAGGTGTGTCTGGAGGGAAATAAAACGCATCCTCCAAATGTTTCTGTGAGATGAAACCTGGCACAGATGCACCTTCAGCACACTTGTCCACTTTAACCTTGATGGCGTGTGCAATCTCATCGCGCGAGGTGTAGGCAAAGCAAACATTTAGAGTGATATCCTGATTACCAGAGGTGAGTTGTTCAATCTTTTCAAGTTTGGCCAGCGTTTGTGCTGGGATGTACTCTCTGTTCCCGATGACTCTGATTCTTGCACTCTTGTTGTATTTTTTGGAATTGTTCAAGAACTGATTGAGCTTGACCATGAGCAATTCAAACAACATCGACACCTCCTCCTGGCTCCTGTTGAAGTTCTCTAGTGAGAAGGCGTACATTGACAAATGAGGGATACCGAGCTTCAAAGAGGAGTCAATGAGCTGGAGGAGAGACAGGGCGCCAGCCTGGTGGCCGTAGCTGAACTTCTCGCCGTGCTCTGCGGCAAAGCGCCTGTTACCATCCATGATGAAGGCAACGTGCTGTGGGAGAGCCCCTGTCTTGAGGATCTCAATGATGAGATCACGCGTGTGCTCCTGCCACCAGTCCTGCACTGAGTTGTAGATGGCAAAGAGGCGGAACGGGTTGTATGTCATTTGCTCTGTGAGGAAGAGACTGACGGTGGCAACAGCACAGCAGAAGGGAGGAAGGCTCCTTAAATAACCACAAGGGGGAAGTCAGTTTAAATAATTGGAGAGGGCAGGTCCTCATACATTCGTTGTTGCCAGGACAATCACGGAAGCAGGGGAACAGAAGCAAACGATAAGGAAGTAGAAGCAACACAATTTCATTACATAGAAACAGTATAAAACATCAGGAAACACCGCATTCCATTGTTCCAAGAGACACCATTGTTCCGCACGGAGACATACAATATAACCATATAGGCGCGCCGCCGATTGATAACAGATACGGTGTGGTAAGTTATAGTGAACCGGGGAATTATCCTTGTACTAGAGAGTATTGCAATTAATCAATTAATCAGTAATTCTTGAATATTTATACATACTATAACATATAGTATAATAAATAAATATAATTCGATGATATAAATAAAGAATTGATGATGATCCTTAGAGATCTCACAATTTACCCAAACTGTCACTGCCGCTTTCGGAGTGCGTGTTTTTGTTTTGGTTTCATTGTCCAGCGGGCCGCTCGCCGCCCATCACATAAATCTACACAAGTACACCCTGCCAGCACCACAACGACACTGAGCAGCCACAAGGGGGAGTTATCACAGATGTCCGCCACGCTCAGAACGCCCAAGAAGGCCACGTCCGCCACAGCGTCGTCGGCCACCGCCAGCTCGACGCCCGTGCAGGGCAGCTACGAGCTGGACGCATCGATCATCGAGTCCAGAAAGAGACAGTCCAAGAGGGACGAGGCCATCAGACGCCGTGTCGAGAACGACTTGAGCAAGAAACGGCTCGGCAAGTCCTCGGGGAGTGCTGCTGCCGCCGCTGGCCACAAGAGACGCTCCAAGAACACGCACCCGGGCTCTGTCCTCTCGCTCAAGCCATCGCCAGAGGTGGTTTGCAAGCCGACTTACACCGCTTACGAGGCCGCCCAGTTGATGGGCGCCAGACGCGAGAACTGTATCTTGGTTGTCGACGAGCAGGGCCACCTGCTGGGAATTTGCACTGCGAAGGACTTGGCCTTCAGAGTCGTTGGCAGAGGGCTCAATGCCGCGTCGGTCACGATTGAACAAGTCATGACTGCTGACCCGATGTGCGCTACGACGGATACCCCAGCGTCAGAGGCATTGAACCTTATGGTGCAGAAGGGATTCAGACACTTGCCCGTCTTGGACGAGAACCGCGCCATCGTCGGTGTCTTGGATATCACAAGGTGCTACCAGGAGGCAATGGAGAAGTTGGAAAGAATGTACGAGTCCTCAAAGAAGTTGCACGATGCCCTAGAGGGCGTCCACATGGAAATCGGCATGTCTCAGCAGCCATTGCAGGTTATCAGATACTTTGAGAGCTTGAAGAGCGTCATGAGTGGACCAACTCTTGAAAGCGTCTTGGACCAGAGCACACTCCCATGCTACGTATCTGTCAAGACAACGGTACAAGAGGCAGCTATCTTGATGAAAGAGAACCACACCACTGCAGTCTTGGTGAAGGACACCTCAGAAAATGTTAGTGGTATCTTCACGTCCAAGGATGTCGTCCTTAGAGTCATCGCTGCAGGGTTGGACCCAAAGAACGTCAGCGTTATCAGAGTCATGACGATGCAACCTGATGTCGCACCTAAGGACTTGACCATCCAGGCTGCATTGAGAAAGATGTTCGACGGTCATTACTTGAACTTACCCGTTGTCGATGACGACCAGGTTATTGGCATTGTCGAAGTGTTGAAGTTGACATATGCGACATTGGACCAGATCTCGATGATGAAGAGCCCAGATGATGGTGATGGGTCTAATGCAGAAGGCCCAGCTTGGAACAGATTCTGGACATCTTTGGATAATGACACAGAGTCCGTGCATTCTGATAGTCATAGCTATGGTATCCCAGACATCAGTCAGAGCGAGATTAATCAATTCTCTTTGCACCATGATAATTTGGCACCGGGGGACTCGGTTAGTATCACTAACGAGCAGCAGGGCGGATCCAGCATTTTACAACAGGAATACCAACAACAAGATCCAAAAGAGGCACCATTTGCATTTAAGTTCAAGGCTCCAAGTGGTAGAGTACACAGAGTTTCAGTGAAGCCACTTGATGGGCTTGAAGCGCTTAGAGAAGTTGTTATCTCAAAACTGAATGCCGGGGATTTGGATCAGTTGAATAGAGATCTATTTGCCATTAGCTACATTGATGACGAAGGTGATGTGGTGGCGATCACAAATGACCAGGATCTTTTGGACTGTGTCTTGATGAATAGAAAGTCCAATTTGGGCAAGGCTGATCTTTTCATCCACCACCCTGAAGATCACAATATTGACTTGGATGAATATCATTCAAAGAAAAGATCCAAATCCACTGCCCCACATCTTGCGTCTTCCCAGATCATCCCAGGTGTTGACAATCAGGCTGTCATTGGTGGAGCTATTGTTGCATTGGGTGCCGCACTTGCGATAGCCTTCACGTTGGGTAAATCAAAGTGAGCATACCTTCTTTTTGTTTCTGGTTGTTTTTACCATAGAACACTCTTTTAATCGATGATTGGATTCCTGCGTAAATAGTGAAATTTTATACTCTTTCATTAAGGTTGTATGTACATGCCGTTTTTGCCTTCCTCTTCTTATGCTCAAGCTCTAACCTCGCTAATCAACTTCTCGGCCTTTTCTTCCTGTGCAAGCTTAGCATTCTTCAACAACTTCTTGAACTTGGTCTTTCTCTCTGTGCTCGTCACTGGCTGTTGGATGTACACGTTCGGACTCGAGATTTCCAATTCGTCAACGCTCAAGTGATCTGGGTTGACCTTCAGGTAGTTACCGGTGAGGATCTGTGTCTCAAAGTAGTACTGAAGCACGCTGGCGTCCGAGGCCTTGGTCAGCACATAGTCTGGGATCAAGTAACCAGATCTGGCCTGAACCTCTTTTGTAAACTGGAATCTCGTGTTGAGGTTACCCAAGTTGATAGCCTCGAGGTCGTCTGTCGTCTTTTTGAAGAGCTTCTTGTGCGTGTCAAATAAGATCTGCTGGAATGCCTCGGCAGTGGTCACCTTGTCCTTATTAAGCCAATGCTTGATGTGGAAGCCGTGAAGCCTCTCTGCTATTGGAGTTGTGCTTATTGGATCGATCTTCTTGCCGATGAACTCGATCTTATCCACCTTTGTCACTGTGATCTCGTCCTTCTCAGCCTTCTCAATCACCTTAGATGTATCTTCTGCCTTGATTTCCTGCTTCTTCTTCTTCTGCTGTTGGCTCTTCTTCATCGAGAACCAGTCCATGAAGCCATATCTAGTGGCACTCGTGTGAAACTGGCGTCCCGATGCCGGTGTGAATACTCTGGCAGCGATCATGGTCTATCCTTCGCAGAGCTTTAGCACTCTTCCTTAATCTTCTGCTGTGGTTTCGGTGCTCTCGTTGATATTGCTGATGGCTTTTTTTTCAGTGCTGGGCCCCCAGCGCGACTGTTGGCTTCCGCATTGGGAAGGAAGATGGACAATTCTCGTAGATTGCTGGAATGCACTGCAGAAGTATCCATTTGGGCATTTATATAAGTGGAGAATAGAGCTCTCAATGGTAGATCACCATATTTTTATATAGTATAATCTGAGGGCGTGGAAGAGTACACCCCAAACACTTTGTAAAATTCACGACCGAGGCCGAGTTGGCCCTTTGAGAAAACGATAAGACACAAAACCCACAAGCGCTTTTGGACTTGATCAGCTCACTCGCACAACAGGACCACCAGGTCATTATCATCACCCTCCCCGACTAGTGACTCTTCAGGAGGTCACTGCTACTGAATCCCTGGCTGCTTATTTGCTGCTGGACCGCTTTCCCCCTGTCTTCCCTCCCTACAAGCACACCCACTGGACATAATAATGGGCATCTGTCTATCCTGTCTGAGAGGTGCCGATGATGAAGATCAGTTGCAAGTGCGTACCCTGAGAGATATTACTTGTTGTTTGCAGTAAACTAACATCTCGTTGCAGGTTGATGAGAACTCTCCGTTGCTTAATGATGGACAACCGTAAGTAATGCAACATCTTATCTTGATGCCTCTGCGTCCGAACTAACACCGCCAGTGACTACGACAAGGACTCTATAATGAGAAAGAGAGAGGAGGAGCTTAATACAATTGTCAATGAGACAAGCCAGTAAGTGCACAATCTTTGTTGTATGATGAAACTCGATTGGTTACTAACAATAAGACAGAAACCTCATTGACATCACCTCTTTCTTCAACGGGTCGAACTCTGTCCAGGACCTCTCACTCAAGAAGTCTCTCAGCACACCCAAAGCCGATGTTACTATGAATTCCTCAACAGAAGAAGAGACCCTTCAACCTCGCAGGTCGATGGCCAAAATCGTGTCAAACGATTACGTTTCGCCCGAGGAGAAGAGCATCCTCACAGAGCTCAACAGAAATCTCTTCAACCTCGTCGAAAAAGCCACAAAAATCGAGACCACGGGGCCTATCGTTGCCAATTTTGACTAATACATGTATTCTCTTGTAATTCCCCCCTGTCAACGAGTACGTAGACCGTACCACTTAATTGACACTCTTTTAGCCGGGAGAGTATCATGGTGTGTCCCGTACCGCCACTTTTTCCTATGTGAAAAAGGCGCGTTGAGCCAACGAGAAGCGACGCTAACAACAACAACAACAACAAGATAACAAGACAAATCGACAATGGCCAAGCCGAAGAGAAGAAGCGAAGGCGTGAAGCAAGAGGGAGATTCCAAGAGACAGAGAACGTCTGTCGACCCGGAGCTCGTCTCCTTCTTCGAGTCGACACTCGAAGTTGTCTCGAGCATGCCGAATGCCATCAACTTCTACAAGCTCCCACCAAAGAAGCAACTGCCTGATTACTACGATGTCATCGAGTCTCCGATCTCACTTAACGAGATCAAGGGCAAGATCCGCTCCTACAAGACCGCAGATGAGTTTGTTGCCGACTTCCAGCTTATGGCCGACAATGCGAACACTTACAACATGGAAGAGAGCCAGATTGCAAAGGATTCCCTTCTCCTCCTGAGCTTCATCCAGGACCAAGTGAAGCAGTTCACCACACCGAGAGAGCCAACCCCGGCACCAAAGACGGAATCTCCAGATACAAAGCCTTCTGATCATGAATCAACACCTGCAAAAGGTCCTCTCACGATCAAGATCAAAGCTCCAGGTGGACCATCAACACCAGGAGGGCGTACACCTGGGACCCCTGGAACGCCAGCTTCCGGTATGACCCAGAAGGCAAGATTCCTCATGGTTCTTGACGAGTTGATGGAGTACGAGGTTGACGGTACAAACATTGGTGCTCCTTTCTCAGAAGAGATTGATCGTAGAAAATTCCCAGATTACTACAAAATCGTCAAGAAACCAATGACGCTGGCTAATGTCAAGGAGAATATCCTGGGAGGTAAGGTCAAATCCATGGGTCAATTCCAAAACCAGGTGGAACTTGTTTGGAAGAATGCTCAACTTTACAACGACGTCGGAACTCTTTTGTATTCTGATTCTAGAGTGTTACAAGACTACTTCCACACGAGAATGGCCGAGATAAACAAGGAAATCGAGGCTGCTCGTATGGCCCAATTACAACAGAGAGAAACTCCTTCAGGTCCATCTGGAATAAGACTCAAAATCAAACCACCAAAAACCAAGCTCAGTCTTACACTTCACAACAGAGAGGGTGGGCTACCAATACCTGATGACGGTCTGCTAGATCCACTTGCGGGCCAAGATCAGAAGGGGAATGACGAAGAGAATGACACCAGTGCCGAGGAAGATTCAGATGAGGAAGAACAAGAAGTAGAGGAGAAGCCAACAACTGCAGTTCTCCCATCCACAAGGCCAAGACAACCAGGCACAAAAGCTGAAGATGCATTCATCCAAGAAATCACGATTACTTCATCCAGAGGTTTGTACAAACAACTTTCAAGACCAATGCCAATCTCAGCAACACCAATCCAACAAATGCAGAACTGGTTTGAACATCGAATCCTGGCGTCAGATTACCCAGTATCGAGTTATACAATTCCCTTGCATCGCCAACAGGGGTCTGTCTCTGTGTCTGCTGCACTTAATGACGCAATTATGAATAAGAAACATCAGGCTTCGCTGACGGTCAATGGAGAGCGTGTCAGTCCCGTTCCCTCGATTCACTATGTGGACTCTGGTAGACAGTTTGTTTCCAGATATGAACTCAAACTGCCTCTAGGGCTCAACATGGTTGTCTTTGACGTTGCTGTCGAAGATGCAGTAGAGGAAAGTAGAACAAGGGCACAGGAAGCCGCTAACATGAAGACCGAGAAGCTGACTTTCTGGATCCAAGTTCTCTAGAGAAACCCCTCGGTGTCACTTAACATGTATTATGATCTTTGTTTATTCACTGTAACTTAGGATAATTGTCGATATAGAATCTATCTGTGATTTGCAATTGCAATTGATTTATGTTGGTGAGTTTGTAAGAGAAGGAGAGCTACGCTGTTTCCAATTCTATCATACCACCGTTTATTGAACGGTAAAGACTAACGTAGGACCATAAATTTAACTAAACAACCTATCCTGTTTCTCCTGAAATCCTTTTTAACGCAATATCTCTGAGAGTATGTAAAAGAGTTGAATAATTCATTTCCCATTTTGAGAACATCAAATTCCACATTTCTACATTTGAACAAAGTGTACAAATTAAATACAATTTTATTAATCTTTGCCAGTATGCTAGTGTCCAAAACCTGAAAATTAAAAAACAGTAAGCCAGGAAGCACTTTGTATATCAGGAAAATCCAAAACAGACGAATTCAATAACATTTCATTAAAAACGTACAAGAAATATCTGACGACAAATGCACGCATTTTTTCGTTGTTCAAAATGCCATTATAGTATAGTGGTTAGTACAGTTCGTTGTGGCCGAGCAAACCCAGGTTCGATTCCAGGTAATGGCAATTAATTTTTTCCTTCCCCTTTCCAAAGGGTTACCCGGCCCAAGTTCAGCCAAGAGACGCAAAAAAAATCTGCTTCCACTGAGATTCGAACTCAGGATCGCTACATTACTAGTGTAGCGCCTTACCAACTTGGCCATAGAAGCGGATTTCGAAAATTTGGTAGGTATTTGGCATTATGAGAAGACTCCATATAGCTTCCTTAGCTTTTTAGAGAGGAATCTCACCTTTCATGACGCAATTGGGCATGACAAGCACAAATAAATTTGCCACGGTTCCACTGTGTCTCTTCTTGTAAAGTCTATTGGAATTCAAAACTTTTTTAAACGAAGAATAAGGCTATTTCTTGAATAGTTATTTCAATGGAATTCAAGATCTGAAGCGTTTTTTGCTGGTTTTGTTAAAGATGGTGAGTTTTCCGAGGAAAGAGACAGATATAGAGGCAACTACGTGGATCACTGAAGATTCAATAGAAGCAAAGCCTCAGGATTTCGCTGATGAAGTCTCTGAATCATCCATCGCAAGAGGGTCTTACGACTCTACTGGTGTGAAGAGAGCTTTAAAAGATAGACACATTTCCCTCATTGCTCTTGCTGGTATTATTGGACCGGGTATATTGGTGGGAGCTGGTATCACCTTGAGAACTGGTGGCCCTTTGGCATTGATCATTGCAGTCGTTCTGATTGGTATTGTGGCTTTCTCCATTATGATCTCTCTAGGAGAGATGATCAGTATCTATCCAAGTGGGAATGGATTTGCAACATTGGCGAGAAGGTTCCATAGTAACTCTCTTGGGGCTGTTTCTGGGTATAACTATGTGATTGTGTGGTTCTGTGTGCTCAGTAATGAGTACAACACCTTATCCTCAATCATGACATACTGGGATGACGAAGGGAAAATTCCACTTTATGGGTATATCTTGATCTTTTGGGTATTCTTTGAGTGTTTCCAACTGTTGGGCGTTGGTGCCTTTGGTGAAGCAGAGTATTGGTTAGCTCTCATCAAGATCTTTGGTCTTATTGCCTACTACATCTTCTCTGTCATTTACATATCTGGTGGTATCAAGAACAGACCTGCGTTTGGATTTCACTATTGGCATGACCCAGGTGCACTGACAAATGGATTCAGGGGAGTTGCATCTGTGTTCACCTTTGTGAGTACATTCTTCAGTGGTGTTGAGGGGATTAGCAGTGCCGTGAGTGAAACAAAGAACCCCTCTCGTGCCATTCCAAGGGCAATCAGACAAACGGTATTTCGTATTATCTTCATCTATTTCTTCGTTGCATTGTTTTATGGTGTGACTGTTCCTTCTAATGATCCGAATCTGCTTGCATCAGAACGTGCTTTGAAATCACCAATTGGTATTGCTATCGTTAATGCTGGATGGTCTGGTGGTACGCATCTCGTCAATGCCTTCATTCTTGTGACTTGTCTTAGTGCTGTCAACTCATCCATTTACATTGGATCCCGTACGTTGACACATATGGCTTCAGAAGGATTGGCTCCGCAAATCGTTGCCTGGAAGAATAGATTTGGAGTCCCAGTGGTGGCAATCACCATCATGAACATTTTAGGTCTCCTATCGATCATGAACATATCGACAGGCGCTGCTAATGCCTTTTCTTACATTGTCAACATTTCAGGTGTTGCAGTGTTTATAGTATGGGGGCTCATCAGTTATACACACATCAGAATAAGATCTGCATGGAAGAGACAAGGATTCGACTTGTCTCAATTGCCATACAGAACAAGGCTTTTCCCCTGGATTGCATATTTTGGTCTTGGTGCCAATATTTTCCTTGCATTGGTCCAAGGATGGACAACGCTGAGTCCGTTTGTCGCTGGTGATTTTGTTGATGCCTACATATTGTTGCCATTTGCCATTGTCATCTACGTCGTGACTGGTCTTTTCAAAGGGTTTAACATTGTTGACTTGAGCGAAGTTGATCTGGATGAAGGTCGGAGAGAAGATATTGATTTCCACGATGAGAAGAAGCTTGAAGATGGTGCACCGTGGTATAGAAGGCTACTAAAAGATTTCTAGAGTACTCTATAAGTTTCCGTTGATCTTGTTATTGTTAATTAAAGGTTTCATCTGTTTGTTGTCATAACGTCGTAAATCATTTAAGAGAATATTTTTTTTTGTCAGAATATGAGCATTCCCCTTGGCGCATCACTGTCATACGCCCAATCTCTGAACGAGTCACCTCTGTGATTCCAAAGCCACTCTTTGAAGATCCAGTTGTTCCCCCAAACATTTTGTGTTTCTTGCCACATATCACCGCCCAATGCAGAGACAAACTTGAACAATCCAATGCCGTCGACTGCCTGTATTTTTCTTAGATGGTAGACGAGCATCGATTTAGGGTAGTTCTGCACGAGTTTGAAATAGAGCACCACCATCAAATGGTACCACCTTTCATCTCTATCTGAGCGACAAAAAGATAGTGCTTGTCTGATGAGAACATCTTCAAAATCAGCACAAACTTTGGCAAAGTTTCTTGAACACATGTGCACAGCGACAAAATAGCGACGGTGATTCACAAGTTGACATAGATCTGAGAATAAGATAACCAGATTCTTGGAAATACCATATACGGAGACGGTTTCTGATGAAGGCGATGGGAGTTGGAACACGTTCACTAAAGAGAGACTTGCCTCGAGAGCCTCTGTTTCGCTCTCTTCTTCATCGACATCATCTTCTCTAGTCATTTCTGATTCTGACGATCTCTTCTTTACATTCTCGTTCCCTTCAAAATGGATTGTATATGAAGGTGGCGGTGGTTCCGTTTCATGATCTTGTTCCTCTTCGATAAACCATGGGACCTTGATGATTTTTTCCCTTGGAGTTTCTTTAGATGAGATTTTAATTTCGCCATCCAATTTCCAACGTCTTTTCCTTGTTGGTTTCTGTGGTGTTTTCAACAGATTATAGTTTGGGTCAAGCATATCTGCGTAAATCTCAAAAAACTTTGGATCGAATTGGAATTGGGCATGGTTGATGAGCACGTTTGTGGCCTGGAAGAATTTGTAATAATCCTGCATTAACGGGTTTGTGGCATGGTACTCTTCTAAGGGGAAATGGAAGAGATAAGGGTCGTAGACTCCCAATGTGGAGTTTATCATGATGAGAAGCACCAGGAGTAAAGCCAACGGTTCATAAGTTTGGAGAGATTCTCTTTTCTGCTTGTGCAAGAGACTGTCGATATTGTGTTTGTATGCAATGGCTTTGAAAATAGCGGTATGATCAGTGGATTTTGATGGTTTGAGGATCATCAGGGTGATAATGGAAAGTACTAGGCAGAAATCAAGAGCATTATCCGCAATGAGGCAATTACCGGTGATTTCCCTAACTTTTGCAGAGAGCCGTCCAACGATACTGAAGTCAAAGAGGTCTGGGATCGAGTCTATGAAGACCTGGATGAGATGTCCATGTTCTACAACGGCAGATTTCGTGAGTGTGATTGTGTCATTGTAATTGAGTGCCTGTGCGGTGATCTCCTTGAAAGGCTGAAGAGCGGACAATGGTGGTGTCGGTAACCTTTCTGGAGAAGGAACGGAGGTCGGGTTTGATGTTCTGGGTGTCGATGAGCTTGAGATGGGTGCTGCGTTCTTTGATGTTGTTGTTGTTGTTGGTAGCGAAGGGAGCGAGGACCTCTTTGCCATTGCTGGCCTGGGCAAAAGAGGCGATACGATAGAAGTTTCATTCAAAGACTCCGACTTCCCCAGCTGGATGGATTTAGGCGCCGTCTTATGGATGATGTGTGTGTGTGTGTTGAGCTTTATGACGCCAAAAGGTCCGGAACGGTCATTGTTTGTTCTCTCGAGGACAAGAAGGGCGTTATCAATCTCGTGGTAGTAGTCGTAAAGCCACCAACGCACCAAGTTAACGTTTGACCGCTGTATTGTTGTTGAGTCAGGTTGCATCTCGATCTCTACTGCCTTCTCATCTCCGCCATTGACGGGTTTCCCGCTGAGCGAGCAATAGGCGCCATTGTTGTTAGTCAGCGGCATTGCCCAGTTGAGCTTGATGTTGTATCCCTCGCACTCGACATTGGCACGTATACACCTGTCGCAGCGTGGGCGTTTGGCGTCGCACTTGACTTTTCTTCGGCGGCATGTCCAGCATCCGACAAAAGAGCGCTTGAAGACCTGTGCACGCTTCCTTGTGGGCGCTGCTGTGGTGGTCGTAGCACTTGCCGGGGGCATCCTGGTAGTGTGCTGATGGTGTGATGTGTTCTTGTCAGCACTCGGGTATGCTTGCAGGGCTGAGCAAGCCGTTATAGCGCCAGACGAAGGGGAGCAGAGGGCAGAGATGGGCAGTGATTGTTTTTGTTGATGAGGAGCGGGGGCTAGATTTGGCGGGAGGGATAGACATCGATGGGCTGGATGGGCGGGGCAGCACAAGCGAGGGTGCTCGGCTGTGGCTTCCGCACTACCTGGCCGCTGGCGCTGACCTGCTGACTGCCACACCACACAGCTAGGTAATACTACTGTAGCAACAGCCACTAGCAACAGCTAGCAACAGCTACCAACAACAGCTGCCAACGAAGTGATATACAGTGAGTGACCATACGGACTCTATGTTCTCCTTACAGTCACAGGAAGAATGAGGTCTCTGTTTACACAAGTGACAAACACAATTAGCCTACACATTAGCCTACAGATCAGTTTGCCCACGGTGCTTGGAAGTTGGGCCTGTTTCCCCAGATCCCGCTGATGAGCCTAACGGTGACCGTTCTTTCTGTTTCTTTTTGCAGCGGAACAACAGCGGGCGAGCCGGGCGCGGCAGGAAGCGGCAAGCGATTGTGTCGCTGGTCGCAAGCGGGCGCTAAGCGCTAGCAATAGGTATTAGCAGCAATGGTAGCTCTGGGTCATGCGCTCACTGCAGAGCAAATATGTGGAATGATATTCACACTCATCCTCGTACGGTGTACCATTGCCAGTGCCGTGGAAGGAGAGGCCGCCAGGAGAGGCCAGGAGAGGGGGCCCAGCGAGCGCTCGCTTATCAGTTCCCGCACACAGCGCCCACCCGCAGTGGCACAAAGAGAGAGCGCACAGCAGCGCACAAACAGCGCTATCTCTTCGGCACTGCTTTCCCATGGAATCGCTCAGTGTGTTTAAGAGCGTAGTGGTGGGGCGTGTGACCTTATACATGTGTATATATATCTAGATATCCACCCCCCCAGCAGGATAGTTGTACCACCAGTTTAACTCCTATCATCAACACCCATAATATGGCTGCTGCAGCACTGACACTCCTCACACGCCGCCTACCGCGGGCCTCACCACCTCTTGTCTCCACCTTGGCCACCTTCTCCAGGGCACTCAACACGACCTCCACCACCAAGTCGACCTCGTCGCTGACGACGCCGGTGATTCCCTCGCCTCACGCACCGGGACCAAGACCTAGCAACTACCTCGAGTCGCTCTCCAATGCGATGCTCTTCAACTACGCCTGCATCGGCGTCGCTACCCTCAACAAGACGATCCTCAACCTCGTCATCAAGGCCTTCCCCTTGATCCCTACACAGGTGCTCGACCTCTTCATCGGCAAGATCTACTGCGGCGGCGCCACGCCAAAGCAGGCCATCGCCACGGGCGAGCAGCTCTCAAAGAGAGGCATTAATAACATGATGCTCTCATACACCGTCGAGGACTCTGAAGGTACAAAGAACATTGACATCAACCAGCTGGTAAAGCAGACGGCAGACTCCATCGACAACATCCTCAAGCCACACATTCTCTCCATGATCGAGTCGGGAAGAGAGGCCCTCAATGACATCCCTCCAGGGTACATTGCCCTCAAGCCTTCAGCACTCGTCTCAGACCCTGCTAACGTCTTGCTCCACTACGACAAGCCAGAGTACGCTGCCAAATGGCAGGAGTTGAACGACAACTGCTGCAAGATCACAGAGCAGATTGACAGACTCAACAAGGAACTTCTTGCCAAGTACCCACAGCGTAAGTCCCCATTCTTTGTCTCCGTCATTGACGCCGAGAAGCACGCTTTGCAACAGGCAGTCTACGTCTTGCAACGTAACTTGTTCAAGAAGTTCAACAGACCAGACGGGTTCGTTCAAGTGGTTGGCACAGTGCAGATGTACTTGAAAGAATCACTCGACATTATCATGCTCGAGGAGAAGCTCGCAAAGCAAGGCCACTACAGAGTTGGCCTCAAGCTCGTCAGAGGCGCTTACATCCATTCTGAACCTGACAGATCTGTCATCCATGACACCAAAGAAGACACAGATCTTTGCTACAACACCGGTATCAAGTACGTTCTCGACTCCATCTCCAAAGACCCACAGCACTCCGTCCTCGGCCATCTCGTTGTTGCCTCCCACAATGCAGACTCTCAGAAATACGCTACAGATGTCCTCGCTGCTAATGGGAACGTCACTTTGAAAGCCAACGTGGTGTTGGGACAGTTGCTCGGCATGTGCGACGATGTCACGTTTGAGTTGATCAACAAGCACGGAGTCAAGAACATTATCAAGTACGTTCCATGGGGTCCACCAATTGAAACCAAGGACTACTTGCTCAGACGTCTTCAAGAAAATGGCGATGCCGTCAGAAACGACAATGGATGGCCATTGCTTAAGAACGTCTTTGGCGTCTTCAAACACAGATTGCTTGGTCAGCACCCATCACACTAGACCCTTATCCAAACTTATGATTAATGAGACCGTCATGGCACAGGCTTATACTTTTTGTTCTTATCGTCTAATGAAGCTTTGCATATCCTGACTTATATACCATGCCTGTGCTTGGTCGCTGCTTTTCCTTTCCTTTTCCTTGTTTGTTTTAACTATCTGAAGTCCACATACATTTCTTTATATAGAGCATACGGTTGTTTTCAGGAGTCATTTTTTAAATCATGATTTTGTGACAATACACAACTAATCTTTACATTTTGGCATTGTAGTTGGCAAAGTTGTACTTGAATACCAACATCATCTCATCCGTAACCTCCTGCGCATACTTGTCAGAAAGCTCTTTGCTCTCATCACCACGCGTCAAGTTCCCCAATAGCCCATTTTCAACATAAACAGAACAACTGGTTGTAAACTCTTGTCTTTCTTTCAAATCCTTGCAAGTATGATAGCGTGCGGTCAAGTATCGTTTGTAATCGGCATTGATATTATTGCATTCATTCTCATAAAATCTCTTAATCCCTTCAAGTCTCTTGTTAAAGAATTCAGAAATCCCAGTGGCATTGATATACTCCTTCATGTACCGATCTTTGGCCACCGTATGCTCAGCATCAATCTCATTAGCTTCTTTCATCAACATGTACCACGCAATCGGGTTATCCAAGACCCTGTCCTCCGCTAAATCATCCCGAATGAAATCTCCTGAATCATAGTATTTCAACTCCTTTTGCTCTGGATAAAAGTCCTTGTAATAGATGCTAGCATCACCGGTATGAGCCTTGTTAGTTACAAGTTTTTTCAAAAGCCCATCACCAGCATACTTCTTTGGCAATCGGACGTATTGACCCATATCTCTTCCAAGATCATCCAGCACGCCCCTTGCGGGAAGTTCATCATCGATAACTTGAAACGAAAACTTATCATCCAAGCCAATCAAAGCATAGATCAAACGCATAGGTCTTCTCAAGTCAGATCGAAGTACAGCTTTTAAAACCTCTTCTTTCCTCACTATATAAGTCAAGACACCAGTTTCAATCGTTGCCCTCTGGTCGATTGTATCCCCATGCAATTTGTCATTAATGATTTGTGCCATGATTTCATAGACAACATCCTTCAATGTCTCTCGCAGATAGATAAATGCTCCTGTGCTGAGACCAATCAACGGTTTATTGATCTTGTGCAAATGCTGCATATGATAAAACTTGAGATACTCTTTCAAATCTGTCGCATGGATCAACTCCGTGTCTCTTTTAGCAGGTGATGGATGCCGTGAGTGATGATTTGCCAACAAGTGTCGTGAGATGTCCTCTTCAACTCGAAGTGCAAAGGGGTGAAGCTCCGCTGCCTCCGGGATCTCATCATATCGAACAAGCTTGGTGAACGATTTGCCCTGCTTCATGTGTTGCAATTCTCTTTGTAACAGATCGTAATAGCACTTAATCTGAATCAAACTCTTCTTGGGCAGATGCTGCTTAATCCTATCCACTTGGTTAATCCCGTACCGACCAAGAAATATAAAGAATAGTTCCTTTTCATGAGCCGTCCAGAATGCTCCATATGTTCCTCGTCCTTGTTGTCTAAGGCACGAGCCCTCATCACTGATGTAACTTCCTTTTAGTTGGTGATCATCTTCATCATCATCATCTTCTTCACTTGTATTACTGTCATCACCATTACCATCTTCATTATCATCACTATCTTCTTCCCTATGACCATTTGGTTGTCCCCCCTGTCGTACCGGATCATTTACATCTCTAACAGCTTCTGTGGATATGTCCTTTCGGAGTCGCTTTAACTCACGCTTCCGACGAGTTTCAAGCTGTACCATCTTCCTTTTCATCCCCTTCACATCTCTTGGACCCTCCATGAAATAATGAACTTCCTTCTCATAAAACTCGACATAACTGTCCAATTCCTCTTGTGTGGGCTTCGGGCTGGGGTATATGTGGTTGGCCTCTAACAGACGTTCCTCGGCCAGGATTTCTCTCTCGATTGGAGATAAGAACCTGGAGAACCCCCATTTACTCCGTGACCCACGGGTCCTAGGTTTCTTATCGTCCATGTAGTTGGTGCAATGGCTTATATTAGCTTCAGATCTGTTGTTGTTTGATCTCATCTCGAAGGGGCCTCTGTCGGTAGAAAATCTTCTGTTCGCGCAGCTACGATGCCCATGAGATTGGCCATATTCTCTTGATAACAAAGATTGACATTAGATTATTTAAAGTAGCCAGTAGTTCCAGTATCACTACTTGATGTATCTATCCAAAAACTTGCGGTGGAAATCGGACCTTAGTGCGTCATTGACGTAGTTATCCTTCTCCTTCTGCGCTGTCGATGATGATGAGGAAGATTGGGTATTTCTGAATGCAGTACCTTGTCTCCATGACTTCTTAGCACCGGAAACAGGTTGATTTAGAAGCGGATTGGACGTGAGAGCGCTTTCTTTTCTCTTCTCGAGTTCTTCTTTCTGCTGCTGTTCTGCACGCTCCCGCTTGATCTTCTGCAGTTCTGCCAGCAAAGCTGCCTCATCGTCTTCATCTTCATCCTCATCACTGTCATCTTCATCATCACTACTTTCTTCATCACCAGATTCACTCTCATCATCATCAGATTCATCAACGTCTGCGCTTTCCTCCTGGATTCTTCTTCTCTTCTGTGCATACGTCTCTTCTTCTTCCCCCTCCCCATTCTCTTCGTGACCCTCAGTCTTGCCCTCCTCCAATACTCCACCGTAGTGTATTCTCTCCCTATTCATCAACTCCTTCCTGAGCTCATCCAGCTTCTCCTTAGCATCAGCAGTATCAACCTGTTGTGCGTTTCTGAACTTGAGCTGTTTGTGTGCTGGAAGGGCCCTGGCATGGACAATAGACGTTGGCTGGAGCTCTCTTCCTCGCCTGCTCTCGAGCGTGGGACGGTGGTTTGTGGTCATAGTGTCAAGTGCAAGACAGATATAGTTCAGCAAATGTAGCTCTTGTTGTTATTGTTGTCTGTAGTAGAATTAAGGGTAGACTTTATAGTGCTTTTTGTTCATTGAAAAGGATACACCTAGTCCCTAGTCCATCAGACCTGAGACCAGAGACCCAGACCTAGACCGCCGACCGCCGACTATCAAAGCCTCGATTTCGCGAAGGTCTAACTCTGAACCCCTTTGGGGCTTCTGGCTTCTGGCCATGGCTGCATTTCAAACACAGCTAAAGCATCAGTGAGAAGGCAGTGCAACACAACACTACTAAATATCGAAGGCAACAGAGATGATACTGGCGATGCCCTCTGAGCAGCCCAAGCCAGCGCACATGCAGTCCCCGCTGGAGACAGAGACGCGGCCGCTATCTGAAGAGCGACAGCAAGAAGAGCAGGAACAACAACAAGAGGAAGAGGCAAAGCAGCAGAAGGAGCCAATGCAGGAATCAAAAGAAGAGTCAGAGGAACCTGAGGAACAGCAGTATGAACAGCTGCCTCAGGAGTACCACTACCAGCGGTCACACTCTGTACTTTCCATCCGTGATTTTGGCTATGCAGTAGACGACAAACTACACTACGGCATTGGATTACCTTTCACGTATAACGACAACGGCGATATATTGTATGACGATGATGACGAGGATGACGACTACGCGGGTTTCAGACAGCAGAGGGGCTCGTTCTTCCCGCTTTCCTCCTGGCAGCAGCAGTTCCATGATGGGCCACCTTGGGAAGAGGACCAAGAGAAGGGCTATGGGCATAATGACGGTGACGACTATAATGATAATGATGATGATGACGATAACGAGATCAATGGAAAGGCAATTGCACTCTTTGACTTTGAGCCTGAAAACGATAACGAGGTGAGGTTAAAAGAAGGGCAGATTATATGGGTATCTTATAGGCATGGCCAGGGCTGGCTTGTTGCTGAAGACGATGAGACTGGAGAGACGGGACTTGTCCCTGAAGAATACGTTGAATTACTCCCTGACACTCATGACGTTGATGAACCGAGACAATTCCTACCAGGCATTTTGACCATGACGCATGATACTGAGGAACAGAAACCAACTGACGATAGTGACTGGGTCGATGAAGACAGTGATGAGCTTCCAGTTGTTCAAAAGTTGGAAATCAAATGACAACTGTTGCATTTCCCCAGTCGCATCCCGCATTTTACGATCTCACGTAACCTAATAATATCTGTGTTCTTTCTTGTCTCATACCTTTGCAATGTCCCTCATAATGGCATGTATTGCTACTAATGATCTCGTCCTTTTTTGCTGCTATTCCGTTGTGGCTATTTTCACTTTAGCTCTAGTATCAAATTTGGCTCACACCCGCTTACAGACATTCGTTTTGTTGTTTTGTTTACGTTCTTTCCCTGTTTGTGTTTTATCCCCATTCATCTGTGTTTTCATATCATTTGCATCATGCTTCAATCCAAAGACAGTTATTCTCTCTCTCATCATGCCCTCTTGTCCTTCATTCATGTGCTTCTCCTGGATATCTCAGCTCTATACGAACAACCAAAGAGTCTATATTGTGTAGTGTATAACTAATTACTAGTAAACATTTGAGTGCATTATATTAGGCATCATCTTCAGACTCAATAATATCCTCCCAGTTGTCCTCGTTGATCGCATTGTCATCGTCATTCTCCACTTCAACACCACTCAGTTGCTTGCTGAGTTCCTGTGTGTGCAAGACAATCTCTTCTAAAACATCATCTTGGCTCTGTGATAATTTAAGCACGGTGTCGAAGGCTTCTTTTGCCAACTTTGCATTCTCTTCAAACCCAGTTATAGAGGATACTGTGAACTGTTCAAACTTATCTGGATCAAACTCACCAATCTGGGACTCGTATTGTGTCTTCTTGATATAAAGATAGTGTGCAAACCCTTCCAAGTAGTAACTCTCCATGTTATCTTCGTCGATATCTCTAACGTTAGCGGCAATAACAGCACCGAGTTCATATAGAGACAACTCAATGCAGAATCTCGAGAGGGTCAACAGTGGTTGAATCAACTCAACGTATTCACCGCCAGAGTTGTCGAGCTGGCCTTCTTCCAACATGGTCTTACGTTTTTCAAATAAGACCCAACTCTTTTGAACTGCCTCCTTGGCCTCCTCTGTTCTCTGTTGTGAGATTCTGATACTGGCCAAGAGTGACCAACTCTCTGGATTCTCTTGATCCAATGAAAGCGATTGTGCAATCAACTCGTCACATTTGGACTCCGCTTCTGGCTCCATACATAGATCCGTCATCCATATCTCAATCTCAGAGAAGATTCCCTGGTTCAACTTCTTGATAATACTAGGATCCTGAGTCTCTTGGAAGGTGTCTGTTAACGTTGCGATACCGTGATCAATCAACTCCAACCCACGAGCACCACCGACAATCTGCCCGAGGTAAAGAAACTTCTCCGCACCTTCCTTGGCCTCCTGATCCAGCTGACAAGCCTGTTCCAAATAGGTGTATGACTTCTCGACATTGCCGTTCTCCAAGTAGACCTCACCCAGCAGTTGTAAGAAGGGCACGCTGTTAGCATATGTGGAACGGTGCTTCTTCAAGAGCTTCAGGGCATCTTTGAACTGCGAAGTGACGAGGAGTTTCCTCGTGGATGCAATCATTTCTTCAAGTTGCATTTTCTATATCCTTTTATCTCCTTTCCCTTGCGGTTAATGGTGAAAAGGTGTTTATGTCTGGCACTGAGATGAGCTTGAATTTTTTTTTTTTTTTTTTTTCATCCTCCGGAGATTTAACGATTCGACTTTCACTTCTGACGATCAACACAAACTATTCCTCGAGAGTTATAACCTACAAGGAGTCTAATAGCATCAAGATGGACTATAAGGAGGAACAACAGCAGGAAGTTGAGATTCTGCAGTCGATTTACCCCGACGAGCTCGAGTTGGAGGATGAGACACATTACAGTATCACGTTGTCACTGGAGACGTCATCAGAACGCAGACATGTTGCCATTCTCCATGTGGAGTATCCCGAGCAATATCCAGAGTGTGTACCTTTGCTAAGTGTTGAGTTTGGGGAACTTGAGTCTGAGAAAGACCAGGAAGCGGAGTACTGGGATAGTGATGATGATAATGATGTAGGAGATGAAGAAGACGGAGGTGATTCAGCACGGAGGCCGGTGGTGATCCAGGAGGTTGTGGAATTTGATGATGCTGATGTGGAGGAATTCACAAACAAGCTTAATGAAGAGGCCGAAGAGCAAATAGGTATTCCTTCCGTCTTTGCCCTGGCGTCTTCTTTGAAAGAAATGGCTGAACAGAAGTTTGATGCAAAAGTCGAAGAAGCACAGAAGAAACATGATGAAGCACTCCTTGCGAAGGAAAGAGAAGAGCAAAAGAAGTTTTATGGTACAAAGGTTACACCGGAATCATTTGCCGAATGGAGGCTCAAGTTTAGAAAAGACATGGGAATTGACGACAGAATGGAAAAGCGTAAACAGGCTTATCATGGTGGTAAGATGACAGGCAAGGAAATATTTGAGAAAGGTCTTGCCGGTGATGATGACATTGAAGCAATTGGTGCTGGAGTACAAGAGTTGTCTACATAGAACACATGAGATGTGTTACTTACAAATAATGAATGTGCAATGCAATGTATTTACAGGAACATCATGATAACAGGTCGAGTGTCTGTTGTGGAGACTTCTTAGCAGAACTTGACGGTGAGTCTAACCCTAGATCAAATACTTGTGTGCTGGGTGTCTCAGATTGATCGAAAGATAACAGAGGTTCCTGGTGTGGTGTCACTGGTGATTCTTCAAACCCACCAAAGTCCTCATCATCAGTAGCCTCTGTTGATTTCCTTCTATCAGTATACTTTTCAAGATATCCATCATGACGATAGTCGTCTTGATCTGCATCGCTGTAGCCATCGTTATAGTTATTGTCATCGTCATCATCATCATCCATCAGAGATTCAACTTTCCATGCTTCGTTACCAGGCACCTGATATACTCCTGGGCGCTTCTCCTTCTTGCGGAAGTCATGACCGACATAATTCTTTATCTCAGATTTCAGGTTTGAGTGCTGTACTTTTGATCTGTCCAATGTTTTCTGTTTGAACTTTTGCATGTAACTCGGCACGTCTTCCTTGACAAGGGTTGCACCATTCCCAGAACCGCTTCTGTTCTCATCCATCTTGACGGCAATCTTCTGTTCCTTAGCCCTGTAATCCTCATCATCCAACAGTCTCGTGATGGTTTCTACCTGTGCCACGATGGCTTTGGAGTTTTCAGCAACCTGAAGCTGAGCTGCAGTCGTTGTGTTGACTTCTGCCTTCTCCTTGTACCTCTCAGCAATCGAATCCAGGCTTGTTCTGTAATCTTGGACGGCCTCTAAAGCAGGTTGGTCCAGCCATAGGATCAAATACTCGACAACTTTCAAACACTTGAGAATGATCCTCCATTCGGAACCAGAATTAACGTAGTGAACGGCACTGTAGTAGAGCTGTTGAGAGATACTAGCACCTCTGCGTCTGGTTGAGCTCTTGGAGTCATACTCGGCAATACGGGCAAACACAACGTCCATCACTCTTTGAGCACCACACATCTCAGCCTGCTTAAGCACATTGTAAAGGTCATCTGGTGAAGGTCCCCAGCTGTCCGTCGTAGTGGCGCTGCGCACTGCCAGTTGTTCTGGCTCACCAGGGTCCAGGAAGGTATTCTGTGCATTACGAGCGACTTTGCGGATATTGTAAAGCGACAAGTTCTGCATCTTCTCTGTGATATGCCTCGTGTAAGTTGTACTATTAAATGCAGTGAGTCCGGGAGTGATCTTTTTGGTGCCTGGCACTGTTAACTGTTCTCAGCCATTATTTGCCTGGCTGCTTAAACCCTCTTTCGGGGCCTCTTGCCGAGATTACCGTTGTGGCCGGCCGCAGCACTTCTCTCTTTCTCTTTCTTTCGCTTTTCCTCCATCTTACCCAATCAATAAGAAAAGAATCAGACTAGTCATTATTACTACACTTGCAAGTTACAAATATTCGAATGATATCGAAATCTACACTGTTTCTGAACTTCTTTTTTACATTCTTTGTCTAGAGACAATGTGATTGATAGAGACATCAGCAGAGCTTTTGCCTCACATATTCATATCGTATTGAAATAAGCAAAGAGTAATAAAAAAAAAAGAGAGGTGACTGCTAAGCGCTCACCTCACTTACAACTCACCAGACTTGGAGATGACGAGCTTAGTCTTGGTAGCACCAGAGTTGGAACCAAGAGCCTCAATCTTCTTGACAACGTCCATACCCTCAACAACCTCACCAAAGACAACGTGCTTACCGTCCAACCATGGGCAGGTGACGGTGGTGATGAAGAACTGGGAACCGTTGGTGTTTGGACCAGCGTTAGCCATGGACAAAAGACCTGGTCTGTCGTGCTTCTTGGAGAAGTTCTCGTCTGGGAAACGCTCACCGTAGATGGACTTACCACCGGTACCGTTACCACGGGTGAAGTCACCACCCTGCAACATGAACTGTGGGATGACTCTGTGGAATGGAGAGCCCTCGTAACCGAAACCCTTCTCACCAGTGCACAAAGCTCTGAAGTTCTCAGCAGTCTTTGGGACAATGTCGTTGTAGAGCTTGAAGACGATCTTGCCAACTGGGGCACCTGTGGGGACACATGTTAGTAATCTGTTTCAGCTGACAGCGGGGTAAAGGAAAGAGCCAAAACGGGCAGGCAAGACATTGGGATAGGTGTCGAAGGAAGAAGACCCTCATAAGCAACAGGCACATCAAGACTAGAGCCATCAAGAGTGTACCAGAACCATAGTCGACACCCAATTGGCACGGGTTACCCTCCCCTGCCCCCTCAATTCGACCCAATTTTGCCACCAACCGCACACACCGCACCGCACCAGGTGACATATGACAAGGGTGTATTGTAGTAGTAGCAGCAGCCACCGAGACGAGATCGGAACAATGGCATTTCCCCCGCTCAATTGATGTACTCACCGTCAGAAGTAACCTCGAAGAAAACCTTGGACATATTGATAGTGTGAATTGAGTGTTATAAACAGGTTGCAACAGCAGAAAAGAGCTTCTTCAAAAACGTGCGGCAAACTTCTTTTCTCTTCTTTTCTCTTCTTTTTAAAGCAACGTCGTCGAGCATCTTCCATTGCGGCCCGTACCGAGGAAGATCGCCCAACAAGGCCGGGTAATGGGAAAGCGGTTATTGCTAGATTTGGCTATTAATGACTAATGGTGAATATTAATATATCTAGACGATATAGGTACTAGTAGATAACCTCTTGGTGATATAAATGCTATGTATTCCATCTTACTTACGATTTAGTGTAGTGTGCAAGGTATGCTCCTTGATCAGGAACAAACTCAAGAACCCAACCACACACGTCCACGCCATGAAGTTGAACGAGTACTTGGTACTGACTCCATAAGCGGCAATCAATGCCTCTTTTACAAATTCTGGAGCCTCGCCATTGACATACTCGGTGCTGTGTGCAGCTCTGTCAATGATATGAAGCAATTCTGCCTTGGTATGCTCAGAGCCCAAGAAGGCCATCACCCTCTTGTTAAGTTCCGAATCAAGTCTTCTCGACATTATAGCAGACCCTAGGGAAACTCCCAGTGTCGATCCACACGATCTGAACAGGTATGAAATTGACGTTGTAGCAGCCTGGTGCTCATGTGGAACAGCGGCAATCAGCGCTAATAACGTTGCAGTGATAATAACCGAAACTCCCATGCCCATTGTCACGAGAAGCATGTACTGCTCAAACGTGCTGTACGAAGGATTGATCCATGCAATTCTCAGCATACCAAATATCGCAAGCAGGCCAGAGGCAAGCAGCATATGATAGTATTTACCTGTGGTTTTCATGTAGTAGCCAGCACCTAGGGACCCAAAGATAATCGTGAAGAAGTTTGGCGCAAATCTCCAGCCAATCTGTTGTGAATCCAAGTTGAAAACTGTTGTGTAATAAATAGGAACAATGAAGTAGACTCCAAAACTCGTCATACAGAAGCAAAGTAACGAAATAGAAACACCTGTCACTGTCGGGATCTTCATGAAATGTAATGGCAAAATAGGAGCCTTGGCTTTTGCCTCTGCTAGAATGAACAACCCAAGGAATGCAATGGTCAACACAACAAGACCTAGGAAGTACACACTGTCGTAACTCAGCTCCTTACCACCCAACGAGGCAGCAGTGAGGAAAGACAAGAGGAAGATAATTAGCGAAAGAGACCCATACCAATCGATCAACTTCAGTTTCTTTGTGATATCATGAGCTCCAGAGACACCAAGCCCTGGGGATCCCTTTGGCAATTGTAAATATTTCCGAATAAGCAGGGTGCTAACTATTGTAATTGGCACTTGGAAGGCAAATGCACCTCTCCACCCACCCAGCGTTTCAGAGTGATTGACAAAGACACCACCAAGGAATGATCCAGCACCTGAACCACATGCAAATGCGATATTACTGATACCTTGATACACACCTCTGTTTTTCAAAGGCACAACATCAGATGTGGTGATACTGGAAAGAGACGTCAGACCTCCACCGCCGATACCACTAATGAATCTTCCAAGGATAAGCGTGTTGACGTTACTAGCTGTGGCACAAATGGTACATCCAAGGGCAAATGTGAGGTTAGAGAACAGCAAAAGATTCTTACGACCGAATATATCCGATATCTTACCGTACAAGGGCTGGAAAGTCGCACTGGAGAGTAGGTAAGCGGTACCGATCCACGCGAGCTTTGGTAAAGAATCGAATTCAGACGCAATACGGTTGACCAGCGTAGTGACAACGGTACCATCAAGTGCTGCAAGGAAGACACCAACAGACATAGAGCCGACAATGACATTGATTGATGTGTTAGAAAGTGCCGCTGGGCCTTCTAATTGCGCCTCGGGATCGGTCACATCGTCCTCGTTCTCTATTGAGTGGTATGTGGGGTCCTTGATAAGCTCATCCTGTTCAAGCTCTGAAGCGATGAACCCGGAGACTTCTGTTGACGGATCGAGAATGATGTCTCTGCGAACACCTCGAAGCAGTGGCTCAGACTCTGTCATTTCTGCTTCCTTCACTCCTTCTCTCCAGCTGTTATTACTGAGACTGCTATTGCTGGAGACTGCTATGAATATATCTATACATCAATTGATTACCGAATAAGAGCGCTATTCCCAAAGAGGAAGCAAAGCCGGCCTGTGCGCTCCGAGATGTCCGGGTGTGGCAGTGCTTATCTTCGGCAGTTCGGCTATAAGCTACAAGTCATACTACTTACTTACTAGGTATTTGCCTATTTACAAGCGTAGTATTTCACTGTGAAGTAGTAATAGTGGTAGTCATAACTGTCATAAAAACACCGAATCCCAAGAGAGAAAAACCAAAAAAAAAATCAACTCGTAATCTATCGTTAAGTATCATAACTTTTGTGCGGCACCACAGGGATTTATACCATCTGTGTGTGTGTGCCTGTATAATGTATAGTGTATTGTGTGAATGAATGGAGAGAATAAGTCAGTGAGTAAGGGAGTAAGTGAGTAATGTAATGCTTGTGTGTGCGTGTGAAATGTTGATGGCGAGTGAGACATAATTCACTCCTTTCTGAAGGCATTCTTGATCATGTCGTAGTAATCATGAAGGATCGACTTCTTCACGTTCTCAGCCTCCTGGACAAGTGTCTTCTTAACTTGTTCCGCCTCTTCGAGAAACTTATCCGTCTCCTTAGCAAGTTCGGTCTTCACCAAGTCGAGGGATTCGTCGACGGATTTAACAACCTTGTCCAAGGACTCGGAGAGCTCGCTCTGCAATTCATCAACAATCTTGTCCTTCTGGTCCCACTTCTCGCTAAAGAGCTTGAGAACACCTTCAAAACCTGCCCTTCCCTTCTTTGCATTTTCGCCGAATCTCTGAACGCTCCACTCTTCAATCTTGGAGCACACCCTGTTGAATGCCGCATAAGCCGTGATTCTCGCCTCCTGTTTGAAGACGGTCTTGTTTGGGTCCGACTCGTGTGGCGTGTATGTGACAATTTCGTACACTTTGAGCAAATGAGCCATTGTCAGATTGACTGATCTTAGAGTGAGCGTCCTTGTGGCAAGGTCCACGGTTGATACTTCTCGAACATAAGAAGTGCTGCGGCCTCCCACGATGCACTTGATCCAGCTTGGGATCGACTGCTCACAGGTGATGAGTCTCTCAGTCGTCAGCTTGCCATCGAGCATCTCACGTCTCAACACATCGACAGCAACAACGTGTGTCGACACTTCGTTCGGATACTTCTTCCAGTTGGCTGCTGTGACTTGATCCCACGGATAGTCGAACTCGCATGAGTTGGCAAAGAGCTTCATATTTCCCCTTTCTTTATCAAATAGTATAAGAGTCAAAAGGGAAGAGAAGAGTAAAAGGGCAAGAGTGTAAATGGTGGGAAATAGCAAATAATAGGAGAAGAAACAAGAGATGGAAAAAGAAAAAGTTTTTGTCTTTGTTCCCGAATCAATTCCTCCCCGGGGCGGCCCGGGAAGAACAATGGAAAAAGAAAAGAAAAGAAAAATGGCACTTCATTCCAGACATCTACACAGCGATTAAGGTCATTATATAGTCATTATAATTAGTAAAGAAGATCATACTATACACAAATTAATGGTGGGCTTGATTGTCGTACCGCACAAACCGGAAGTCACCACTCTCATAGTGCTCTCTTGGGCGTACATAACTCAATCCCCGTGGCTTGCACAGGGAATAGACAAAATTGACAAATACGTTGCCCAGATAGTAATGATTGGTTCTCACTTGATTCGTTCTGAAAGTTCGAAGGTATTCCCGTGTGGTCTGATTCTGCGAACAGAGGTAGACGTGGTATAGCAGCAAGAGTGACGGGTAAAGGCTCGCCAGGTGACAGTAGATTACATTAAAGAGTGTCATTGGGATCTGCCTCAATTTTTTGTCGCTCTTGAAGATGTGATAGTAACACATGGCACACATGTAGAAGCAACCAATAACGCTGAACATCAGAAACGCAAAGAAGTAGCGGTAATTGCGCTCACCGACGCAGTTATTTAACCACATGCAGTGATGATCATGAATGGAAACACATTGGCCACACCTTGAACAATGAAACGTTCGTGGCATTCTCCAGCAATTGCAAGTAGTACAATACCTGACATCCACGACACTCCCGGTAGTGTTGCCATCTCCCAATGGTAACGAGATGACGTTGAAGTACTCCTCGGGTAGATGGTATGGATCATCGGTAATGTGGATGTTTCTCGGTACAAACCCTGGATCATACCCTGCTGCCTTCACAAACGATATAAGACACTGCAACCAGCAGTAGTAGAAGAGAATCACGGCAGCTGGATGGATGTGGTGCCAGCACCATGCAGCATCAAACACAGCAAACAGCACTCCCGGAACCAAAATAGCAACAAAACTGCAAACTGAGATAGGAGTCGTCCTTAGAGCGTGGAACCTCCCACCAAGAAGAAATAGATGCTGCTCAGAAGCCCAAACCTCATAGTTTCTCAAAGATTTCCCTGTATTGCCACGGTCATCCGGTCCTGATGGTTGTGTGATGAGCCATCTCAACAGTCGTTTGTGCCAGGGCAAAGCCTTCAAAGTCCCGCCCACTTCTTCAACACGCTCTGGATTCCCGTCATGATCAACACCGTCTGGATCCTCCACACGTCTTCGACTCATCTGTTTTTCCCCAGGTGTCTTCTTAGTCCTTGCTTCTGCTGGATCAGTCAAAGCCATACGCGATTTGCAAATTTCACACCATACAAACAAACACGAACACGAACACGAACACTGATACGAACACTGACACGTATTAGGGCTACTCACTGTCGCCACTAGACAACACTCTGCACAGACTGCCGAGACAGATACAAATTCTACGTGCTCGTCGCCGAAAGTCTGGGAACCATCCGCATCTTCATCCACACACCTAGGCTCCACCACGACCACCAAGGTACACACTTCATCAAACACAATGGAGAAAATTGGCCGATTAGTTGCTATTGAACGAGTACCGTTGCTTCTTGCCTACCCAACTGCATTGCTTGCTTCGAACTTGATCACAGCTCAGAATGGCTCTACACGATCATGGCACGACCTTGCACTGTCGGTATTATGTGTACCCATCTTTCTCGCAAGTACAATCACGGTAATATACACACAAATGGGCACAAATAGCACTGTGTTATCCTCATCATCTTCATCATCACCATCAAAAACCAAGGGATCAATATTGTACTCGCAACGCACATTCATTACGCTGTTGGGAGTCTTTATCGCTTCATCGTTATTAGGAACCATTCGCACGGTGGTGGTCTCGCTGGTACTGATCATCAATGTTAATTACCCATTCATTGCTATATCGGTTCTGTTTGATACACTGGTGCTTTATTATGGAGATAGTCTGGTATTGGTACCCTCCAAACCTGATGAACTTGGGGTTTACTCCAAAATGCTGGGTTACGTTATCCTCTTTCTACTCAAAGATCGACTTCGAGAAATTGATCAGATTCAATCGTCAGACTCACTATTAATACCATTGATCGCTCTCACACTGAGTGGATTGGGGCTCAGTCTCAATTACACCGAGCTACATGCCAGTATGATATTCGTCACGATTGCATCAGCCGTCATGCTCAACCTTGCACAGATTGATTCACAAGGAATTACATTTGCAAAAGGATCACCTACAATAGTGGGGTTCATTGCTATCTTATTAGAATTCCTTTCGTTCAATTCTGACTTTGCTAACCACAAACTGGAAGCGCTTGGTGAAGTATTGATGGTTTTGGGTGCCTGGACAATTGACGTTGATGATGACTTATTCAAGAACAGAAATCCATCAATCAAAGGTAATGACGAACCTGAAGAACTCAGCATCGTCCAGCAGTTGTTCCTCCACGAAGACACAAAGGCAATCTTCTCATACCTCATGCTCAATACTATCTTCATGTTTGTGCAATTCCTATACTCATTCAGATCCAAATCACTGGGTCTTCTTTCGGATTCATTACACATGGCGCTGGATTGTACATCCCTCGCCCTAGGTCTTGTTGCAGGAGTATTGGCCAAGAGACCAGCAAGTGTGAACTTCCCCTTTGGCTTAGCGCGTGTTGAAACACTGGCAGGCTTTGCCAATGGTGTTTTACTTGTTGGCATCGTTGCTGGTATTGTGATGGAAGCCATTGAGAGAATCATAAACCCAGTGACTCTCGAGAAAACAGGAGAATTGCTCGTGGTTTCGTTTTTGGGATTTGTTGTTAATATTATTGGCATCTTTGCCTTTAACCATGGGCATGCTCATGGCCATTCACATGGTCACTCACATTCACATGCTTCCTCTCACACACACAGCCATGGCGATTCTCACGATGATCACATGGCTGAAAATGAGAACATGCAAGGTATTTTCCTTCACATTCTTGCAGACACACTAGGATCAGCAGGTGTGGTTGTATCCACTATTCTTACATCGATCTTCCACACAAGTATATTTGACCCAGTCGCTTCTCTGTTCATTGCAGTGCTGATCTTTGTGAGTGCCCTACCCTTGATCAGATCTGCTGCCTCTCACTTGCTACTTTCATTGGATGATAAGAAGGAGGAGACTGTTCGTGATATCCTCTCACAGATATCAACCACACCGGGTGTTGTTGGATACACGACGCCCAGATTCTGGGTTTCCGCCGATATGCTCACTTCATCAGGCACTAGCTCACATGGACATTCCCACTCTGTTGAAGTTGGTAATGGGCATTCCCACTCACACTCACACTCACACTCACACTCACTAGAGGATTCACAAGATGACTCATGTTCATTATCGTCTCCAGATCTAGTGGGATACATACATATTCAATACCTTGATGGGGAGAACTCCACCATCATCAAAAGACGTGTGCAAAAAATCTTTGAGAATAACAACACACGGGCAGTTATCCAAGTGGAGAACGAATCATCCACTTGCTGGTGCCGCAAATCTTCTCAATAGACAGTTACGTTTCTCGTCCTTATACGATACTGTAGGTTTTTCATTTCTAAGATTTTGTGGATAAAAGTGTATAACTGTGTGGCCCATACCATACAATTTGCAAAGACTTGAAAAGTTTCTGACACTTTTTCTCTCTATTGTCATCAACCTTTCAGACAGATACTCGATACAAGCTACACAGACAGAAAAGGCGTAATGTCGAGAGTTGGAACTCTTGTGTTGGGACCTGCAGGTGTGGGCAAGTCCACATTTTGCAACTCCATGGTGTCGTACTTGCAATCGATCGGTCGTCGTGCGCACATTGTCAATCTTGACCCAGCAGCTGAGCCATCCGAATTCGAGTTCACAATTGATATCAGGGACCTTATCTCGTTACAGGATGTGATGGAGGAACTGGAACTTGGTCCTAATGGAGGTATGGTGTACTGCTTTGAATATCTACTGGATAATCTGGATTGGTTAGATGAAGAAATTGGAGACTACAATGATGAGTATCTGATCTTTGACTGTCCGGGCCAAATCGAACTATATACACATATACCGGTGCTTCCGACAATTGTTAAGCACTTACAGCAGGCACTCAACTTTAACTTGTGTGCCACTTATCTTCTTGAAGCCCCATTTATCGTGGATCGATCCAAGTTCTTCAGTGGCGCTCTTAGTGCCATGTCAGCCATGATTCTTTTGGAACTACCACATATCAACATTCTTTCCAAATTGGACTTGATTAAGGATGAATATTCAAAGAAGAAACTCAAAAAATTCTTAAATCCTGACCCACTGCTTTTGCTTGATGATGTGAACAGAGACACGAATCCGAGATTTGCGAGATTGAACGAATCAATTGCTCGTTTGGTTGATGATTTTGGTATGGTTCAGTTCTTGCCACTAGAGGCTAAGGACCCGGATAGTATCCGTACTATTCTGAGTTATATCGATGATGTTACACAGTGGGCTGAGGGACAGGAGCCGAAGGAGCCAAACGATGAAATCGAGTTCGATGAGGATGACTAAACATGAATGCATGATGATGATCCATAAAAAAACACAAATTATACTAGTCATTCGTAAAACGTAGCAAAAAAAGAATGTATTAAATTATAGTTGTATCATTTAGCTTCGTTAAGTTTGGTAAGAAGTTCTTCAAGCCTTGACTGGATAAGAAGATCGGACTTCTTAACCTGTTTTTGTGTGGCAATTTTCTTAACTTTTGTGGGTGTGACCTCTGTTGTATCCTTCTTCACTCTTGGTCTTCTTTTCTTCTTCTGTTTCATTAACAAATCGTCATAGTTATCCACAATGGACGAGATGTCTTGACAATCTCCCGTTACGATCAAGTCAATATACTCAACGTAGTCGACAACACTCATTGATGGTTCATCTCTGTTGACCCATATTACACATCCATTAGCAGCATGAACGGCCTTTGCCAACTCTTTTACCAATCTTCTAACACCAGGAATCTTTAAGGATGTTCCAGCGATAATCAAGCAATCTGGTTTTGATCTCAAATCCGAATGAGAAATCTTGCCAATGTGCTCACCATCAGGATGGAACTCGTTATAAAGGACAATTCTTGGCCTAAGACGACCAATTCCTTGGGATCTCTTTCCTGCCAGTATTCTGATATCATCCATTTCCAAACATTCCGGACATGATGGCGCTTCGTTTCCTTGGAATAGACTTGGTACCAACTCAGAGGACCAACGACATTTGGAACAGTACATGTGCTTGATAGTACCGTGAAGCTGAATAGTTGGTGGATAAGGCGGGCGAGATTTTATTGGGACAGTAGTTTGCAAATGTGCAAGTTGCGACTCAAGACAGTCAATATTCTGGGTGTAGTGTCTTAGTAGTCTACCATCAGCCGAAATGGAATCCATCAATCTGTGAAAGTCTGTAGCCTTGGACTTTTCTGTCATATCATAGAGTTGATTAACCATCGCGTGGAACATGGCAGTAGATTCACCATCGCTGTAAACAGAAGAGTCAAAGAGAGCTTTGCCGTTGGAGCCTGCTGAGGTAGATGACTTGAGGCCTTGGAACAACCCATTGGATGATCTGAAATCTGGTATTCCAGATGCAACTGATATACCAGCACCAGTCACGATGGCCATTCTTTTGGAGTATTTGACTGCATAATGGAGAAAACTGACATCTTCATTATCGATGTCATCATCCTGTTCGCTGATACACACCTGTGGGTCATACGTCTCGATATTGAGAACTGTTCCGTTTGGCGGTCTGTACTTGAGTTTTGGCTTTCTCTTTGGCTTTTTATGTTCCAAACTTTGGGAAGGCGAGGCGACTCCATTGTTGGATGACGAAGCGGGTACCACTGTCTCCTCCTGCTTTGTGGTTTCTTCTTTAAGGGTTTCCCGGCTGAGCAACTCCACACTGGAGTCACCCTCCGATTCCTCGTGCTTCAGGTAAGGCTGTGATGAAGGGGGTGTCAGGAGCTCCATCCTCTAAGCGCTTGTGCTGCTCTCTCTGCAACTTTCCAATGTGTATAGGAAGGCCAGCGAAGTAGTTATGTTGTTGTTGTGGTTACTTTTTTTCTTTGATCGTGAGACAGGCAGCGGCTAGTAACCCGTAATTTGGCCAAAGCGCTGCGCGTGTTTTGAAGTTTCCTGTTTGGGCACTTCACCCAAATCGATAAATTGAATGCGTAGTGTGTGCCTACCATCCACCCTTATCGAACGAGTTCGAGAATTTCGCGATTTCCTTCCAATTCCGAGGGCATGCAATTTACGAGGGTGTATCTTGGTAGGGCCGCACCTACGTGTTGTGGGCCGTGGGTTGTGGCTCCCCAGGAAGCTTTTTATCGGAGAGCGAGAGTGTATGATATTTCTTTTTTTCTTGCACGATTGATGCGATGATCTTTGCAAGGTGGTCAGATTCCTGTCGTCAGGAAAGTGGGAAGTTGGGAGAGACGAGACGTAGACAGCTCGGCTTTTAGAGCAGTCCTGGTGTGCCGCCAACCACTATACCAAGAGTTTCTCCGACGTCGCATAATAGCTCCAAAGACGCCCTATAACGAACGGACAAAGAGTTCCTGTTGGCTATACAGTGTACACATATATGGTCTACCCCTGACTGTGGAAGCCACACTCCAGGGTGTGCTCTGTTGTGACTAAGGTTGTTTCCCCGTTTGATTGCATGGCTGAATGGATTTGAACGGCTGCGACGGGTTTTGTGAACTCGATTCAGCCACTCTCGAGATCTGCGCGTGATGGCAGCTCTTACATACGTCCTGTGTCCTGTAAGTCTTATTTAGAAGTATGGAGAGCTCTCCATTCCGGAACATTATTCTCCTTAGGTAGGACTAGTGTTGCGTTACAGGAAGGGGAGAATGGATGATGTGGTACTGATGATATTTATTCTCTACCCAGGGCATTAGAAAATCGTGCTTGCTGATGATGTGTCGCTGTGTCAGAGCGGATGGTAAAAGTAATTGCTGCACAGTTTATCCGAGAAAGCGCACATGCCTCCTCCATCTCATTTCTACTGCTGGTAGAGAGTTGCACAAAGAGACACCCCATTATTTGTTGTATGTAGAATATCATCTCACCACATGCACCCAATTGCCATCATCGGCCCGTCTATGGGCTCACTCTCATGCGAACCACCTCTCACTTCAATAAACGTAGTGTATTGGAGCCAATCAAGAATGAGCCCAAGTAGCGTTCGTCATCAGTCCCTCTTCAACCAATTCTGCAATTGTAACTCATCAAGTGTAGAAATTTTATCTAACAAAGAAGTCGGGCGTTACGAGACCTTTATCAACTTGCGGGAGAGCAGTCAAAGAGGAGATTTTAGTAAAACCTGCCAGAGGAAACCACCCATGTTATAATTTGAAAGCATAAATCGGAGGTGCCAGGTTTGGGAATTTGTAGTTTGTGAGATGCGTCGAGTTACTGTGACCCACTGTCCTCTGCTGCAGGGTGATTTTCCCTAGATTACCATATAAATCCAAGACTATTCCATTTCATACAACTACTCTAACTACACGTTGTCTTTCTCCTTCCTTTCCCTAGCAATCACTAAATCAATCAATTACTCTAATTACAAGATGACGAATCACACAGCTGATCTCGATCTCGAAGCACAGATATCTCATCTCTCCGATGATTCAGTCAACAATGATGCTACTGACCTTGACAAACATTTTGCAACGAACTCGAAACACCAAAGTGATTTGGTTTACACTATCACTACATCAGGAGCGGACAACGAATATATTCAATTTGACGATAAGAAATTCCTAAAGAAGGATCTGATACAGGCATTTGGTGGTAACTTGAATCCCGGGTATTCTGAGCGACCACCTTACAGTTTTGCAAATCCAGCGCCATTAGGACTTTCTGGGTTTGCACTGACTATATTTGTTCTATCCCTAGTGAATATGCAAGCTCGGTCTGTTACCACTCCAAACATTGTCGTTGGTCTTGCATTGTTCTACGGTGGTGTTACGCAGACATTGGCAGGCATGTGGGAGTTTGCAGTTGGAAATGCATTTGCTGCTACAGCTCTGACCTCATTCAGCGCCTTTTGGATCTCGTTTGGTGCAATCTACGTTGATGCTTTTGGTATTGTCTCTGCTTATGAAGATCCAAGAGAATTGGATAATGCCGTTGGATTCTACCTACTAGGGTGGACAATCTTCACAGCAGGTCTTACGCTTTTGACAGTCAAGTCCACATTGTTCTTCTTCTTGACATTTTTCGATTTGACAATCACTTTTATTTTGCTGGCAGCTGGAAAGTTGGCCAATAGTACTGGTTGCACAAAAGCTGGTGGTGCTACTGGAATCATATGTGCGTTCTTGGCATGGTACTGTGCTTATGCTGGTTTGTCTACTAAGCAAAACACATATCTTGTGGCAAAGGCTATTCAACTACCAGAGAACATTTTTGCTAAAAGAAGCAAGATACACTAAGCGCACACCAGGGGGTCTATTGGCATTTCTCTTTTTAAGATGATGACAGGAAACCTTGATCTGTTACTATACGACTTTTTTCTATTCAAATTTCCATATTTTGTAATGCTTTTACATGAGTCTAATAAACAGGAAACTTCTGAAGGTTCCTAACTCCGATTTGAAGATTCCGCATATATTCTAGCTAAAGGATCATAACGAAGTAGTGCATGGGATCGGTTGATCGATTGCAACAACAGACCCCGTCAATTCTTAAAACACTTCTTCACACTTTTGGAAAACACAAAGAGGAAACCCCAGGTGAATTTACTAGAGCAAAGATGTGAATGTGTTTAACAGTTTTGATATACATTAAACATGTACTCCTCCAAGTTATGAGAACATACAGATGCATATCAGTTGGAAGGTGATCATCTCCAAGTAAAACGAATCACGCTCAGCTGTACCTTTCTGGCACTGACCCATCACAATTAAAGACACCCAATCTCATTTCATGGATTCTATACTACAAAGAACAAGTAGCAAAAGTTCATCCCAGCTGGTGCAAGTTTCAGCATGTCGGATAGCAGATAGCCGAGAGAGCGGACTAGAGCGGACAGCGGCGGGACAACGTACAGCGGACACCCTGATTTGAGTCGATCAAAAACACCCGGAAAGGCCAAGCAGTGGACAATCATCAACGAAAAGAACAAAGGAAGGGAGACTATGGAAATGTAATAGAGCTGATGCCTCACTGTGTCCCGATTTCGCCATTTCCCGATCTAGACAGGACTATTACGTCACTCGCTTTCAGCCCTTCGACTCCTTTCTGCGTGGCTTTTTTCTTCGCCGTTTGGCGGCCGACGCTCTCCGTCCTGCGTATAACATGCAGTGCAGCTGGTGCTTCTCGTGCAAAAAAACACAGGGGATTCCACTCGCCCGCTCCAGATAAAAGACACAAAGAATCTGGTGTTTTTGTTTCTTGTGATTAGGGATAGGAGTGTTTACTGTCTCACTATTCGGCTCTCCCCTCCTCTTTGTTGATTTACAGCCCGTCTGATCCACATACAAGACATGACGAGTACACGGGACGACATGAGGGATGACTACGGTCACCTCGATCTCGAAGCGCAGATATCACATCTCTCTGATGACTCTGATAACGTGCCTAATGTCGATGAGTATTTCCACAGGCCAGTGGCAATCAACTCCAAGACCCCCAACGAGCTGGTGCACTCCATCACCACTTCCGGAACAGATAACGAATACGTCCACCTCGACGATAAGAAGTTCCTGAGATCGGACCTGGTCAAGGCCTTCGGTGGTAGTTTGAATCCTGGTTATATAGAACGGTCAGCATACCATTTTGCCAACCCAGCTCCACTGGGTCTCAGTGCATTTGCTCTGACAACGTTTGTCCTGTCCCTGGTAAATGCTGAGGCACGCTCCGTCACGACACCAAACATCGTCGTTGGACTTGCTTTCTTCTACGGTGGCGTTATACAACTTTTGGCTGGTATGTGGGAGTTTGCAGTGGGTAACGCATTTGGTGGTACTGCTTTATCTTCATTCGGTGGGTTCTGGATGTCATTTGCTGCTATTAACGTTGATTCATTCGGTATAGTCTCTGCTTACGACGACCCGGAAGAGCTGGAAAATGCCATCGGATTCTACCTAGTCGGATGGGCCATCTTCACTTGTGGGCTGACCCTTTTGACCATGAAGTCCACTGTCTTCCTCTTCCTCACATTCTTTGATCTTACACTCACTTTCATCTTGTTGGCCGTTGGGAAATTGAACGCCAGTACAGCATGCACAAAGGCTGGAGGTATCACAGGGATCATATGTGCCTTCCTGGCTTGGTACTGTGCCTATGCCGGTCTGGCCAATGAGTATAACACATACCTTTTGGCAAAGTCAATCGCACTGCCACAGAACATCTTTGCTCGCAACAAGAAGAAACACTAAAGTTGCCCGCACTGAAGCATTATTTATCACCAATTATGAAATGAGACGAAATATGGAAATCTGTTTTTATGCCTGACGCACACGGTTACTTCTATACATTTAATAGAGATATCCAACATGGAAACAAATAGATCCTTAGGAACACTGCTAGTATGTTGTGCCTATAAGATACACTGGATTCACCTACCCTTCGAATAAAGTCTTTCATCGTAAACAATGTTCAATACAAAAGAAGCCCAAGAAACGAATAGATTTAAAATATATACCATAAGTAAGTATGAAGTAGCATAGTCTTGTGTAGAAGAAAAAACAACGCAGATCTGAAGATGCTTTAGCATTTCAAAGGCCGTATTTGAAGAATGGCGACCTATTACCCATTCTGAACAACTCGAGATCAGAATAATCATCGTATTTCCCCTTTGAGAGATCATCTCTAGCCTTCTTGTTAGCCCAAGTATAACCGATTTGAAGCGTGAAAACACTGAGGAACCCAAGACACACGAATGCAAGACATAGGGCATGACCAACCTCAAATTTACCAGGTTTGTAGAAATTTGAAGCAGCAGCACCACCGAAATTCCCCAATCCAATCTGACATGCCATTGCAATGGCCCTCTTTCTTGGATTTGAAAAGTTAACAGCAACCCATGAGACAACAGTTGGGAACATTGACCATAGCCCAGGAGCTGCAACAAACAATGCAGCGTAGATGAGTCCGTTGATACCTCTCAACTGTCCTACTAGTGCCATAATGAATCCGACAAGAGCAAGGAAGAGATCAAATAGCATGAAGAAGGAACGATGTTTGTACTTGTCCACTGCAAAAGCCTGGACCAAAGACAGAACAGCTGCAAGGACATAGACTGGAATCGTCATGATTTGTGCAACACCATTTGTGTAACCAAGCTCAAGAATAACTGAAGGAGAGAAAAGTGCCAGTGAATAAATAGGACAGATAATACCCCAGTATACCAGTGTGTGTATATAAATGGGAACATCTTTGAAAACCGAAATCAAAGCTTCTTTCATTGAAATATCATCATCTTCAGTGAACTTCGTGAAATCAGGTGGAGCTCTGGTGGAAGTCTCAAACATGTATACTTTATCAGTCGCCTTAGTGTAGTTGTTGTCTGTCTGCAATCTCCAGGCAACAAACTCACGTTCCCTTGGTGTGAGGAATTTGGCAGTATCTGGGTAATCTGGCATTAACCAAAATGCAGAAACTGCCACAAGAACAGTGGCTATTCCCTCAAGAATGAAGATCCATCTCCAGCCCATATATCCACCAACACCACTCATCTTACCAATGGCATAAGCCAATATACCACCAAATGCACCTGCAAGCGAAGAAGCACAGTAGAAGATCGCCTGTCTGGATTGCATTTCTTTCTTAGCGTAGTACATTGTCAAACCATAGGAGATACCGGGGTAAAGGCCAGCTTCAAAGATACCTAGCAAGAGTCTCATGGCAAAAAGACCGCCGAAGCTTCTAATAAGACCCATGCCAATCATGCAAATACCCCAAAATGCCATGATAGTAGGGATGAAGATAGACTGTTTCCCAATAATCTTAAGCAAATAGTTAGATGGTATTTCGCATGCGGAGTAAGTAATAAAGAATATCGTTAGACACCAGTTGTACTGACTTGTGGATAATCCCAGGTCCTCTTGAAGCCCTTCGATTTTGGCATTTCCAATATTGGTTCTGTCCAAGTTGGCGAGTAAGTAGAGAACACAAACAATTGGAAGCAGTCTGAAATCAATTTTGCGTATCACTTTTGCCTCATCCACATCAGAGAAGTCATCGTATATCTCTCCTAGTGCAATTTCTTGAGAAGCTGATTCTGTTATTCCAACTTCTTCTATATATTCAACTCCTGGTTTTTCTGACAGGATAGAATTAGTTTTCTCGTTCATTGTCTGTACTTTCCTGAGAGTGGAAATGGAATCTCATGCCGCTACACTAGACACGTTCACACGACAATTGCACTCTTTATACATGAATCCATGGTTGACACCCCAAATTGCAATGTCTCCAGCTCCACACCTGCAAGAACAATAAAACAATTTACGACTTCCCCACCGTTGAATTGGCAAGACCGATCCAAAGGGCCAAGATTGGGTTTATCCGGTTCTCCACCTCCACCCATCAGATAAGCTCCGTCGGCTATGCACCCCAACTTTGGGGCTACTCCCGTCTCCCGTCACCGGACCGAGTAGGAGTGATGAAGGCATACGAGGACAGTATTTGGTAGCAAACTAAGTGGAAGAGTAAAGATAAGTTTTTATTGGTTGCGCTGCTTGAGTTTCCAGAGTAACAGCCTGCAAGAAGAAGCATTGGTCTGCCTCTTCCAAGAAAGGGCCCACCACGCATTCGTGGGTAAATACTCCAATAGTATATACCCCATGTACTCCTTAAACTTTGTGTAAGCGATCTGAGGTAAGATGAGGCTTCTACTGGTATTACCTCAGATCGATATGGTCGGCCCTACTCTCGTCCACACTCTCCGAAAGAACATAAAATTGACTGAATGTTATGAATCACATTCTGCACTTTTGTCAAATAAGTGGGATAACGTGAAAAAGATACAAATAGTAAACAATGAATCATCTTATAGTTACGTACAATATGACTGGTAACAACTGAAAGTAGGTGGGTGAATTAGGTTTAGCCCAACCCAATCTCTGAGGAAGAAATGACACATACCCTTGCATGGATACACAGTGGGGAGTACCCCGGGGATGGAATTGCATATATGTTGGTTCCTCACTATGCAATTCTGGATAACCACATTTGCCCTTCATCTGTATGAAAGAATGCTTGCGGGGTTTGGAATTAGTGTAAAAACATACCGTGATAAAGATTCTCCTCCCTTCTGATATCAGCTGATCGGGGTAGAATTTACCCTTGAAATATGCTCCTATGCATCAAAATTGCTCTATCTCAACAACACTATAATGAGAGGTACCCCTCTGTCGAACCAAACAGCTGGGTGTTGTGATAATATGGTGCCGTACGAAGTGCTTCTCTCTTCTCTCACAACCACGCTTGAGTGAGTGAGGGCCTCTGAAAGAAGCGTTAGACCTAGACCAACATTGGCAATTAGTTCATGAGCAATTTCATAACCGGACATTTAACATTGTGATGTCATTCAATTACTGTTATCCAACATATGTTTCCATGTATCGAATTTGTATGTGTAATAATCCCTGCAAAGTATGGGGTAAATTTGACACGATGATACGAGAGCTCACATGATGACTCCAACTAATGAGGGTTGCTATGGGTGCAAACGTCACCTCAGCAATTTATTCCAAACTTAGAAGGCTAGACTTATGATTAGTTATCCTGGTAGCTGCTACTAGCACCGGCAGGGAAGCCATCGATGATGAAGAGAGAGCTGTTAACTCCGGTACACGGGAATAAAGCTCCAGGTAGCGCGCAAAAGTTGCGAAACGAAAATGAAAACGCCAAAACACGAAACGCCAAAAACCGCCAAAACGCCAAAGCAATTGATACAATACACTCTTTATATTTGAGATGAACAACCGTGTTTGGTGAACAATAAAGGTCATCTGAAATTGCATCTCCTCCATTTCTTGATACAACAATTTAAAGAGGTCTGCTGACCCCATCGCCACCAATTGAAACAGCAAGATGATTGACCTCGACAGGGCAATTGAGATGCTGAGGGCGTGCAAACTTGTGCCTGAGAAGGACGTGTACGACTTGTGCTTACAAGCACAGGAGCTGCTAATAAGAGAATCCAATGTGCAGATTGTGGACACCCCAGTGACGATTTGTGGAGACATCCATGGCCAATTACACGACCTTCTCACTTTATTTAAAGCCGGTGGACCTTGTCCTGAAACGAGGTATCTCTTTCTTGGTGACTTTGTTGACCGTGGATTCTACTCTTTGGAATCATTCTTGCTACTGCTGTGTTTGAAAGTGCGATACCCTGACCGTGTGACGCTCATCAGAGGTAATCATGAGTCCCGTCAAATCACGACCGTTTACGGGTTTTACGACGAGTGTGTGAGGAAGTATGGGAGTGCCAACGTATGGCGATACTGCTGTGAAGTGTTTGACTATCTTGCTCTGGGTGCTCTTGTTGGAGGTCCCGGTGGTGTCTTCTGTGTCCATGGTGGGCTTTCCCCTGATATTGAGCAGGTGAACCAGATCAGACTCATTGACAGGAAGCAAGAGGTGCCGCACGAGGGTGCCATGTGTGACTTGTTGTGGTCAGATCCAGACGACGTTGCTGGATGGGGGATATCACCGCGTGGAGCCGGCTTCGTCTTTGGAAAGAACGAAGTTGAGATGTTCCTCCATAACAACAACGTCTCGCTGATTGCGCGGGCGCACCAGCTCGTGATGGAGGGTTACAAGGAGCACTTTGGCGGGGGGCTCGTCACTGTCTGGTCTGCACCGAACTACTGCTACCGTTGCGGTAACGTGGCTGCAGTGCTGTCGATCGATGATGACCTGCAGAGAGAGTACAAGATCTTTGAGGCTGTAGCACAGGACTCTGGTACTTTCCCGTCAAAGAAGCCAGCAACGGACTATTTCTTGTGACATGATGGTTATCCATAGTGCTATAAACTCTCCTGCTATTTACTTTTATGAGCAACGACTGACGACTTCCATCACCAAAAGGTAACAATATCAACAACGCGTAGACGCGTAGACACGAAAACCAAACAATTTTACCCACAAGGAGAGAAGCTGCTACTTCACAGCTCCAAAGAGCGATGTCGCAACACAGGACTCAGCCACAGCTTCTTTCGCAAAGACCTGCGTTGTTGGCAATCCCTACATCCGTTCCCTCTTTGGATTCGTCGCTCCATGGTGGACTTGTACCAGGGCAGCTCTATGAGGTCTCTGGACTTAACAACACGGGGAAACCAGTTCTTGCATCACGGCTTTGTCTCAATGCTATCAAACAGAGGAAACGTGTTCTTTGGGTTACCATGATGCAGAATCTCCCGGTTCAGACGCTTTTGCAGATTGATCCGGACGTTGATCTTGATCCATCGACTACTTTTATTACTCATCACAGAATCACAACGACAGCAGCGCTATTGATGCTTCTTACGAGACTATCTGTTGTATATGGGCTGGTAATCATTGATGATTTTGCACCTGTGCTCAACTGGTCAATGGGTGAACTGGATGAAATGATTACCAAGCCAAAGATATCACACGAGGTAAGGAGAGACAACATCATTCTCGAGTTCATCAAGTGTCTCAACTTCTATTGTGGCAAGAATAAGGCATCATGCGTCTTCTTCAACCCTGTAGAGACGATGAACATGACATTTGTTGAAGTGGAACCAGCGACGCCGACATTATCGTTTCCATCAACGCCAGTATCCCGAGCATCTTCTTCATCTCAGGGTTATCAAGCATCGTTTACAAGGCCAAAATTCAGGCAACGTGTGCTAGTATCGGCATTAGGGGATAGCTCTCGATGGAATTCACATTTTAGAGCCCGGTTAATGCTTTATAAGGATTGGTGTCTTCGTGCAACACATGGCACAGCGACATTCGTCAATATCAAGCACTCACCAGCGATGAGACGCATTCTACAGGCCAAGGGGATCAAACAAGGTGTTGTTTGCTTTGAACCTACAAATACAGGACTCATAGACATGGTGGATAGTGCAGTCCGTGCGGCAGAAAGCATGAAACATGAGTTCACTCTTGATGAGAAGGACCTTGAGTCCGACTACGACGATGATGAAAAGCAAGAGGAGAACGTCACACGGGATCCCACTGCGAGTGTCCCATCTTCACCTTACAACGATATACAGAATGCCAGAGAGCTCTTGTCGTCCCAACTCGCGGAATCGCACCAAAAGAGGCGTAACAGCAACGAGAACCACTGGCTAGAGGCCGAGCCGTCAACCACCGAGATTGTCAGCGAGCTTGAAGAGCTCTACCCAACGCAACCGGAGGCCATCAGCGAGGTGAGACTCACCCAGACACACAAGAGACACAAGAAGGGGCCAACCAGCTAATTCCAGGCATTATTCCCAATTAAAAACAGCATAGCAACCGTCCGGTATTAAAGTAGTCAAATGTCGTCACATGAGACAAAGCGCGCGGGAGATCGCAACTTTAACTGTCAAAACTGTCAACGCTTTGACCGCAAGCTCGGCACACCACAGAAAGAAGAGAATATTCACACACAAAATGTTCGAGTATCCGCAGGCCAAGTTCAGGGACTTTGTCAGGCCCGAGGACTTCCACTGTCCCGGGCGCAAGCTGACTGGCCGCATCTTCCACGCGCTCACCAACATCCCGTACCACATTTACCGTGAGGACGCCGAGCAGCCATGGGTGAGTTTTAACCAGGAGAGTTTTTTTACGTTTGGAAGCTGGAACTAACAGTAATAAAGGAGATCGAGCGTCTGCCGGGCAACTCGGCCCTTCTTTCAGCGATCCACTATCTCGAGACGAAGTCTGAGTGGGAGAGTCACATTGTTGCTTGGACAGGCGAGCTCTCGGTCAAGGATACCTCTCTTTCGCCAACTGACGAGGCCTACTACCTGGACGCCGAGGACAAGCACTCGATCGAGCAGCTTGTGCAGAAGGCACATGCCAACGAGAACGTGCATCCAATTTGGCTGCTCAGAAGAGACCAGCAGAGATGGAGAAAGTACGCAGAGAACGTTATATGGCCAGCCTTCCACTACATCATGGGCACGCCTTCTGACGGCTCAGAGGAGTCCCAGTGGTGGCACGACTACGTTCGTTTCAACGAGGCATACGCTGCAAAGATTACCCAGCAGTATAAGGATGGTGACGTTATCTGGGTCCACGACTACTACTTGATGTTGCTGCCGCAATTGATCAGAATGCAGTTCCCCAATGCAATTGTGGGATTCTTTATGCATTGCCCATTCCCATCGAGCGAGTACTTCAGGGCCTTACCAAAGAGGAAACAACTGTTGGACGGTATGCTTGGTGCGAATAAGGTCACGTTCCAGAATTTTTCGTTTGCTAGACATTTCCTAAGTTCTTGCAAGAGATTACTGGGCTCCGAAACCACCCCGGAGTCTGTCACCATATATGGCACTACAATTAAGGTCGACTCCCTGCCGATTGGAATTGACGTGGACAAGCTTGAGCATGACATGTTTACAAAGGAGATTGACGAAAGAGTCAAATACTTTAAGGATATATGCCATGGGATGAAGCTCATTGTTGGAAGAGACCGCCTCGACTTGGTTAGAGGAGTCATTGAGAAACTGCAAGCGTTGGATACCTTCTTTGAAATGTACCCTGAATACATCAAGAAAGTTGTCATCATCCAGGTGTCGTCCCCAAGTACACTGCATTCTTCAAAAGTTGAAAACCAGGTGGCAGAGCTCATTGCGCAGATCAACGGGAAGTACGGCTCTCTTAATTGGGTGCCTATCCAACATTACCAAATGAGAATCGACCAAGAAGACTATTATGGCTTACTGAGAGCTGCCGACCTCGGATTGATCACCTCCATTAGAGATGGAATGAACACTACGGCTCTAGAGTACGTTGTTGCCCAAAAGCACACTCACTCTCCGTTGATCTTGTCAGAATTTAGCGGTACTGCAGACGTTCTGAGCGATGCCATTATTGTCAACCCATGGGACAGTGTTGCCGTCGCTAAGGCTATCCATCAATCCTTATCACTCCCTGAAGAGAAGAAAACACTCGAGGAGGCCAAGTTATTCAAATCCGTCGTGCCAGTGCAAAAATGGGCATCAACATTCTTGAAAGACCTTCTTCAAAACTTTGAAGAAGCCGATTTGAAATTGACACCGGCATTGAATTGTCCAAAAATCCTGGAGCATTACACCAAAGCACAAAGAAGACTCTTCTTGTTCGATTACGATGGTACTTTGACGCCAATTGTCAATGACCCAGCTGCTGCTATCCCTTCAGCAAGACTGCTTGATACTTTGAAAACGTTATCAGAGGATCCAAAGAACCAGCTTTGGATCATCAGTGGTCGTGACCAGGCCTTCCTGGAGAAATGGCTTGGTAACAACCCAAACTTGGGGTTATCTGCAGAGCATGGTTGCTTCATGAAGGATATCAACTCAGAATGGGTTAACTTGGCTGCGAAATTTGACATGTCATGGCAACAGAAAGTTGAAGACATCTTTGTGAGATATACAGCAAAGACGCCTGGCTCAAATATTGAAAAGAAGAAAGTGGCATTGACATGGCATTATAGAAGAAGTGACCCAGAACTTGGGGAGTTCCAGGCTCAGAAGCTGATGGATGAGTTGAACGCAAAAGTCGCCACTGTCTATGACGTTGAGGTCATGAGTGGTAAGGCAAATGTCGAGGTTCGTCCAAGATTCCTAAACAAGGGTCAGATTGTCAAGAGACTTGTCCTTACAAGACATGGTGCTCCACAGGATGGTGTTGATGTCAATGACTTGAACCATTCACACGAGGAACTCCCAGATTTCGTTATGTGTATTGGTGACGATGCTACAGACGAAGACATGTTCAAACAATTGCAAATGATTGAAAAGACATGGGAAAGCGATGGGACCGCTCTCAAGCACCCAGAACTAGACAGCTTTGGTATTTACACCGTCAAGGTCGGTCCTGCAGGAAAGGAGACCACTGCCAGTTCTCACTTGAACGATCCACAACAGGTGTTGGATACATTGGGTCTCCTCACTGGGAGTGTGTCGCTATTTGAAAGTGCTGGTACCGTTGAATTGGACGACAGAGGTCATGTCGTAAACAGCCACTCGAGTCAAAGATCTGAGAGCATCATAAACGCATTGAGTATGAAAAAGACAAATTCTGTCAAGAAGTGAGTGTTCAGCTTAGTACAGTATTCAGAGGGGCCATTAGAGGTTTGTCTGATTATAGAGACGCTGATTTCATATATGTTTATATTTGGTTTTGACTACAATGTAGAGCCATAATCATAGCGCATTCATTTGAACATGTTCTGAAACGTGTCCGTTATCTTATTTTCGATCTTCGCCAACTTGAGTTGTTGAATTTCCACTTGTTGATCATTTCTGGCCAAGGTTGCATTTTGAAGATTCAACAAACCACTCACATATCTAACGAGGGGAGAGAATCCCATTTTGGCCAAGTTAAAAGCGGATTGGGAAGATTTTTGCTTTTGATCTGAGTTGTTGTTGAGGGTTGATGACTTAATGTAGAGAAGCATTGAGAGCAATAGAGGATACGCCTTGAGTTGTTCCTGGTGAACGAGAATCTGATCAACCGCCTCGTTGATCTGAAATATGGACAAATTGCCAGGATTGTAAAGAAGGGTAAGTAGTCTTGAGGTTGTGTCAAACAAATATCTGTTTGGATATGAAGTGTTCTGTGCTGTGTAAATCATGTTGAGCTTCTGATAAACTTGGTCCTTAAAGCCCATTAATTCAGAAACTTTGGCACCATTGCGCAATCTTGAATAATGCGAGATCTGTGCCTCAAATATTGCAAATAAGTTAAGGCAAACAATCATGTAGATGTCATTGTACTTGCACATTGTCGGGATCTTCTCCATATGCTGTGCTAGGGACAAATAACTTCTGATTGCGGATTCAACATCGCCACGAAGATGGTATCCAATAGACACTGCATAGCTTACCATGACAGGGTCATAACAATGTTTGTACAAGTCGGAAGTAGCCTTCACGAATGATTTCTTATCGACTTCATCTGCGATACTGCTTTCAATGAAGGTAAAGAATGTGACGAGAGATCCTATTTCGTGTAGGTCATTGTTTTTCCTCTTGTAGCAGTTCAATGATAACTTTGGTCCCCTAATGATGTTCTCAGTAACCTCCTTGGAAGCAACTTGTAGCACTTTCATAGATTTTCTCTTTTCAAATGTGAAGTTCATACAACTTGCTGCAAATATGACATAGAATATGGCATTGAGACACAATGAATTTGGCATGCTGAATTTGAACAACACCTCACCGTGTTCAAATGGGAATACAAGTGTATCTGCCTTAGCTGAAGACTTCAATCTCTCGGTGACAATCATGTTGATCAGCTTTAAGCTCTGGGTCACTTTGTCAGTGTCCCCAGTCAGGATAGAACTCTTGTTTTGCATGTCATAAAGCACCACTAGAAAAGTCTTGAAAAGAATCATATTCTGCGAAGATGGAGTAATGGTATCAAGTCTGGAAAACGGATTCAATCCAGACTGTAGAGAGTGGGACAGTTCCGTCAATTCCAGGAATTCTCTTGTTGGTTGTGGTAGTGAGTGTGCTGCCGGTGACATTAACAGTTGACAAAGTATCTGATGTGCATGCACTTGGTCAGTTGATTTTAAAGCTGTAAATTTCAGGTATTTAAACATAGCAGATTCACCAAATCTTGAAGTAGAGATGGATTTCAAAGCCAGTTTAAACATCCCCTGTGCGATCATGTTCTGAACAGATGTAACTTCAGCTTGGTATCTAAGTGGTGTATATTCTGGATAATCACCACATAGCAGCACAGCATCGTCCAAGTATGTCTCGGGTGATTCATCCAGAGAGTTAATGTCTGCCTCATTCGAAAGGATTTCTGCAATACGAAGGTTTGCCTTGATTCGTAACCGTAATGATGATTTTTGCTTCATCTGTAATATTTGACGCAGTGTAACAATAGAGAGTTTCACCAATGTGAAATACTCTTGTACGTGTTTATCCGTCATGATCATATCTCTCTGTGAGACTGCATGGTTGTAGAACTGGTTAGAGAGATCAAAAAGTGTCTGTTCTTTGATCCTGTTGGGATTTTGCCCTGGAGGTGTTGATCTTGGAACTTTCGGCTTGCTGGATGTTGTTACTAAGGCATTATCCGCTGATGACGATGGCCGCTTATGTGGGATCAATGGTGGCTGGCGAACAACATTACCTGGCATCGGCATCGGCACAGGTCGTTGGTATACCGGATGATCCTGTGGTGTTTGGTTGATCGGGAGCGCCCACTGTTGTCGTTGTTGTTGTTGCTGTTGGTAGAACAATTGTTGCTGTTCCATATGTACATTCATTTGACGCTGACTGTGTTGATGCTGGAACTGCTGATGCTGGAACTGCTGATGTGATGATGGCAACGCGTTGTTGGATCCGTTGTTAACGGCGGCTGGGTTCTGCAGAAATCGCTGTTGTTCTTGCAAATAGAACCCATTACTCTGCTGAACATGGTTTATATCCCAGTTATTCATTTCTCGATCACCAAGAAAGCTCTTCGCTCGGTGTTGTTGTTAGTTAACAGGAAAGACGCGTTTAATGAACTAGAACAACTATTGGCTTATTTACAACCAACGCCGTGCTCATCGCTGTCACGTGCTACACACTACTGCACGGGCCATAAAGCGAAACATTTGATGGAAGGAATATAAAAAGCAAGAATTGAAAAGGATAGAGCACAATATCAGTTGACTCCAATAGACTTCAAGTACTCCTCTCTGTGTCTGTTCTGCTCGACAGGGTAGTTCAGCGGTGTCCATTTTGGCTCATCGTGGAAGAGTCTGACGGCCTTGATGTAGTTTGTCTTTGTGACGGTGAATCTGTGGTAGATACCAGCTGGCACTATGAGGAGGTCATTCTTCTCGACCTTGACTCTGATCCACTTAGACTTCAACTCCGAGTACAAATCAAAGAATCCCTCGCCGTCTGTGATGTATCTGATCTCCTCGTCCTCATGGATGTGAGTCTTGAAGAAGATGTCGAGCTTCTCCTTCAGCGCCTCTTCAGAGCCAAATGACGTTGGCGAGATGACAATCTCGTCTCTGTTCTTGTACCCTCTCTCTTTGGCAAGGGCGTCCACCTTGCCCATCGAGTCAAAGACGTAGGCAGACGCTCCGATGGCGATGATGTCCTGTAGCTCGACTGCTACTCCCGAGTCGTGGTCAGCCTGGTAGTCTGACTCATCGTCGTCCATCCAATATGCTCTCATGGTGTTATCTGAATATGTATATCTGGCAGAGGAAACAGTCCCAGGTCTCAAAGTAAAAACTGGGAAGCGGATGAAGCACATGTCTCCAACCTTCTCCTCATGGCTTCCCTCATGGCTCTCTGAAGCGCGCTGGTCGCCATCGCACGTGACCACTCCGGCCCCCACAAGCGGTCTGGGGAAGCTGGTCTGAGAAAGGGCATCATCCTACATCTTTGCTGGGCTACTGGAACTACATCTACATGGTGTGGCCCCGCTTTCTATGTATATATGCAGATGGTATATTGTATGGGGGAGGAATAGAAGGGGTAGTCGGAAGAGAGCGGGAAGAGTGGAAGCTGATTCTGTGCTCAGCTGTGAGTGTACCCTCTTGTATGGATTAGGAATAAGTGCGGAGAGAAAATGCTTGAATGTGACCTCTTTCTTTTCTTCTTTGTGTATGCGTTAGAGGTGTCATTGCAATACCTTGGCTAGGTATCTAGAGATGTATTCGAAACTGACCAACGTCACTGCGGAAGCCGGCACCGTTCTGGCCAGGTTTGTCGTGAACCCAGAGTAGAACCCTGCTGGGCCTTCTTTTCTGTATATATCGCCGATCGTTTTCAACAAGTTGTGTTTCCCGCCTTCTTGTGTGTTGATTGATCTGATTTGCATTCTCGTTCTGAGGATCTCATGTGGGTATGTTAATGTCGATGCACACATTTTGGATAGTGCCGATGCGGCAATGAGTCTGATTAATCTTGAAGACTTGTCGTGATACTCTGCATCACATTTGAAGAAATGTTTCAATTTTTCATATACTGGGAAATGAATTGCAACGTGGAACAGCCCAAATAACGAGGGCACCAACCCGGCATAAAAGACTCTGATTCCCTCATTTCTGTACATCTTGCGGAATGCATCCGTTGTGTTCTTATAATAGTTGTGCTTATTCGTGTTGATTGTCGACTTACCGTCTCCCGTTTGCAACATGAGCCTTGTCTTGACGACCCAGATTGGGTTAGTTAACGAGGTCGACACTGTACCAGCAGTGAAGGCCGACATTGAATGTGTGATGAATTCCGAATCTATTCCAATGTTTCTTTTCAGGAATGCAGGGTAGAACTTCTTTGCCTTCTCGTAGACCGTAAAGTAGACCATCCACGTTGGGAAGTATCCGAGCACTATAGGCACAAGGCCTCTGTATAGACCTCTGATACCTTCGTCTTTGAATATCGTTGTTAGCGTCCCAGATATGCCATGGTACTTGTGCGGTGCATCAACCGCAAGAACACCTTGTGCCTGTAGTCGTGTCTTTGCCACGTCAAGCGGACATACAGAAACACCAGCGAGAAAGCCTGCTAAGGCACCACTAAGGGCAATGACGTGTGTCTCTGAGAATTGTAGTTTTGTAGCAGCATCACCGGGCGGTGTTGTGATGATTTGTTGTGTGTTGATATCTGTAGGAACAGTCGGCACAGAAGGTATGATCCTTGTGTCTGCCATGGATTCGTCCTTCATATGTGTTGCTTGGAATGTGTTCTTGTGTGTGCAATATGGTATAACTGGATGGGTAAAGTCTAGAGAAAGCCCAATAATCCCCCAAGAGATACCAGAACCGGCAACAAGAGCTGGCTGGAGAGGGAAGAAGGAGAGGAGCGGCAGAGAACGAGAAGCAACTGGATAACTGGTGAGTGACCACTTGTCTTATGAAGAGTGTGACACCGGGTGAACAGACGGTGCTTCTTCTCGAGGGATCAGTGGCGTGTTGTCTGTTCTTGTGGAGAAAGAAGATGGGCGCCGGTGTTTAGAAACCGTGAGTGTATGATCTCACTCTCTTTCTCTCCTCAACTAAAACTCCACTGCTTTTTTTTTCTTTTTTCCCTTCCGTAGGCGAACGCGCAAAAATGAGGGAAACGCCGGATAAACCCACAATGGCGCTGCGTGAGGGCAAAGAAGCGAAGACAAGTATCAAGGAATTGAGGTTCAGTGGCAGCTGGGAAGTGGAAGTGAGAAGGTCCCAGCAGTGGTTCTGGTGCTGGTGCTTTTCTGGTGGTGTTCCCCCGCTGTGTTTGCGGCAGCTGGAGCTCCGCCGGATGCCGGCTGTGCTCATAGTGTCGGAGAGCGGTGTTTTGCGACCAATTGGAGGTGGTGGGGCGTCTGAGGGGAGTGACAGAAAGACCAGTGAGGGAGACGATGCTGTATAAATTGTGGTATTAGTGGTGGTAGTAGCAAATGTGGTATTATTAGAGAGCCGTTGGTGTTGCCGCAACTCGTATATTTCCCTTTGTCTCTGTTGCTCTGTTGCATCGTGATGAGTTTGGCTGTGATCACGATCTTGTCTCGTTGTCTCGTTACTCGTTAATGCGTAAACACATATGCCACCTCTAGATCGTGACAGCTACATTACAGAAGTGAGTTACAGAGGGAACCAAGAATGACTATAGCATACGACCATAGTCGCTGCTAATAAAGCCTAATTTCAACAAGGTGTCAATGTCCTGATGTTTGTTGGTTGCCGGTTAGTGCTATGTACCCTGTAACATGTAATGCCGAGAGGCACATACAATGCTCGAGGCCGAGTAACGTCAGATGCATGAATTACACTTTGCAAAATGGGCATCACAAGACCTGAGAACCTTCTCCCGTCGTCTCTCACGTCGTCAAGATTGACCTTTGTGAGGCGTGTAAGCGTAAAGCATATCAAGCAGCACATCAACAGCCATAGCGAGAAGCGGCACCGTTCGAGATCAAACCGGATCAACAACTTTAAAGCTTTAATCTAACTTCTAAATCTTGGTATCAAGTGTTAAACACTTGGACAAGACACCCACCGATCCATCCATATATCACTCATCTCAGTGATAGATGTGCCACCACTTAGTCAGCCGACATGACATAAGCAGAGATGGCTTTATCACAAAGCATCACTCTACAGCAGAAAAACGTCCCCGAACCGCAAAAAATGCACACATACATCATAGACACTACGCAAATCTCAGCAAGTACTAACACAATCGTAATAGCAAAACTTTGAGCAGAGTAGCTAAACAGAAGACAATGAAAACAAAGAACACAGAGAAAACCAAGAGATAATAACAAAATTAAAATAACAAACCAACGGAGAAAAAGATCATAATAACAGTGTTTGTTTACCCGATGCACGTCTTATGGATCTCTGCAGCACACGAGCTTCACTAAGAGTGTCCACCGTACTGGCCGGCCCCGGCGGGAAACCCAGCCAGGTATTCATGGCTAGATGTATCCTCATAGTTCATCCACTTGCCGCCAACGTTCGACGTTCCTGGTGCAGTCGTCTGTGGGGATCCCTGATTGACGCCAACCTGCTGCACATGGCCCATCTGTGGCGGCGGCATGTGTGGTGAGATTAATCCAAGCGAAGGTGTACCGCCATGTCCAAAGTGCTGCTGGTGCATGGGATCCACATTCATTCTCGGATACTGGTTCATCGAATTCGAGTAAGTGGAGGCAACGTTATAGTTTGAAGGGATGCCCTGCTGTAAGGGTACCTCCGTCTTTACTTTGGAAGGGGAGTCGGGTGATTGTGGGCGCTGTGGTGTAGCTTGCGATTGTTGGTTATATGACACCGGCACAAAGCTCGACTGAATGTAGTTCATCTGTGGGTGTCGTGTTTGGTAGCTCAGGTCACCAAAAGAGGCTTGAGTGCCAGACTCGCCGCCATTCTGGTGTGTAGAAGACCCCATGGGCTGTTGCAACGCAGGTAGAGACGCAGAGTGGCTCTGGTGGTGGCCCATCGCGGGCGGTGGGGGTGGTGCAAATTGTGCGCCTACATAGCTGAAACCGCCATATGGCACCCCGTAGGTCTGTTGATGGTGCATTTGTGGTTGAATCTGCTGTTGAAGATTCTCACCATCTCTGTGTGAAACAACATTGTGTTGCTGTTGTTGCTGCTGTTGTTGTTGTATTGTGAGCGGGACGGTGGAGTATGGCGCAAACCCAAGCGTTGATGCATTAGACGATGATGCCTCCATGAAATACAATGCCTCGTCATCTGCTGGCACCTTACCGCCCAAAGATGTCTCCTTGACGGCTGTCCAGAGCTCGTTGCTGAGCGGGATGTCCTTGAGACTTGGTGTCTCCACAGGGCGCGGGAACTTGCCAGCAAGAATGTCCTCTGCAGCATAGTATGACACCAAATGTATTGTCTCGACAACAGGGTCCTGTGTCTGAGGATCAAGCCTATGCACAGTGAGCGATATCGTCTTCTTGATGAGGCCGTACTCCTTGAAAGCATACGATGCCACGAGAGAGCCAACTAAAGAGCGGCTGGATACGCCTGAAGTGCTCGCATTGGCCTGTGGCATCTGCAGCATCGCCGACTGGTTCGCATGGGCCTGGCCAAAGGGCAGTGAGCTGCCAGAGGAGAAGGACCCATCATCTGAAACGTCACCAACACTGCGACGGACCTTCCTCTTATCGCCACGTCTGGCCTCCTTTGACGAAAGCGCACCACGATCAAGCTCACGGTACACGAGAAAGCGGCCCAGCGTCCTCGACGGCGACCAGGCAACACCGTCCGTCCAGCGCCTGATGCCCGAGCGCTCTTCAATGAAGACAAACACGTTCCCACTGGCAATGAGCCTCGAGCGCTCACGGTCGTGTGGCCGCCGCGGAACCGCTAGCAGCTGTCCGCCCAACACCGCCTGGATCACGAGAAGAGCGTCCTTGGTGGAACCCACGTAGCCCACGTAAGTCGGGTTCATCGTCGCTGCTGTCGGCATGGTGTCTGTGTCTGTGTGTAATGATAATAAAAAAAAAAGACAGAGTAAATGGGCTTGTGAGCAGCTAGCGTGGGTACCGGTGTTGTTGTTGTTGTTGTTGCCAGTAGCAGTAGTAGCTGTAGCTGGTTGGACGGAGCTGCCTTTTAATATTCGAGTCTCTCTCTCTGCAGGTGCAGTACAATGGCTCTCAGTTGCGGAGCGTGAGGGGCAGCTAAAACACAGCAAGAAACAGTGCGTGCCCAGCCCATCGCCCAGTCACTGGCAAATCAGGCCCGTGTGGCTCCTCCATGTGGCTCCATTTCGGGGGGCAGGAGGAGCCTTTCATTATCTGCTTTGGTTGTCGTTTCGCCGTTCTTACAGAGAGACGCCGCCGCGGTGACGAGTCAAGGTACAGCTCCCTGTCTGCACACGCGGGGTGGCTATTGGCGGTGCAAGTAACCGTAACGCTACACCCCATGACAAAGCTCGTATCACGCTCTATACACCCCTTACAACAACCATACACATCCACACATACAAGACAGACTCAACAAGATTGCCACCGCCCTTTGGGATCAATACTTTCAAGTTGCGAATTGCGGCCCCCTCCCCTTTGCCCCTTTGTCGCTGGCAACCGGCAACCAACCACAAACGCACGCCGACTCAGTCTGACGCACAACCCTGAGTGATAGGCGAACGCTCTGCATCGGCAAGCAGAATCGCGCGTCGCGCTGAGAGGAGAGGGGGACTAGAAACTTGAAAGTCCACTAGGCCGCTAGGCCACTAGGCCCCAACCTCGCGGGTTGGCCTCGCGGCTCGCGGCCCCGTGCCAGTTCTGTATATGTATAGCTGTTACTAGCCATCACAAGTTCCTCTACATCCGACAGACATTCGTCTTCTTGTGTTCCTGTGTCACTTATTTGGGGTCGTAAAGTGTAAACAATCCCACATCAGTCACACTAGTCTGTCATGTTTGTAATCGCTTGCTGGGCACCCCCGTGTACCCATCCATATATCCATATGATGATATATGTATGTCTTTCCTGAATGGGTTTTGGAACTTGTAAAGAGACACCACACACTTCACCATACATCTCTCAGCAGATATACGTGAGGCCAAGGCCAAACTGCGGCCCACCTAATATTAACCCAACCAGTCGGTCAGAGGTCAGAGGCAAACTGCTGGAAACCCTCGGTGCCTTTCGGTTTCTCGAGATCTTTGTTGAAGTTGAACTCGAGTTAATGGGTTAAGAGAGTACTCGGGCGTCCGACCTCACTCCCCATATCAATTGTTCCTCGCAGCGGCCTTGGCTCTTCAACGTGCAGGGACTTCTCGATCTTCTATGCGTGTATACATCACAACTACACCCCCTACTGTTGCAACTGCACCTACACTTGACACACTCACCCTGTGCGTTCTCTAATTGAACATCTAAGAACCGTATCTCTTATCACACTCTGCTTCTTTTTACGACATATAGAGTGAATCCCTCGTTTTGTGTATATAGGGATTTCTATTTTAGGTTGAACAATGTAATTCCACGCGTATAAATAGTCCTGCTTGTAACAACCCGCATTTGTGAGACATCTGTGCTGATCTGCATTTCCCAGGATTATCAACTTTCTGAGCTTTGCATGTGTAGCATTATTCATCAAGCACTTTTGTAGAATGTAGAGTCGAGTTTACAGGCCCATGAACAAGTAGTCTTTACAGGGTGTCCTTAATGACAGCTTGGGGGGTTTTTTTTGACCAACAACCAACAACCAACAAACCACATGTTTAGCCGCCGTGAAGTTGGCGCCAATGCACAGCTCGCGTAGGTGCTCTACTTCTTATCTTGCGTGCGAGCTGTGAACTCTGAACACACAATCAGATGCACAATCAGCACACATAGCCTACCTACATGTACAATCAGTCCAAAACAAATGAGTAAAATAGATAGAGAAACAACTTTCTCATCCGAGATCCGGTTCTAAGAGTGCCTTATCGAAGGGATACTATATCATGAACAACACAGCTATCCATTAACTTTTACAATTCGAGATCGTTTAGCACACGCGATGAAGCTTGATAAGCGGCTGATTCTAGCGTGCTTCCAACCATCCAAGAGCGCTCCATTTTTGTAACATTTATAGTTAGAAGTGGCTGTGCTAATTGGAGTCATGTATATATTTGAACAAATGTGAATGTATATGATTGACTGTAATAAGTTGACAGGGTTTGTGCACCGAGGTGATGATTAACAACGTCTGGAAGATTGACTCGTCGGATACAACCTGGCTCAAGTTTCTTTTGGACATAATCTGCTAGTATCAATGCCATAGTGTTTAAACAAAGACATTTCGTTATTCATTGTCAAGAACACAACAGAGAACGAAAAAAACACGCTTTAGAAAACTAAATATTGACTTGGTCCCTCGAGCTACCAAAATATACGTAAGAGAATTCCTATTGATCTGCACTGTAGAATCAATTCATACAACGTTGGTGTAACTGAGTCAGCGGTAAGAGTGGTATACCAGCCTCGTACAGTGTCTATTGTTTCATGTTATCGCTTGTTTAACTCTAGTATAACTGGAAATGATAACAATTTTGGAGAAAACACGCCATTTCAGCTATCTCTTATCATCAAGGAAGTCCTTCAGTAAATTCGGGCAGAAGCGGCAAATTCTTCTCTCCCACATGACAGACACAAGATCAAAAATGCTGCAGCGTGGCCAGCGTATCTACATTCCCTGTGGCAGAAGAGGCCTCTGAGCATGATGCTCTTGCATACATGACTGCATACCAAAATGAAAACAAATGATCATCGAACATGTATAGAACGATGGTACAATCTCTAGCGTGAATAATTAAGTCCGCTTCGTCTTGTTTGGGGTGTATTTGTGATCCCCAATCACACGCCGGCGGATCATGGCTCCGGCGGGTCGTGCGGACAGGCGATGATAGATTGACTCGGTTCGTTTGGAGAAATCCACTTTACCCGTGGCCAATGTGCCGAGCAGTCCAGAATCCAGACTCCACACGTCCACACGTCACACGAGTCAACATCTGGGGAAGACCCTCTGTAACCAGAAGCCAAGCGAAGGACACCTGATTGGTTGGATGCAGGAGCTTTAGCCGATGGGCTTTGATGTGCACTTGGGATAAGCTGAAACGCAACATGAGCGGAGTGTGATGTTGTGCCCTCAACTGGTTGTGTCGGGCAAAGGTGTCGGGCTCCGGTCGGGCGGTCAAAACTGAGGCGCCGAATCGCCGATTGAAATTAGATTGCGGGACGATGAGATATAGATCGATGGCATGCAAGTAGGTACCGGTGAGCACATATGATCATATCATGAACGGCATCAAGAAAAAATTTCATGAGCTGATAGTCTGCTAGGTACTTAATTTCGTGGCTTGTTTGTCGATTGATTGACCACAGTTCATGTGGTCTGCCACTGCAGATTTTGTGGCACCTGCCCACAGCGCGTCATGGTACCGCGGCAGCGTTGTAGATTTTCTTCTACTACGCTACGATATCTTTGTGGCGGTATTATCTCGGGAATATTATGGCAAAATGTTATGCTTGTCCTTTAGTTTGATCCGTGTAAACAAGAAACTGCAACCGACGAAAACCTTGTAACCACGAGAGCGCAAAGCCCAACTCGCAATTCGCAACACAAAAGTTTCAAATACGAGACGTGCGCGACGCCGCAGGACAAGCATACAGTGGGAAATGTCACATGTGTAGAAATCGGAGAAGGGGACTACGAGAGCCTGCGGTGGGATTCATGATTGGGGGTATTTTTTGTTTTCGTTTTCATTTTTACCCCCTCTCCCCTCTCCCAAGTGTGAGTTTCAGGCCATGATCTTTCCAGATGACATCTCTTCTCATGAGTGTTTCAATCAAGACATGAGAAGAGATTAAAGTTGACACTTGACATCTTGAAGGCGGTCAACGGCTTGAGGCGGAAGCGTTGAAGAAATGGGAGGCGCGAGGAAGAACAAGCGGTCTGAGAACTTAGAAGCCCCAAGCGACGGCCACCCGGACATTTTTCTAGACCCGCTCGCGATAGCAAGGTTAGCACGTTAGCACGTTAGCACTGCTGCTAGCAGCAAACCTCAAAGCAAAAGCAAGCGCTGGTGGAGCACAGAGCACAGAGCACAGCAGCACAGCAACACATGGGGTTGGGTCTAGGCATTGCAACTGTTCGTCTGGGCAAGTATAGTGTGCATATCTACCATGGCAATCTGACATATGCCGTGAGTGTGTGTATGTGAGGGTATGTCTATGTATCTGTGTGTGACACCAACAGCTCTTCCACCGCGTTTCTGGTACCCTTGTTTACTCACACCTACATATATGCTCTTTGAAAGAAGTCCAGATTTCACACTCTTCAGAGCTGAGCAAGTGAGCTGAAGGTGCTAGTATGCACACACACACACAAGTTCACAGAATATCCCATCACTGGTGAACCGACTGGACTGGCAGAGAAAGGCACACACGCTGGCGGGCTTTCACCAACGGTGGTGGCTGGCACTGGCCTGGATAAACGGCTCTGGTCAAATCTCACAGCGCCTGGGAAACACACAAAGCAGCTAATCCTTGAAGACTTGAAATTTGGAACACATTACAATACATTTGCAATGGGGAACTGTATGTGCCGTACCACACTGTACGTCTGGCTTGGTCCTAACAGTTTGCAACTGTGATTGAGCCGGTGGGCTCTTTTTATATGCTCTCACAAGGAGCCGACGGCGCGGTTAGTGTGTTTCCGCGAAATCCGCGCAAAAGCTGGCAGAACGAGAAATTCGCGAAGGCACTTTTCGCGAAAATGCTCCAGCTTGCCGCAACGCGTTGTGATGATGTGTTGAGTACTAATCCATAGCAGACATGGAAATACGTCATCATCAACGAGCGTATAACTGCTAGTTGGGTTCTTTTTGTCATGCTCTTTGTCGCTGCTGTTTTCACGCTGCTGCTGCTGCTGCTGCAGAATGTGCTTGCGTCTCCAGATGGCTTCCCCGCGCCGCTTACAATGGAGAACTTCAAGACAAAGACACAGCATGGCTTGCATCTCGTGGAGTTCTTCAGTCCATATTGCCATCATTGTAAACAGTTTGCTCCAGTGTGGGAGACGACGTGGGAGGAGTTCCATGAAGAAGGTGAGGCATTGGGCATTGGCATGGCACAGGTTGATTGTGTCGCCAGTGGAGATTTGTGCAATCAAGAGCAGATCAGAGCATACCCTTCGTTGAAACTGTATGGTCCAAATGGATTTATAAAGAACTACCCAAGGAAATACAGAAGATCACAGGAGCATTTGCTACGATTCATGAGGGACATGGCCATTGAGTTGGCTGATCCAAACCTCCAAATCCCGTCCAAGTCGAAGCTTATCACTACGGATGCTATGATCAAGATTCTTGGAGAGAAGCAGCAACAACCCTACTTGATATCCTTCTGGCCAAGTCGTGACCTGGAAGACTTGAACGTTTTCAACAAGGACAGTTTTGCAAGCAACGAGGAAGACTGTTTGGATTTCCAGAGAACTTGGGCAATTGTGTCTAATCAAGTTGGTAATGGCATTGCCGTGGGCCATTTCAACTCATTGGACAACAAGCAGATCTGCAAACAGCTCAGGCTTGATATGAATTCTCCTCAAGTTATTCTGGTATTACCAAACGCTAACGTTGCCAAAGTCATTGTCTTTGACCAGCATATTTACAGTCCGACCTATAAGGAGATTACCAGATTTGCTCAACGTGTTACTGAAATTGCACAGGCACCTCTGATCAATATACAGGACGTTGTTGAAAAAGATCTTACGAAAACCAGTCTGAACAGAATTGGATCTTTCCCAGCCTCGAGTGAATGGAATTTTGTTTATATCTACGATCAAGAAACCACCACGACTGAAGATCTTGAAGTGTTGCCATATCTCATTGAGCCACTATCCAAGCTACCCAACACACACCTTTACAAGTCCAACGATACAGATATTATGAGCCTGGTGGAGCTTCAGAAGCAGCATATTTACAAAGGTTTGAAGTACAAGGATGGTGAAGTGAAAAGGGAGCCTAATGCTAATAGAATGGCCTTTGAGATGCTCACAAGCTTGCCAACGTTCGTTGCATTTAACGAGAACACTCTCATGACCAAGATTTTTCAAAACTTTGCGCCAAACGAGATTAGAGACCAGTATAAGTTGATTGATTGGTTGAATGAGGTGGCGGGTTCTCCAGGGTACATGCAAATTGACCCAGATACGTACAAGAGATTTATGGAGGCGGGGGATAAGTCTTCCAAGTTGGCTATTCTGCTTGTGAACGGGACAGAGGGTAAAGACGCGCTCAAATGCCAGAACAACTTCTTGATTGGTATTCATGATTACAGTGACTTGAAAGATGAGCTCAGATACCAGAACGTTGTAAAGAAGAGAAATATTAAGCACGAGGAGATTGACAAGCTGAAACAGTCCAAGGCACCTTCCAAGGAGATCAGTCGTGCGGTACGGGAGGCAATTGACTATGACAAGTTCCCCAATCTGGTATTTGGTTACTTGGACATCAAGGAGGACTTGGCCTTACTGCGTCGCATGGGTATTGACGTCAAAGAGCGTGAGTTTGCGCAGGGAGATGTATTGATCCTCGACAGATCAAGCTCGACCTACTATGAGAATGACCCAACAGGAGAGCTACTGAATGCCAGAGAGTCGCCATTCTTGGTGCGGGATTCTCTCTGTGTGTTGGACAGCGTGAAGGAGGGCAGTCTTGTCAAGAGAATGAGAAACTCGCCATACCCTGCATCGTTTAGATTCATGGAGAATATGCACCAAGGCAGTCTTGTTGTATACCTGGCGATTGGTGCTTTGGTTATTGTGACAGCCTACAAGAAACCCCACTTGCTAAAACTACGCAGAGCAAAGAGGGACAACTTGGGGATTCTCGGGCATCCGCCTGCGAAATCTGATTGAACGAGCTGATTAATAGAAGACGTTAGATCTATAGCAACAGTAGGCACATTCTCAACACAAACAACGGCAATCGACTAAGCCAGGCTTTGTGGCTGTGAGGCTGTGATGTAAAGTCGTTCGCGCCACAGCGGTGAAAAGATGGGAGAGGCCCGAGGGCCCTTAATTTTGCAAAGTGTGAGCCAATTATTCTTTCCTTCTACTTTACTCCTCCACTCATTTCTCACCATTGCTATTATATACCAGATATGGCGGAGTCGAGTGTGTCTGCGATTTCGCAGCTGGCCGTCAAGGAATGGCTGACTGTGTTGGGCCTTATCTTTGGAGGATGCTGCTCCAACGTGTTTACACTGGAGAAGATCATAACACACAACCCGGAGTCGGGCAACGTTGTCACGTTTTTCCAGTTCTTCTTCATCGCTCTTGAAGGTTACATTCATTTCTTTGACCGCACAAGGGCCCCATTTTACCTGAAGGAGAACAAGGTGCCGCTCAAGAGATGGTCCGTCACAATCATCATGTTCTTTCTCATCTCCGTGCTCAACAACTCCGTGTTCATCTTCAAGATCTCCATCCCTATCCACATCATTTTCAGAAGTTCCGGTACTGCAGTAGTTATGCTGATTGGTTGGCTCTTTGCTAGTAAGAAGTACAACTATATCCAAGTGCTTAGTGCCGTGTTTCTCACAGTCGGCGCCATCATCACAACGCTCTTTAAGGACAGAGAGCTTTTTGAAAAAAGAGATGGTGAAGGTTCAAGTCTACTCTCTTTTGATGCTATTTCAAACGATGTTCTCTTCCTCATTGGTATCGGTGTTCTTCTCTTTGCTGCGATTCTTATGGCTCTCATGGGTCTCTACAACGAGGAGACGTATAGAAGATATGGTAAACACTGGCAGGAGAACGTCTTCTACTCCCATCTCTTTGGTCTCCCGATTTTCCTCTTTATGGCAGGTCGTATTTATCACGAGTTCATGGCCCTGTGGAACTTCCCAGAATACTTTGACATCTTTGGTTTCCAGTTGCCTAAGCAGATTGGCTATCTCATGCTCAACGTGTTGACGCAATTCTTCTGTGTGAGGGGAGCTAACATGCTTGCTGGAAGTACAACTGCTCTTACCGTTAGTGTTGTGCTTCTTTTGAGAAAATTCACCAGTTTGTTGCTCTCGATGTACCTCTTCAACAACAGGCTCAGTATGACGGGATCGTTCGGTGCCTTCTTGGTATTCTTTGGTGCATTCTTGTACAGCTACGGGTCTTCAAAACCAGCTGCATCTAAGCCACAGCAGTATGAACCTGTGAAGCGTGAGGAAGACGGGAAGACGATTGAGTTGAATATTCTTGAGAAGAAACCCGAGACTAAACCAGCAGAACTGACCGCCTAGCACAGGATCTTTGTGGCATCACCCAAAACAGATCTGTAATCTTATAAATCACACAGCATAATACAGTTTTGAACTTTAACTCGACATAGGAGTAATCTCATCGCCCTAGATCGGATCTCGAGCTGGGCTCATTTTGCCTCTCGGCTTAGCTGGGCTTTGCAGCCGAGGGGCCGGCTATGCTACCGAAATGAAAACAAAGTAGTACGACCTCATCCTTTTTGACAGCATGTAGATCTTGTGGTACCGTCAACCATCTCTCAGTCATATTGGTTGGCAACTGACACAATGAGCGAAAGTGGATACGAGCACTACATGGACACGATCAACCAGTTCTACCTCCCCGAGTGGCTGACGGTAGAGCTGGTCGCTTCCAACTTCATCTCGTTTACACCGCTCTTCTCTTACGGAACTACGATACTGAGCATATACCGAACACAAACCTCACATGGCTTCTCACTTGACATATGTGCTACGATGATAGTGGCGAGTATCCTTAGAATTGCATACTACTTTATCATCCCTTACGAGCCTGCGCTGCTCAGGCAGAGTTGCGTGATGATCTTCATCCAGTCGATTCTTTTAAAAGTATCACTGCAATACAGACCCAAAAACTACGACGTCAATCAACTAAACGTCGGACACTCATTAAAGGAAAATTTTGCACAGCTATGGACTGAATATTTGCAGAAAACAGACCCTGATCTACCGACAACGCTCTTGCTAATAAAAGAGGTACTTCTTTTATGCTTTGTCCATTCTGTGCGGTTCTTTGATCCAAACTTCCGTCGTGTTGGCCAGTTTTGGCAATGGAACTCTGAAAAGTACTACTGGAGATTCGTATTCAGATTTGCCCTATCGGTTGGTATCCTCACAGCATTTTTGCATTCATTTACACAGTTTGGTGAATTTCTCGGTTCTGTTGGTCTCTTTATTGAATCACTACTACCGTTACCACAGATCCTTCTCCTGAACAGCTTGAAATCTATTGAAGGTTTCAAATTAATTCTCTTACTTTCATGGCTAGGCGGTGATGTGACCAAGATCTGCTACCTGGTCTTTGGTGCAAGAAACATCTCTTCTATATTCTTGTTCTTTGCCGTCTTCCAGATGGGTCTTGATTTCTACATCGCGGGTCAGTACGTGTACTACAAGTACATGTACACTCCAGAAACAGAGTCTATTGAGTTGCAGCCGATGGTGTGAATGATTCTTTTGAGATATATCTAGATTGCTTATGTATACACCAGATATTGCTAAATGATGGTCACGCAACGTCTCCCATACATCATCACCTTAGACACGCATGGCTCGTATAGATTCAAATATTTACAACTCATTATGCAATCTCTATATACAACGATTAATTTTTTCAATCCTCATTCCAAACAATATGCCCATTCTCCTGGTCGTCTTTTGAGTGCTCTTTCTTCCCAAATGCACGCAGTGCGCTGATGAAAGCACCAGCACTCTCATCATCTTTGATACTGGAACTGTTCTCCAACATACTCAGCTTGTCTTCTAAACATCTGGTATAGAAATCAGCTGCTTCCTTTTCCTTCAACTGCACAACTTTCATTTGAACGCCCCATTTCGAGTCCAAAGAAGGCAATCTCGGATGAGTCTGTAAAGATGGTTGTCCATCAAATTCGTTTCTAATGTACACGTCAAATCCAATTGGAGAGTGACGCAAGGAATCATTGAGTTTCTTTATCGATGTAATGTGGTTGTGTAATATCTCCTGATGCTCTTCTTCCACAGCCTTGACCATTAATGCTTGAAGTCTTTCGCCTGATTTTTGAACTGTTTGGATCTCATCATCAGAGATCTTTGTAGCGACAACACGCAGTTTGGTTTCAAATTGACTCTGTGGAATCGCCATCACACAAAATCTAAAAGAGCCCTCTGGAATATGATGCGCTGTGATTTCATCAAGCAGTGAGTTCCATATCTTCACCGAGAGTTTGAACTCTTCATCAGCCTGTTTGGAAGCTATCTGCTCTGTGTCCTCTGTGTAGTGCACAAAGTTTGAGTTCTTCCCTTGTTTCTTGCCTGGTACCAAAACATCAGAAAGTCGTGGTCTCCCAAAAGAATGTAAAGTTTCATCCATCTTTGATAACGGCAAGTATTGGAATCCAAACATGTGTGCAATATTGTGGTATGCAATGAAGATACCATCCATGTTTCCAATACGAGCTTGTAATGAGTACTTGAGCATCGTGGATTTTGCCAACTCTAGCATCTCTCTTTCAAACGATTCATAGAGACCATAAGTACGCACGATGCGATATCCAGTTGATTCTTTCTCAACACGGGCTAGATCATGGCGTACTCCGGCAACGGCACGAGTCTTTAGATCGAACGTCCCCGTGCCTGGGAGTCTCGAATCGTAGCAGTCAAGCTGTGATCTCATTAGGAAGTCCCCGAGCTTGGCGTAATGATACGTGTTTGATTCGACAATTGTCTTCTCGATCTCTGTTTTCTTGTACTGCTCGTATTCCTCTGGTGTCTTTGTCAAGAATCTCTCTAGAGAATGACCTAGTAAAGAAAGCACCATTTCACGATCTGCGGACTTATCAGAATCAACAGAGTAGCAACCGTTTGGGTTCTTGCGGATGATCACGATAGCTGGGAGCTTTGCACCTTTCGTTGGTGATCCACTTTGTCGTCTGTGGTGGTGTGACAAATCATTCAGTGATGCTGGGCGGAAGTTTGATAAAAGGAAATGCATGTGCGATAGAACACCGGTCATTGATGAAGTTGATGCATAGTACTTGAGGTCGTGTTGCTTGGCAAGAGAGGAGAGTGTGGCATCCTTCGAGGCAGATACAAACGTGGTGATTGCCTTGAAGTCAAATTCTTTAATCGGAAGAATGTTTTGGAGATATGGGTTGAAGTTGAAGACTTTTGTGCGAGGGTCCTGGAGATAGTGAACACCTGGCGAGAAGAGCACGCGAGAGAGTTTGTGTTGAAGCTCAGGAACCGGATCCTGTTCTGGCAAATTTATCGGTGTATATGCTGAATCGGGTGTTATTATACCTTCGAGGATGGGAGGTTTAGTTTCGTTGTCGTACTTATAAGGGAAGTTTTGTGGTGCTGATAATGGGTAACCAGACAATGAGGATGAGTGTTTGTATCGCTGTGGCTTGTCGCGTCTTGGGGAAGTCGCAGTTACTTTCCTGCTTACTTTATCGTTTTTGTCCTTCGTTTTACTGATACGCTCCGCCAGAACCTCTAGTGATTTCTCAATTTTGGCCTGGAGAGGCTCTGGTGGGGCACTGCTATTAGCATGAGCATGAGCAGGTGTTGTTGTAGTAGTCGACACAGGACGTCTTGGAGAGCGCCAGCAGTGGCACTGTTGCAACCTCGGGGCATAGCATTTCCCTCTCAATATGAACATCTGTGATACCCACAACACTGTCTCCCATACTCTTCACCAGGACTGGAAGAAGAAAGAAATAAAGAGAGAGAGATGAGGACGTAACAATTTGTGGTAACTTCCGAGGCGTATCACGTGCACACGCAATATATCCGACCCACACCCGGCCACACCAAACAAGAAAGGGGAGAATTGGAAGGTGGTTACCCTGGCAACCGCCGATGGGTTAAATCTCCTGTGCGCGCACAGAAAGTCCGCGCTCGCTGATGGAAATGATAAAAAAGTGCAAAAGAAATGCCCGGGTGATCGCCCTCTTGAAGCAGCAGAAGTTGCAAGATCACGGAGAAGCAGAGAGCAACAGGAGCGGAAATCCTGGCATAACCACATCACTGCACTGTTCGACTGGCACTTTAACCAATCAAGGCTTTGGATTTGTCCTTTACTCCCCTCCACGCTACTAGAAGTCCCCCAATCCCGCCTCCAGAGGGTCGAACCAATCGCACACCCGATTTTGTCTGGAGGCCCACAAGATGAACAAGAGTCCCATGACGCACAGCCCACTCAGCGCAGCTGGGACCCCGGGGATAGCCCCGAAGCCATCGATGCAGTCTGCTCCTGTCACCAAGATCGTCACCTCCAAGGAGTGGGTGCTTCCCCCAAGGCCAAAGCCGGGCAGAAAGCCCTCGGCAGACACCCCGGCCACGAAGCGTAAGGCCCAGAACAGAGCTGCTCAAAGAGCATTCAGAGAACGCAGAGCTACAAGAGTCGTCGAGCTGGAACAGAAGCTGGGCGAGGTCGAGAAGGAACGAGAGATTGCAGAACTCAGTTGGAAGAACACTGTTAGTAAGCTTCAGATGGAGAACAAGTTCCTCCTAAAGGCCCTCAACGACATCAAGGCTGACTACACGCAGTTCAAACAAGTTGTTTCACAGCAGCAGCAACAGCAGCAACAGCAACAACAACTTCTTCTCTCTTTGCCACAGCCTCAGCCAAACACAATCACTGGGCCAGGGTCCCACGCTTCGCCTCCACAGGGTGCAGTCTATGCCAACGGGACCGTCCAGGCACCAAGTCCTCTGAATTACTACAAGCCGTCCCCATCACAACACCAGCATCACAGCCATCAGAATCATAATCACACCCACCAGCGGTCTGTCATCAACCAGGACTATCGGTTCCCTCAGCAGCAAAACCCATCCTCGGTCTCTCCGGCTGTCAGCTCACCTAATGACCCTTCGACGGCAAAGACATCTGTCTCGTCCCAGAATGGTGACGAGGAGCAGTACAACTGTGGTATCTGTGAGAAGGACGTTTGCATATGTGCTGAAGTGGGCATCATCCCACCAAAGAATGCACAAAACGCGCAAAAGACTCGGACATTTCAACCAATGGCTCCAGTGTCTCTCAAGCGTAAGGCTAACGATGAGGTGGACTTCACTGCCCAATTTGCCAAATCCACTACAAAGACTGTTTCAAAGCCAATGCCAAAGTTCAAGAAGATCAAGCAAGAAGAACCACAGTCCATTTCTGCTATTGATGACGCGGCAAAGGAGTTCTCGACGGTGTTCGACGCTATCACCGAGAAGGGATTTGACTCACCAATGGAGCAGTGTGGATTCTGCTCTGATGACTCCCCATGTGTGTGTCGTGAGGCTGCAAAGGAAGCTGCTAACGCCATAACAGAGTTGCAGAACCACTCCAAGAGAGAATCACTCGCTCAACAGGTGCAACAACAACAGGCACAGCAACTCCACGGACAACCACCTCAGGCACAAGAGTCTGTGCTTCCACCAATCTCACGTCATTCCTCAGTCTCGGGAAACAAGCTTCCAGTGCTACATCCAGGTCCAACTGTGGAAATCTCTGAACGTCATAGATCTATTGCAGGTACTCCAACAGACACTACAAGTGCTTCCCAATCTTCGGGATGTACAGGAAACCCAGGAACGTGTACCCAATGTCAACTTGATCCAATGTCGACGCTCTTCTGTACCACCATTGCCTCAAAGAGCGAAGGCGAAGAACAACAAAAGTTGGCACTTTCGGCTAAGACAACGCCCGTGACGACACGAAGACCATCAGTGACGAAATTGGAATCACGGCAATCCTTGTCAGGGAACACTTCCAATGGCAGTACAAGCACATCGCCGACCAAATTACCCATCAAGACAGAGGAGAAACAGTCACCTGTGTCTCCTCCACAGTCCACACATTCATCCAAAGTATCATCTCCTCTCACTATGACCTCACCAGACGAGGAGCTCAACTCCTTGATCAAGCGTGCAGGACAAACATTGGATACCCAGACGCCAGGGGGAGGACATGCAAAGGGTATTTACATTCCATGTGCTGATGCTTACAAAACTCTGAGTAGGCACAAAGGGTTCCACTCTGTCGATTTCTCCACATTGGTGGGTAAACTCACGACTAGGGGAATGCAGGTTGAAGTACAGTCCGTGGCTAATGTTCTTAGGGAGTTGGACAGAAGGCTGTACAACTAATTTTTTGACGTCTTGTTTCTCATGTTTTGCTTGGTTTTGTTTTTTTATACTGTTTACTTTGGTCTTGTTGAGCATTATAAATGTTTATTACGTCGTTTGTGAGAGCATGTAGCATTTTATGGTTTATGGATTAGTGTGTATTCGCCCAAGCTACAGAGAAAAATAACAACAGTATCGTGTATGCAAGAAACAATAGTAGAATTCTAAAATATCGGTAAAGAAAAAAAGAAGAAAAGAATTAGATGACCAGCAGTGTCAAGGCAAACATACCTGCCATTGCATAGCCGAACAATGCATTGACAGAGACAGCAGCTTGGTAGAAGGCTGGTGCACGAACGGCACCAGCAGCACCGCTAGATGAGGAAGAAGCAGAAGAAGAAGCAGTGTTTGCAGTCTCCTCGGCACTAGACGAAGAGGAGGAGGAGGAAGAAGAGGAAGAGGAGGAAGAGCTCTCGCTATCGTCATCGTCATCATAACATCCCCATTGGGTATTGCCAGAGTCAGTTCCCAATGGCTCACCAGCACCACTCTCAAAGTAAATAGAAGCAGCAGATGGCATCTCTGGTAAAGATGTATCAGCATCCCAAACACCTTCCTCAACACTTGGACATTCGGAGATGGTACCATTGGCATTGTACCCACCATCGCCTTCTGGGTCAGCAGTGGCGTTCAAGTAGGACTTCAAGTGATCAAAGTCTGGCAATGTTGTCACGTTGCCGTCCTCGCTAATCTCAACAAGACCATAGTGGTTGGCCTCTTCTGAGTACTCGTAGACAAGACCACCAGAGAAGACACCACTCATTTTAGTAGAATAGATGGTACCAACTTCAGAGAAGGCACGGCTGTCACCGACAGTGTTACACCCATATTCTGAGAAGAAGATAGGAATGGAGTAACCGGCATAGTTCTTAACCTTCTGAGAATAACCTGAAGTGGTGAAAGACGAAGAACCACACCAGGAGTAATCGTTGACACCAAACATGTCAATTCTGGCATCTTCGTCATCACCACAGTTGAAATAGGCAGCTGTTTGGTAAACGTTGGAACTAACATCAGCAGCAGAGTATCCAACTGGAACGGCTCTGTAGTTACGAGCTCTCATGTACTGTTTCAAGTCTCTAACGACGGCCTTGACGTATGGAGCAGCTTCAGTGGTGTTCTCCATGTCGTTGATGACCTCGTTACCGGCAAAGAACCCAAGAACATTTGTATAGTTGGCAAACTCATCGACAGTAGCAAAGATCTGCTGGAGGTAGCGGGCGTTATAAGAACATGCTGGCTGAGAACGGGAGATGGAGGCCTCTGCGGTGTTAACGTCGAGAATCAAGTAGATACCAGCTTCTTCGAGAAGGTCCATACAAGCTGAGTGATCCTGTGCGTTATCAATGCTGTAGACTCTGATTGTGTTCAGGCCAAGATCCTTGAGGTAAGCAATGTCTCTGGCGCAGGTTTCCTCATCAGCGAGGTTATCGATGGTGGTTCCGTTATCAAGAGGCTGGTAGTCGACACCACGAATGTAGAAACGGTCACCGGTCTCAGAGTTCCAGAATGCATTACCCTCTACTTTGATAATCGGGAGCGCTGCTGCTGCTAGTGAAGCAGATGCGAGCAAAAGAGACAAGAATTTCATCTTTGCTGGTGAGTGTACTGTTGTAGGGAGTGAATGTTGTTATGGCCGGGCCGGGAGCAAAAAGACAAGCGAGTGAAAAATGGGTTGAAACTGAGATGGAGAGCTCTTGAGTATCAACCAGAAAACGCTAGCGACCCGTGGTAACTTTAAGTATGTCTAACCAACAGCACTTGGCTAACAGGAAATCCTTTCTGGCGGGGGGAAAGCAGGCAAAAGAGAGGAAAAGATTGCCATTGCTGAAATTTTTGTTGTTGTTGACATTTTTAAATCAGATCCGGTTCAGCCACTAAACTATCAACAAACGACGCACGCTAAATTAGGCACTTCCAAGCTGGCCAACGAGGAGCAGAGCAGGTGAAGAGCAGGAAAATGTGTGAAGGAAATAATTATTGTCAAGATATATAGATACACTGCTTCTAATAACCCATAATATAACGGGAAAGGAGACTGCCCACCCATTTCACCCGAGTTTTGTCCGTCTTGGCCGTTGAAAGTGGTTGGGGGCGCACTACATTAAAGCACGCATTCTGCTCCGCCCACAATTCGGCATGCTTATCTGTGTGTATTCAGTTATGTCAGAAGACTCTATGTATGTTGTTCATCATTCATTCTCCCCCTCAACGTCTTGTGAGTCGGCCACGGTAGTTTCAGAGTCATCGGCAGCGCTGGCTTCCTTGCTGGCCTCTTCGCCCTTGTCTTGGCTTGCTTCTTCGCTTTGGGTCTGAGCAGGCTTGTCTGTGGATGAGATTTGCTTGACTTGGCCCTCAACTGTCTCAGTCGCAAACTCAGAATCATGATCTGATTCTGGTTCTGGTGAATGCTTATCTTGCTTGTGCTCAACAGCTTCCTCTGATTCAGGAGTCTCAATTGATCCCGCAGGAGACTTTGACAGCTGAACATCATCATTCTCTCTCGTCTCTTCTTCATCTTCCTTCTCTTCCTCTTCCTTGGTCTGAGTCTCTTGCTCTTGCTCTGTCTGAGTCTCTTGCTCGGTTTGTGTCTCTTTCTTGAACTCCTTGCTTTCTTCCTCGTCATCTACAGTAGCATTCTCCTCTGTGACCTCAGTAGGGATCTCCTCTTCAGCTTCAGATGTGGCCGGTGCCTGCTTCTTCAATATGAACTCTCCAGATGAAAAGCCACCGCTAGACCAGACATCATACACCTTAATGACTCTCTTGTCCTCGATCTCCACGGTGTTAGAAGCACTCTTTGGCAATCTCTTTCCCCTTGGGCCCTTAGCCCTGCTCTTTCTAGTATCAACTGGTTTCGATGCTTCATCTCCATCCTCAGCATCTCTACTCTCCGTATCATCAGAAGCAGGTTGTAATTTCTTCTGGATAGATGCAGGAATACTAGCACCTGGAAGAGCCATGCCTGGGAGAGCAAACAATCCATTCAAGTTCTGTTTGAAGGCGTTTCTCGATGAAGTGGTAGGTGATGGCGAACCAGAAGACTCTGTAGTAGTAGTAGTCGCTGGAACAGCATTAAATGTTCTTGGTTTCGAAAGAGGTCTTGGTGGTCTTTCTTGCTCTTGAGCCTCACGCTCCTGGTTCTTGCGAAGCATCTCCTGGAATGCGGCAATTCTACTTGATGGTTTCTTTGGAACTGGCGGTGGTCCTTTCGATTTCGGTTTTGGAGCAGACGCTTCCTCAGGCATGGACTGCTTGGTTCCTGATGTCTGTTCTTGCTCCTTGTCTTCGTCTTCTTTGATAGCTTTATGATGGTACATCGCAGATACCTCTTCTTTGAGATCTTGTGTTGAGGTACGTCCCAATGGCTTGGAACGAGGACGTTCAGGGATGTCAGGTGTTGACTTAGAGGAGCCTGAAGCGGGCTCCTCGCCGTTTTCGTCATCATGGTGATACATTGCAACGACTTCTCTCTTCAAATCTTCAGTAGGCGCACGAACAAGAGGGCGTGCTGTTGGTTCAGATGGGGATTGATTAGAAGCCGACGAGTTGGTCATTTCTTTCAATTCCTTCAGCTCCTCATTGGCCTTTGTAATGTATAAGTCTGTTGGTGAATCGATTGGTTCATCGTCATCATCATTCTGCTTCGTTGAAGTGGTCACTTTCTTAGGTCTCTGAGGGATAGACGGAGTCTTGGTGGGGCGTTGTGGAACTTCAGGGGTACTTTCGTGTTTCTCAAGGTTCTCAATAACATCAGATTCTGTCTTGGCTTCTCCAGTAGTCTCAACCTCTGGTGATGTGTCTGGGAGTGCCTTCTCTTCAACAGGTTCTTCTACCTCCTCCTTTTCTGGAGCCAGTTCACCTGTCACTGATGAGGGGTCTGTAGTGGAAGCCTCTGCTGGAATCTCCTCAACTGAAGGCTCTAATTCAGTACTTGGAGTATCCTCCTTCAGTTCAATTGGCTCCTCCTCGGTCGTCGTAGCCTCCTTCTTATGAGCTGGGCGGTGTGGGATAACCGGAATGGTAGCACTATCGTCCTGGACCAGTTTCTCTTCGGTCTTTCTTCTCTGCGGTCTTGCTGGAATCACAGGAATGGGAGATTGCTCCTTCTCGCTCTCGCTGCTTTTTCTCTGTGGACGTTTAGGTATAACTGGAGTCTCTGCTTCGGATGCTGAAGAGGTGGCCTGTTCCCTCCTTGCGGGACGCTGAGGAACGACCGGTTGCGGGGACTTCTCCTCCACTTCGCCGAGGCTGACTTCTTCTTCAGTCTCCTTAGCAATTGGATCTTCTGATTCGCTCATTTCTGGCTGGGTGTTTCCAATGACAGCAATATAATTAAAGCACCGGATCAATTGTGGCTTGCGGTGGTGGTCTCTCGTTTGTTCGTTGTTGTTGTGTGTTGTTGTTGTTGATCTTTCGCGTACGAGGCTGCGGCCATTTCTCATTCTCGTTCTCATGGCCAGTGACACGCAATCTGTCTACAAGGCAAGTAATAAATAGGGAAATAGTGGTATATCAGGCTTATTATTCAGATGCTCAGTTACCGTAGTTCAAACGGAAAATGTCGTTGAAGACGTAGTAAGAGGCTCCATCTGGAATCAAGTGGAACACCTGCGAGTAACGCTGTGGGTTCTGCTCCTGGTCAATCAAAAGCTCACCAGTGACCATGACGAGAACGTCGCCAGCTGGAGAGGCTGGCTGGGCGTCCAAGGTGGTGATTCTGTGCGCAACCTTCTGGAATGGCAACGACGTCAACTTCTCGACAATGTCCTTGGCACCCTGAACTTGGGATGTCTCAAAAGTGAGCATGGATTGGTCTCTCTGGGTTCGGTTAGTCAGCTGCACAACAATGATCCAAGTTGTAGATGCAAATACATACGTAGAGATTGCCCAGCTGGGATCTGTCAGAGTCGAACTGGTTGTAGTAGAACTCAGTGAACTGCTCTGTACGGACATGTTAGTATGAATTCCCCTCGCTGGCCAGAAAGGGATCTAAGAACACAACTAGATCATTACGACACAACGTACGAGCAAGAGTATTGAAGTCGACTGTTCGAAAAGATTGTTAATAATTGTCTTTGTAACGATGGATGACGGCAACTTGATTGAAGAGGACACAGCAGCCGGACCTTGCCTCAGGAAACAACAGCCCGCTTAAAGTGCGCATCCAACAGACTCCCATTCAAGCTAATCATCATCACTAGCTGATTGACCTACCAGACATTGTAATTTGTTACTTGACGCTGATTATTGACGGTTTAGGCTTGGTGATGCTGATGCCCCTCTTCCTCCTCAACATCGCTTTGTTTATTTTTCGCTGGGATAGTGGTGTTCGGGTGGTATTGCTTATATAAACAATAGGGCAAGTTAGCCTTTCTATATGGACGGTTTATTCTACGCTGTCATATGGGCTAAGCCATGACACAGGTTACTCTAATTCTCTCCTATGAGTGGGAGGCATGTTTTGTCTTGCAGAGTTTCTGTCCATATTGTTACGACCACTCTGGTCGCTGTTGGATAAAGCTCTCGACTGGGCCAAGTGTCCGGGCATGAGAGCATTACGGATCACGATTGGGATCCAGCCGATTCCCCCAATGCAATGTCCGTCTTGAGATGTCAGCTATGGGAGGGTGAACTCTGTCAAAATTTGTGCTTTTGGAGCCGTTTGAGTTTTGCGATTCTCTACGGGGTCGATTTACTAGTGTCCATGAGGTCGAGTAATTCCACCGGTCCACCCTTCTTGTCTGGGGTACTGTGTTAGAGTAAGAGAAGATTAAGGCACGGGATCGTCCTAATTCACCGCTGTTTAAATTAATTGAGGATAGTTTTGTAGCAATACTCTCGTCACTTTCATGTATAAATAGAAGGACAAGTTTCCTATCCAGAGCCAATTTTTTTGTTCTTCTCCCATCATCCATCAAACAAGCAAACAAACAATTCTCACTCAATGTTTTCTCAGAATTCTGCTATTGATTTGAGCTCTATGGAGCTCATTGCCTCTGATAAGAAAGAGGTAGTTGGTTCTTCCTCTGTATCTGCCAACCCATTCCCAACTCCCGAGCTTGACAATGCCCAGCTGTCATACGATCCATACCACAGACTTGTATGTGAGCAGGACCATCTCAACAAGTGTGTGCGTTGCACACATCTGATCAGTGTGTGGAAGCGTCATGGGTGTGGTATCTTCCCAAACCATCTTGCAAAGGACTGTCTCTTCTGCACTCATATGCGCACGGTCTGCAAGGGGAAGATTGAGTTTGAAATGGAGGACGCTAACGGCAAGCCGGTTACATTTGTCGAAGAGGATATTGTCTACGATAATGATGAGGAAGAAGAAGAAAAAGTGTGCAGATGTGGATGCCATTGCTGCGGAAGTGCATAATTTGGACAGTGAATACTAGTTCACTTACTGTGGGTACAAACGATGCTTCGTTTAAGAGCATTTGTTCTTTGCTCGTTGCAGAATATGTTTGATGATGTACATGATTTTGGATATGAATTAAGGGACATGATTTTATTTAGTAACTATTAATGAAACACATGATTTTTTGCTTTTCTTCTTATGTATGCTGTAGATGATCTGGTGTTAGTGTGTGCATATGGCCATTCACACGAACCCACGCGCATAGAAACATCTACAATCTTCCAGTAACTAATCAGAAGTGATCATAGCATGGTATGACTTATACTTTTATAATAACCAAGTGACACTCCACACACCACCACACAACGGCCGGATGCATCTCATTTACGCAATTCGGGGAACCCTTCTGCAAGGGGCAGCGGCGGCTAATACATGCCCACAACTCAGGAACACACACACTAAATACCAACTTAGCTCTGCCCGCGTCGCTGTGTCGCACCGCGTTACATTGGCGACAATGTGGGTCCCCCTTGTAACTCTCTTTGTGTGAACACAGGCTTAATGGTCCCCACTATCTTCTCCTCTGCTCCTCGTCACCTCTCTGTGTGTGATCGGCGCGCGTGTTTGTGTAGTGCTGTTGGCGAGGCCCCCGAGCCGCACCGTACACGCACACATTCCGATCAAGCATCGCATACCCATGTCATATATACCAGCGGGCCATCTCCCAAAGGGCGTTTCCCGTTTGTCGTCACAGTTTATGCCGCCTTATTGCTCTGCTCCCTATATCCCCCTCCATACGGAAGAAAAAATACCACATCAGAATGATACAAGTACTCCAGGCGAGTCCTTCCAAGTCACCGCCTGTGCTCAGGTTCTTTGGGAAGTACAAAAAGCCCAATCCACAGCAGGCACTCCTGGTCGGGACCCCGCAGTCTGGGAAGAAGAGTACGTGATTGGAAATTGGTGAAATGTTGGCTCTTTACTTGGAGAAGAGAATCCATACTAACCACTTCAGCGATACTAAATCAGATCGATGACCTAGAAGTACCATTGAACGTCATTTGTCTCTCCAATGAGGTCCCACTATCCACATACCATAACTTCCTCTATGATATCCCCTTTGTGATATTCGTCTTTGACTCCACCAAGCTTAGTCTTGGATATTTGGAGCGTGTATCTGAGATCCTACGGCTTCTGCTCACGCCGGGATCATCTTGTCAAAAGTTGCTCATCTTTCTCAACAAAAGCGATCTTTTCCCCCTAGACCATATATGTGCCATTAAGAGAAGGCTAAAGCTATCCCAATTGAGTGTCGACTACCTCATCATGCCGTCAAACGCCAAAGATGGTTATGGTATCTCAGAAGGCGTGAACTGGTTGTTGATGTAACTCTGTTTGCTCCAAACCTCGATGGTCTTCTTATAAGATTCATGAAGTGGTGTAATGTTTAATGATCTATGTGTTTGTTTGTCTTCGTTTCCATCTTTTGTCGCTGTTGTCGTTATGGGTTCTTCTCTGTTGCTTTGTCTCTCTTCCACCATACTGAAAGGCGGAATGTTGAAATGCTCGGGAATATAGGTATTGCTTTTGATTATGACACAATCGTGTATCACACATGAGTCCTGTAGAGTGCACCCTGGGCCGATCACAACACGGCTTCCGACGTTGGAGGCCTTGATGATGGAGTTCTCTCCAATCACGGTGTAAGACCCTAGCTTGCATGTCTTGTGGACGTCAACCTCGGTACCTTTCGTACTTGAGACCCTGCTCCCAACAAATGGGGGTGACACTTGCACATTGTCTCCAATCCAACAGAACCTTCCGATCTGGATAGCTGTCTTCCCTTCCATGAGCTTCACGTCTCCCTTGAGTTGGGCATTGGCACTAACAGTGGTGTTCCCAGCAATGAGAATGTGGTCAGAACCGCGGATCTCAGCCTGCTTGGAGATCCTATTCCCCGAGGCCGTTTCAATCCACTCCATTTTTCACTGATTGTATTTGATGTGTTAAGTGGCATTTCAGTAAAAGAGGAGGCTCCTCAAGGCTTCCCGGGGTTTCGCCAATTTCCGCTTTTAGAAGAGTTTGCCGACACGCCGCCTTTGTTCCTGCGCGCCATTTTTTCGCGATGGCGCAACGAATCTCGCCCAGCGGCCAGCCGGCCAGCAGTAAACAAAACGGTTCTTCTCTTCTCTTTTGCCGGGCTCTATTTTTGGCTCTTTCTTGCTCTTTGACTGTTTTTAACAGTATTTCCCCTCTTGTTATATCAATATCTTCAGAAATGGTTTCCAAGGTGTTCAGACTCAATTCTGGTAAGTTTTTGTGTTGTTCTCCGGACTTTCCAAGCGTTGTCGTGACGCGTTCCATCAACGTGTCAACCAGCAAGCACCAACAACAAGCAGCATAATGAATCCATTTTTTTAGCAAAGCGAACCAAGAATCGAGTATTAACATTTAATAAGGCTACCAGAACTACGACTGGGGTAAAATTGGCTCCTCCTCTGCTGTCGCGCAGTTTGCTCACCACTCAAACCCAGAGAGCGTCGTTATCGATGAGACAAAGCCGTACGCTGAGCTGTGGATGGGTACCCATCCAAAAGTTCCATCCAAGACTCTAGACGGTGTATCCTTGAGAGATGTCATTGCAGCTAACCCAAAGGAGCTACTCGGTGAGGCTATTATTAAGAAGTACGGTGCTGAGAATGAAATTCCATTTTTGTTCAAAGTTTTGTCCATCGAGAAAGTCTTGTCCATTCAGGCTCACCCTGATAAGGAACTCGGTAAGAAATTGCACTTGGCTGATCCAAAGAACTATCCAGATGACAACCACAAGCCAGAGATGGCTATTGCAGTCACGGAATTTGAAGGTTTCTGTGGGTTCAAGCCATTGGATGAGCTTGCTGATGAATTGCAAAAGATTCCTGAATTCATTAACCTTGTTGGTGAAGAGACCGCTAAGAAGTTCATTGACGGTATCATCCCAAATGCCGTCATCGGTTCCGCTGAAGACAAGTCCAATAGGGCATTATTGCAGTTGGTCTTTGGCAAAGTCATGAACTCCTCTGATGAGGTTATTGAAAAGGAAGCCAAGTCTCTCCTCGAGAGAGCGAAAACCCAGCCAGAGGTGTTCAACAAGCCTGATTTACCTGAGTTGATATTGAGATTGAACGAGCAGTTCCCATTGGACATTGGTCTCTTTTGTGGTTGTCTGATGCTTAACCACTGTCATTTGAATGCTGGTGAAGCCATGTTCTTGCAAGCTAAGGACCCACATGCTTATATCTCTGGTGATATCATTGAGTGTATGGCTGCCTCTGATAATGTCGTTAGAGCCGGGTTCACTCCAAAGTTTAAAGACGTTACAAACTTGGTTTCCATGTTGACATATTCCTATGAGTCTGTTGAGAAGCAGAAGATGGTTTCGTCTACATTTGCAAGATCCTCTGGTGATGGTGAGTCTCGTTTGTTCAACCCACCAATTGAAGAGTTTGCCGTTTTGCAGACAACTTTCAACAAGTCTACTGGCACGAGAAAGTTTGCTGCTTTTGATGGACCAAGCATATTGATTATTACCAAAGGTGAAGGTCTCCTTAGGTTCGGGGATGAGGAGTTGAAGGCAGAAGCTGGGTACAACTTCTTCATTGCACCAGGTGCTGAGATTGAACTTGTCACAGAAGATCCGAGTTTCACCTCATACAGAGCCTTTGCTGAGGTCAATTAGCATTTTCCCATCGGCCTAATTTATTACTCTAGAATGCATTTTGTTTTTGTTTTATTTTACGCGGTTGAATGTAGAAATGCAAGAATTAGACAATAAAAGGGATTTCTAATGTACAATGTCGTGATGAGTATAAAGCCAGAGGCTCATGCAGTGATGTTGTGTTTCTTCTTCCATTTTGTGATTCTTTTTTTCAAATCACCAGGACTCTGTTGGTAGATGTTGAGTTTCTTGTCCCATTTCATCTTGTCGTAATCATCTCCATATTTCTCATATAATGCCTGAACCCATGCCTCCTCTCTATCACTTTGCTTTCTTGGTTTCGTGTAACCAGCTTTAGCCTGTGCATATGCCTCGAGTTGTTTCACCACTTCAGTCTTTGCCTCGACTTTTGGTGCGTCAACGAGCTCCATATCCTCATCGAGTGCCTTCTTCTTCCCGTATATCACTTTTACGACATCGCCGTTGTCGTCTCTGATGATTCTTGCCTCTCCTTCAGGGATATCATTCTCATCTATATCACTCTCATTGATGTCCTCGTCAACTTCTGTTCTTTGCCTTTCAATCTCCTCCACGGGCTGTCTGAGTCTCACCTCATTAAGGTCTGCCTCTTCTCCTCCGGCTCTTGTGCCAAGCTTCGCAGTAAGCCCAAGCTTCTTGTAGTTCTGTGCGAGTGTGAGAGAGTAGTCCCAGTTGGCAGCGATGATGGGGTTCGATGCAATGTTGATCTGGCGCTTCTTGTCCTTGTTCTTTCTCGTGGCCTTTTTGACACCGGCACGCTTGGCTCTTCTCTGTCTGACTGACCCCATTTCCAGCTATATTAGTGCTCTCTGGGCTATAAGAGGTAAATGGGAAGACGTCAATATTGGGGGATTATAAGAGCCAAAAGATTTTTTGTGTGCGATGAGCTGCTCCGATGCCCGGGTAACCCCCAACAGGTATGACGATGACGCTGGTTGAGGATTAATGGTTGATAGATGGCTATCTGGCTATATCTAATATAGGATTATACAATGGATCAATATATATTCATTTAATGGCCATCGATACTGGATTATCATACCACCAGTAGTTCTGCGCTGCCCAAACAGCGATGACCCGTAGCGTCCCCCCGCGGTCGGTGGATCGGATCTCTTTCCCTTTGTTTCTCTCATTCTCCATGATGGTTCTGTCCGGGGTGTATAACACCACATTGCAAGTGTTGATTGTAAGGTTTGATCCCATTGGTGTCCTTTTTGAAATACTTCCCCGCTTGAGTTAAGATGAGCACGCTACTGGAACAGGAACAGCACGAGCAGATTGCACTGCAGCTCTCTCAGGAGCAAGCAGAGACGTTTGACGAGAACAGTACACCTTTGCCTGAGAATGGCCAAGAGCCAGTGGTGGATGAGAGTGCTCCAGTTGAACCTGCTTCTAGTTCTAGCACTGGCCTTGATTCTGCGACTGGTGTTGAACACCAAGATGAGAACAAGCAGCAATTTGCACACGGTCGTACCAACAAGAGTCCAGAGGAGTTGCTTAAGCAACAGGAGATTGACTCGCGTTCAGTCTACGTTGGCAATGTTGACTACTCGACTACCCCTGATGATCTCGAGAGTCTGTTCCACCAGTGTGGGGCCATTAACAGGGTGACGATTCTGTTTGACCGTTTGACGGGGAACCCAAAGGGGTATGCTTACGTTGAGTTTGAAGATAAGGCTGCTGTTCAGAAGGCTGTTGAAGAACTGAATGGGTATTCCTTCAAGAATCGCTCGATTGCCGTTGTGGAGAAGAGAACGAATCTGCCAGGGTTCAGAAGAGGAAGGGGTGGAGAGAGAAGAAGAGGAGAAAGAGGCAGGGGCAGGGGCAGGGGAGGATTCAGAGGCAGAGGAGGGTTCAACAGAGGACGTGTTGGTGGGGTGAAGAGAGACATTGACCCTAACGATTTCCCAGAAGTTGCTGGATTGTCGTTGGATGACAAGCCAGGCCCTTCCACTAGTGAGAGCTCTACGGCTGCGCAGGAATGAACCTACTGGCCTATATATCCTGTCCGATGACTCCCTTCGTTCTTCTTGTCGATTCTATGTATTCCACAGCACAGCTGTGTTTCTGTACGGTCTTGTAATGAATAACCTGTGAGTAGTAAAGGGTCTGCGCGCCCTATAAAGGAAGTGAAAATTTTAAGTAGAGACTTGTCCTTGTTTACTGTGAAGAGCTCTAAAGCAGCACAGCCTGAGACGACGGTCTGGCTCGACACGGTGCTCGATATTGAGCACCCGATAGCCCACTGTCCAACAACCCTTCTTATGGCCCCCGTTTTGGGGTGCCTTCCCAGGGCAGGCCGTCGTTCTCGTCCCCGGTTCTTCTCTTGAGTTGTTTTGGGGTGGCTGTTCGAGAGCAAAAGAGTGCATCATAGTACGTCGAATGAGGTTCTTATTTAAAGGGCAAACTCACCGTTCGGAGTCTCCAAGCTCACTCACATCAATCCTTTCCTTTCTGCTATCTTGTAGCATCTAAATTTGACGTACGTAGTACTGTAGGCATCAGCTCAGGGTGGTAAATCGCGCTCTTTGGGAACACACCAAATATCAACAGCACTTTGAACATCAAAGGTATACAGGTAGAGCAGCAACAGCAGCAGACGAGACAATCACTATGGCCTCTGCGATCCACTTCTGCGATGCCAAGGGCAAGTCGCTGCTCTCAAGGGACTACAAGGGCGACGTGCCCGCCACGGCGATCGAGCACTTCCCCTTTGTGCTCGTCGAGGCTGAAGAGGACCCGGGACAGGCATCGCCAGTCGTCACGCACAACGGCGTCAATTACTGCTACATCACACACTCTGATCTTTATCTCGTTGCCCTAACGAAGCACAATACGAACGTTGCGCAGGTGTTCCTCTTTTTGCACAAGATTGTCTCGGTGCTGACGGACTACTTCAAAGAGCTCGAGGAGGAGAGCATCCGTGACAATTTCGTTGTCATTTACGAGCTCTTGGACGAGATGATGGACTACGGTGCGCCGCAGATCACCGAGACCAAGATGCTCAAGGAGTACATCACGCAGAGATCCTACCAATTGGAGAAGAAGATGAAGCAGCAGCAGCAGCTCGGCCCGCCTTCGGCCATCACCAACGCAGTCTCTTGGAGAAACGAGGGCATTGTCTACGCAAAGAACGAGGCCTTCCTCGACGTTATTGAAAGCATCAACATGCTGATTGACGCCAAGGGTAAAGTGCTCAGATCTGAGATCCTCGGCAAGATAATGGTCAAGTCGCATCTGAGTGGCATGCCCGACTTACGACTAGGGCTCAATGACAAGTTGATAAACACTGCAAAGGGCGTGGAGATGGAGGATATCAAGTTCCACCAGTGTGTTCGCTTGACAAAGTTTGAGAATGAGAAGATCATCTCTTTTATCCCGCCAGATGGAGAGTTTGAACTGATGTCATATCGTCTTGCCACTCCGCTCAAGCCGTTGATCGCTGTCGATTGCAACATGACACGTCATGCCAACTCTCGTGTTGAAGTCACCGTTAGAATCAGATCGCAGATCAAGAAGAAGTCCACTGCTAATAACCTCGAGATCCACATCCCAATCCCCGAGGATGCTGATAGTCCGAAATTCCGGTACTCTCATGGCTCGGTCAAATGGTTACCTGAAAAATCCGTCATTGTGTGGAAAGTGAAGCAATTCCAAGGAGGTAAGGAGTATGCCATGGCTGCAGAGTTGGGGCTCCCATCCGTCGTGATGGAAGAGCCAGCACACCAGGTTAAGCGTCCAATCCAGGTCAAATTCCAGATTCCCTACTTCACCACGTCTGGGATCCAGGTGAGATATCTCAGGATCAACGAACCAAAGATGCAGTACCAGAGTTATCCGTGGGTCCGCTACATTACCCAGTCTGGCGATGACTACACTGTGAGACTGAGCTGAGCAGAAAGGCGCTATATAGCTTGTAAATTTGAATAGACGTTGATCGTGCTCTTGCAATAGATATATCGCGCATGTTTAGATTGATTGTAAACCACTGTCAACATCAACCGACAATAACAGCACTTAGAATGAGTGCACACCTATCTCAGAGGAGGCTCATTGATCAACTCTTGAAAGATTTGTACTCGAAAGACCCACCTTTCGAGCTGAGAGACGATGCGATGATGGTTGCGCTGCACTTTGCCCTCGCAGACCCGGACACACAGCAGCCGGTGTTGAGGGCTCATGAGCTGATAGGGCAGCGGCGTGTTAAGCTGTACACGTGCAACTCGTTAGAAGGACAGGAGCAGGACGTGTCCCGTCTCCTGTCACGCTGTCTTGTTGTTGTGGAGGACTCCTTCCTCGTAGACATCGAGCAGTGGTTCTGCTCATGTCCACACTTTGTCGGGCAATTTGAACGCACAAGAGTCGAAGATAAAACATCACGAGATGCCATTGACGATGAGACGATACTCTACGGATACAGGAGGTCCCCACCGATCCAGTTCGAGTTGAATAGCACAGATCTGGGCGACGGCAGGGTGCACGAGGACAAAGTGCCACTATGTGAGCACCTACTTGCCGTATTCCTGTGCCAATTGCACCCAGGAAAGTTCCAGGAGTACCTTGCCATCTCCACTATACCCCCACAGCATTACATAGCAACACTAGCAGGCCTGTAAGTAATAAACACGATCACCGTACCACGATAGTAGTACTATACACACGACTTCCCGATCCGGCCATATTAGTGAAGAATAAGTGAAAAGAAAATTGAAAAAAAAAAAAAAAAAAGAGTCAAAAGGCCTCAATGAAAAGATGAAAAGATTGCGGACAAAGTGCAACCTTCTCTCCCTTCTGGCCCACCACCGCCACCGCTGCGATTCTTTCTAGTGGCTACCGGGCAGCATCCCGCTTCAGTGCTTCCCTCCTTCTCTGCTGTGCTCCCACGCTCCCTTGAGACCCCACCGTTCTTTCCATCTCGCTTCCATCTCCGCTCTCCGCCCTCCTTCTGCCCAATGGATCATGTCGGACGCTTCCACTAGTAACAACGGGCCTGGGTTCCAGGGCTACCACTCGCCACAGTTCCACCAGCAGCAGCACATATTCCCGGGACACCCCATGGGCATCCTCCCGCCGGTGCCTCAGGGACCCTCGGGCCATCCCCCAGGACCTCCCCCTCCTGGACCTCCTGGACCTCCTCCTCCTCACACGAGCCAGTACTACCAGTATGCCCCGGGCTTCAACGCCTACGAGTTCCAGCAGTACCCTCCAATGCATGCGATCCAGATGATGCCGATGCACCCAAGCATGAACATGGGCATGGGCATGATGATGCCCCCAGTCATGGCGCCGATGCAACAGCAGCAGCCTCAGCAGATGCCCTATCAGCCTCCGCAGATGAACGGCCATCACCACCAGCAGCAGCGCACCCAGCCGGCCACAAGGAAGAAGTTCAACCTCAGCGCAGAGGTGTTTGTGCCCTCCGGGTCCCTCAAGGATACCAAGCCGGCACATCACGATCCTCATCCTCAGCATCAACAGTCATCTAAAAGTGCAGCCGCACCGCAGACGGTGGCATCACATGCCGAATCTGCGAAGGAGAAGAAACCTAAGGAATCGTCAGCAGAGGCCATATCACCGCCATCAGAGCCAACTACAAATCCTCAGAAGGAGAATGGTGTTGTTGCTGAGCCAGAGATTCTCTCGAGATCAGTTTCCTCCACGCCCACAGAGTCTGTTGGCGAGACAGATACCGACACATCAACATCTGCATCGACTCCATCATCAGTATCAACAACTGTCTCGTTGGAAACACCACTGACGGAGACCCAACCGCTTACGAAGCTGCAAGCGAAGAAGAAACACTCATCAAAGTCCCTCGAGAAGAAACAGAAGCACAATGAGAAACCAGAAGAAGATGTTTATGCTTTCAAATGTCAGGCCAGTGGCTCTATCAAACTGCCATTGCTTTTCGGATCCTCAGAGGAAAGCTTTATTGCACAGAGAAAGCACTACAGTTTCTTGAGAGAGTCCAAGGCGATCCAATTGCAAAAAGAGGCGCTCGAGAACAAGACAACGTCTCCATCGCCATCAATCACAGAGACAAAAGCATCTACAACTACTGTGCCTGAGCCTACAGGTACAACCACTGCATTATCACAAAACGGGAAGATTGAACAAAAACTTGCATCGCCAATCACTTCCCCAACACCAACTCCACCAATACTGAAACCTGTCGCATGGGCCACGATGGCTCAACAAGCAGCTAAAAGAGGTGCAATAAAGTCCACATCGGCATCTGCATCGGCATCTGCATCTGCATCACCGGTAACACCGTCCTCGTCGAAAAGAGAAGAACGCTTTGTCCCATCTGTATCAAACGTCCTGGAGCCAATGGGCGTTGTCACGTTGAGATACATGTTTGACAACAACTTTATAAGACTCACCAAGAATGTCAAATTACCAAAGATCGTTCCAAGAGGGTTGGTCAACACGGGTAACATTTGCTTCATGAGTTCCATAGTGCAGTTGTTACTATACTGTCAGCCATTTTACAAGGCATTACACATCATTTCGACCAAGACAATACGACCACTGGGTCGTGAACAGTCTCCAACACCGTTATTTGATGCGCTTGTCGAGCTTTATGACCAATTCAATGTCAAACTTGACCAGGAAGACTCGGAGTTTGGAGAGTCTCTGACACCTACTGTATTCTACAAGGCTATTTCCAAGAATGAGAGATTCCAGCATTTGCAATGGGGGCAACAGGAGGATGCAGAGGAATTCTTTGGGTTCTTGTTGGATGGTTTGCACGAGGAATTCACTACATGTGTCAAGAAATTGAACGAGCATGAGATTAAGACTCTGATGAACTCTGTGACTGATGACGTTAGAAGTATCATTAAGGCCAACTTGAGAAAATTCCACGAGGACGATTTCAACTCGTCAGAGACATCAGCAAGATCAGACTCAATGACGGATGACGGATGGCAAGAAGTTGGTTCTACTAATAATAAGAAGGCTGCAAAGAGAACCGTTGAGGTGAAACCATCACCTGTCAGACACCTGTTTGGAGGCCAATTCAGATCGGTTCTGACCGTCCCGAAATCAAAGGATTCACATAGCATTACGCTTGATCCTTTCCAACAAATACAATTGGACATCTCTGATGAATCCGTCAACACACTTGAAGATGCATTCACCAAGTTGTCAGAAGTGGAGGAGATCCCATACAAGTCATCAGATGGCTCTGATGTCTTGGCCAAGAAGCAAACGTTTATTGACAAATTCCCAGAGGTTTTGGTTGTACATCTCAAGAGATTCTCATTTGTCAGTAATAGAAGAATTGAGAAATTGAGAAAGAAAATTGCATACCCACATGATTTGAAGATCCCATCCGAATGCATATCTCCAAGCACAAAGAAGTTCCTTACTTCTGGTGTTCACTACAAGTTAACTGGTGTTGTTTACCACCATGGTATGAGCTCCGATGGTGGGCATTACACAGTGGATACGCTAAGGGGAGATGAGGACAAGTGGATCAGAATTGATGACGTCAACATCACCAACTTGACATTGGATGAGGTGTTAACTGGAGAGAATGATGACGTTAAGACAGCATACATCTTGATGTACCAAAAGGTATGAATCAAGAGAGAGAAAAAGGGGGACAGATATTTAAAATTACAGTTTATGGAGTTTCGCATTATCCATGTTGTTGATTGTTTTGTTTTCCTACACACATATAGATAATGATAATGATGATGGGTTGTTTTAGCTGGTCTTGTACAACTACAGGAGAGGTGTCATTCGTTGTTTAGTTTTTGATGAATTGATCTGATCGTCTTCACTAAAGGTCGCCGTAGTGTGGCTCTCTGTATGTAATTCTTTGGATCTGATTCTGTGGTTCCCTGTGTGCGGTGTCCCAAACACGAGATGATAGTAGTAGTACAGACTTTTAGGCCAATAGCTCAAAAGAAGGGATAGCTAACCCTGTAACCGAAATGAAATGAAATGAATGACGAGAAACAAATGAAGAAGCGGAAAAGCAACGAAAGCAGGACATTGGCAAAGAAATGGATATTGGGATGCAAAGGGGGAAAAAACTGTTCATAACTTTCTAAACTCGTTCAACACGGGGTAAATGGCTTCGAATGCCTGGTAAATCTCCTCTCTTTGCTTGGCACCTGTTAAGACAATCTTACCACTGACAAAGATCAACAAGACAATTTTAGGTTTAACCATTCTGTAAATCAATCCCGGGAACAACTCTGGTTCATAAGACGAGAACGGACCGTGGCTGAACGCCAAACCTTCCAATCTGATAGGGAACTTGACGTCACACGACCCGACAATGTTCTGGATCTTGAAATCGGTGAACTTGGCATTGAAGCCGAGCTTCTGAATGATTCTAGCATACTTTCTCGAGGCAAGTTTCGAGTCGTCCTCGGATTTGGCACCTGTCACGACCATCTTACCCGACGCAAAGATAAGAGCAGTTGTCTTTGGTTCTCTGATACGCATGATGACAGCGGCAAAACGCTTGGGATTGTACTCGGCGTTTCTCGCGTGGAGAGCAATCGTCTTCAAGTCTAGGCGGCAGTCCAAGTTCACCGTGGCGACAATGTTCTGGAGCGTTGGCACGAGTCCCGACGTCGTCGTGTCGTCATTGGCCCCGTCTGCGCCGCCGCTTGGCTCGAGAATCTCCTGCTTTGTGTCACCGAGATCCTGTGTTGCCGTTGGATAACCAAACGAGCTGGCCGATGTGAACAGCTTGGCATCCTCTACCGTCTGTGGAGCTCTGATTGTGTCCATATTCGTGTATTTCTGTGTTTCTGTGTTTCTGTGTATCTGTGTCGGTGGCAAGAAGAACAAGCAAATGTCTCCTCAAATCGGCAAAAGTCAGATGGGAAAGGGAAGAAAAAAGCGCTAACACAACGTTAAAGGCACAACTGCGTTATCTTCTGAGAGCACGTTAAACCTCCTTTCTCTATATCTCTTTATCTCCTTTGCAATTAGCAGAGTAAAGAGTATTCTGGTTGTCGTGGTTTCAAAGACCAGCCACTTTTAAGAACGTGCGAGAACCAGAAAGAGAAGAAGAAAAAAAAAAAAAAAAAAGTTGGCGGTGTGCGGAGGTGCGAGGTGCCCTCCTTTTATAGTTTTTTTTTTGCCTCCTTGTGAGTTGTGGTAGGAACACACCTCTTCATCGCTGTTTGATCCTGAGGCCCTGAGCTGTGCGATAGGAGTCAACGTATGCTGGTGGTGTCTCTCATGGATGTCAGATTATAATCAATAGTGAATACATTAACCCCATCAATCAAGATCAGATCTAGGAGAGATAAAGAAGGAGACTATTATTCTCGATGTGTCGATTGTGTCCATATACGGTAATAAGCGCGATATGTCCTTGTGCCTTGTGGTTCGGGCAGCAGGGCGCTTTCAAGCACATTGAATTGGAAGAAGAAGAAGGCAAAGTACTTACAGACTTTGAAGACGTAGAGAGACTTGATTCAACGGGTAGTCGCTTCTAAAACGAAATTGAGTCAATATGTCGCAAAGGGGAACACAGGGTATGTATTTCTTTTGCTTTGTTCTCTTTCTGATAAAGCTACCAAACTTTCAATGCCTTTGCTAACAACGTCATCAACAGTTCTTCAGCAGAAGTACAACAACTACCAGCAGACGCTGACTGATATCTCGGAGAAAATGCGTGAGCTCCAGCGGGACCAGGATGAGCACCAGATCGTCATTGGAACGTTGCAAAAAGCACCAGCAGACAGAAGGTGTTTCCGCATGGTGGGCGGTGCTCTCATAGAAAAGACTGCTGGAGAGACACTACCCGTACTCGAGTCGAAATTGGACAGGATTAAGAAGACTACCGTCCAGCTCGCTACAGAACATAAGCGTCTCTTTGAAGAGTTTGAAAAATGGAAAAAGGATAACAAGATCCAAATCATTAAACAGTGACTAATGCTACGTTTCTGCCTACAATTGTCCTCTCTCTCTATGTCTCATCAACATTTTTATAGAACTACTACCCCTCGCGTTCTCTCCAACACCAGTCACTGTTCTTTCTTGGATTCGCCCGTGGCATCCCTACCGTAGATGAATGCCATCAAAAATACGAACCATGCAACAAAGACAACAACAGCTGACGAGATGTAAACCCAAGAGTTGGTGATCTCCCAAGATCTTGGATACTCGTCATTAGCCAAGTGTCTCACTGACAAGATGACCTTCTCATCGACATAACTCCAACCGGCACGCTTGTAATCGGTGTGGAACGAAAAGACACCATGTTTGTCTGGCAATGGGAAAATGGCCTGGTAAAAGGCAGCGTCATCTGAAGTAGACAACAATGTCAAGTTGAGACGATGGTATGGATCCAGCAACTTGACATCAAGTTGAATGTCATTGGCAGTAAATGGAACCCATTTAGAGCCATCCCATTGACTGAACCCAATTGTATACTGAACATCATCTTTGATCTTGTATGGGACTTCTTCATATGTCGTACCGTCAGCATGAGAGTGAGAAACACTAGTCGCCTTGATAATGTTCTTCATCTGGAATGCCCATTGGAAGACATCGTCAATGAACTGGGAGTTCTGTTCAAACAATTCATCAGAGAGGAACTTGTCATCACCAATCCAAACAGCACGGGCGTTGTTGAGACCCTGTAATCCAACAGAAAGGAATGCTTGCTTACCAACAGCCCAAGAGGTCGTATCATCCTCCTTGGTACTCTTTGTGAAAGCTGTGGATGGGGCCTGGACCAACGGAACAAGCAGCGGGTTGTTTGAAAGTAGAGCAGCTGACCCTTGGTATGTGATCTTCTCAGCAGAGGAAAGGACAACGTCATTGACAAAGTGGTCTGCATTGAGCTTAAGAACATTGTGCTGCTCCGCACCCAACTCTGGATCAAACTCAAAGTGATCAACAACAATGTGCTGTCTTGGAGATGGGAAAATGCCCAATTCGTTCGTAAATGTTCTGACAGCCTCGGAAACGCCCTCTGGAGAGGTTATGGCAAAGACGTCACCGCCATCGTTGAAGAACTGGACCAAGCTGGCACCAGTGATGTCCTTCCCGAGCGTGCGCTGCTTGGCTGGGAACACAATAATGTTCTGGAAGTTTCTAACACCATTTGAAAACAACGAGACATTGCTCGTGCTCTCCGTGACAGACACTTCAAGTCCCAATTGCTCAAGACGCATGAGCCACCTGGAGTAGTTGTCGATGGTGTTGAGCTTTGGGTCAAAGATCACGAGCGTCTTCCCCGGCACAACAGACGCAGCAATTGCAAGTGTTACAGCATAGGCAAACAGCAACGCCACCGTGGAGAAAAACTTCATCTTCTTGCAGTTGTTTGTTTCCCTCTGCCCGTCGTCGTCGTTGCCGGTGCTGTGATCAACCTTCACTGTGGCCAACACGTCTTCTTTGTCTTTTTTGGGTGAGCGCGCCTTCGGTAGAGCCACACAACACAAATTGTGTCTTATTCTGGGTTCTAATTATTCGATTTAACATGTTATCTGGTTTGTATAATGGATTAGTATCTCCTTCATCAGTATAATCTGTTTGCTGGTGCATTGGCGAGAGTCTTCAAATTCGATTGGAATGAAGATTGAGGGAGTAATATTTCAGCCTGTTCTTTGAGTAATTCATCTCTCATGTTCTCTAACAAGATACATTAAAAATGTGGTACCAAAAAGGGAAAATAGGTGTATATTCTAACATATTTATGCATTTTTAGACACTAGAAAAATATACAGACACCGAGCACAGCGCAAAGACCACAAAGAAATACACCAATCACTAGAAATCGGCTCCATAAAGTGGTGTACGGCTGTATGATGTATAGAAATGTCCGGGTGTTGAACCTTTGCGGAAAGAAGGCCGCCGTTCAACAACACGTTGGTCTGTCCATTCTTTTATAACTACAAGCCAGGCACAAGTATACAATCACCAGCACGCTATGACATCAGACGAGTTATCTGTTGACCCAGCAGATTTTGCAGAAACATTAAGACAGTTGAACGAAGGTGAAAAGACCGCCGACCAACTGGAGAAAATGCTTGATGACATTGAAGCCAAGATGGACGCCATTCTTGAAGCCGCTGAGAACATGAAGAAGAGTGATGAGACCACCAGCGATTCACCAGATAACAAGGAGCAAGAGAACAAGGAACAGGATAATGGGGCTACAGTATAACTATGATCATAATCATAAAGATAATCATTCATTCATTGCTGTCGTTACTCTGTTCGAGCTACCAACCATTCGGGAACATCACTCTCAACAAAGGGGTTGACAGGTCTGGCTGGGTTCAGAACTGCACCTTCTGGGAACTCAAGCACAACCTTGACTGGTTGTCCAGCTTCCAGCCACCACTTGCTCTTGTCAGAACTTGGCGGCGGTAGGCCGTGTCCTGTGATATCAAGCCCATTGTTCGGCATCGTGCATTGTTCCAACACATCACCTTTCTCCTCCAACTCCATCTGTCTCTTTTCATACAATTCCTTAGTCAGCCTGCTCTTGAATGCCTCGTTGATAACGTTGACTTTGGCATTGAATGTAGCATAGACTGGTCTGTGATCTGAGAAGATGATATCATTTGCACTGTTATAGCTCAATTGTTGTAAACATTCACCACGGCTCAAAATGCGGTCGGTCCAGGCTGGGATACGAGATTTTTCAGATGTATCATAATTCTTGGTTCCCTTGTCAAACTTGTAGGTTGGAGCAAACTTAATTTCCATTTCGTTGTAATAAGGGAAGGATTCACCTGCAATCATTTGTGTACTCAACTGATCCTTCTCAAAGAGAACACCAAGGTTTCCCTCCTTCACCGCAGAGCGAACCTCGTCGTTCGTCATGTCAATTCGGTAATTGAAGTCTCCAAGCCACACAATGGCCTCATGATCCCTTACCTTACGAGATCGAGAAAACAACATACTTTTAGAGATGGTCTTGTAGTCGTTTTGTCTTTGCTCCACGTTCTCCAAACCAGCAGCCAAATGCGCAACCACAAAGCAAAATCTTGTTGATGAGTACAAGAAACTAACACCGACTCCACCTTTGTTGGCAGACATACCACCAAGCCCTGTCTTCTTCTCCGTGATATCCAGTTGCTTAATTTCAGTCAATTGGTCATCTCTGACAAAAAGCATCAATACGATGCCTCCAAGTTGGTTTGCGGAAACCATTGAATATTTGGCTCTTCTCCCCAATGTCCTCTTAATTTTGAGTTCCCATGCCCTTTGCTTCTTGTCATCCGTGACTAGCATCTTGCTGGCGGTCAACTCAACAACTTCTTCCAAGCCAATCACGGCCAAGTCATATGTCTCTTCTTCATGCGGATAGATCCATGACGAGATATCCAGATTATCCACAGTTTCACCATTCACGTTGAACGTACCAGTGAATATCTTGATCGTCTTGGACGAGGAATACTCTCCTTTCCGTTTCTCCAACGCAGCAGATATATAGTCGTGAATGGGATCATGTAACTCAACCAAGTTCTTCGAGATTCCTTCAAAGGCCTTTTTGCCCTTTCTCCTCAAGCTTTTTTCATAAATCTCCATAAGCACGGTGTTGTTTTCATCCCATAACAAATTATGTTTTAGGATAAAATCTGGGGAAATTGTGATGCCAACTTCGTCAAAGAATCTTTCCAAGACATCCTTGCTGATGATTTTTTCAATCATTCCTGGCTTCTCCATGGAATTGAGTGTGTTGATTCTGAAGATACCCATCTGTTTACCAATGTAAACCTTCTTCTTCATGTCATAGCAGAATGCACCGATTTCAAGGATAGCGTCCTTCACCATATAACTCAACTTGTGTGAAGAGTGCTTCAACTGCTCACGGGACAGATCAACGTTAATGAGTGGAAGTTTCTTCTTCTTGACGAAATATTTGAATCTCTGATTCAAATCTTCCTCGACAGTATTGGATTTGAGGCCATTAATGATGTAAACTGAACCGAAACTGCCGCCAATGTTCTCAAGATGCTTGTCAAATGCTAGTTCGTTCAACTCCTTGCTCTTTGTGAAGTTAATCTTCTTATTTGATAGGAATGGGTTCTCTGTTTCATAAAAGATGGGTACATTTCCTCTAAATTGGGCATAAGAGAAGTAATAGCTCTTACTGTAAAAGAGAATCTCACTTTCCACAAAGTTTGAGACAAACCCATCCTCATCAACACCTGTCAGACCAAAGGGACCCGATATCTTGGCACATGAGATTCTGGAAATGACCGTAATCAATGAGTCTTCACCATCGATGTGGACATTAGCCGTCTTGGCGAATCCTCTGACGAGGAACGTTAAGAGCTCAGATCCGTCAAGATGCTCTCTTTCGTTCTCCATGATGCGGCCACGGAAGCTCAAAAGCTCTTGGATCATAAAGTGGTTCCACAAGAACTTCTTATTGTAAGATTCGTACATCTGCTCGTAATCCCTACTACTGATAGTTCTCGCTTGGAGAACACTCGTCAAGTCAAAATCCCTCGAGTAGTAGAAGCCATTGGTCAAGAGTTTCCTTGTCTTCGAACAGAGGTGCGTATCCTGGTACTTCTCATTGTGCGACTTAGACTTGAATCTGTGTGCCAGAAGAGCATCAAACTCTGGCGAGTCAAGACAGTAGAACTCAACATCCTTCACTCTGTAGATTGCCTGTGAGGGTCTTGGGGAGCACACTTGGATCTGGTCGGTGATGACGCTAAAGAAGACATGCCCCTTTACACAGAGCATACCGATGAGCCCGTAAAAGAGCTGGGTAGTGACCTCCTCGTAACCACTGAGGTCCACCGCGGTGGCGGGTTGGAAGTGTATAAGACAATGCTGGTTCTGGTTCTGCTGGCTCTGAGCATTACGTTGGCTCTGGCTCTGGCCCTGGCTTTGGTTCTGGCCTTGAACATGGCTTTGGCTCTGTTGCGATGGCTGCGCTTGAAGCGTGAGCGCAAACTCGTTGGAGACAAGGACGAACACCCTCGGCACTGGGCGGAAGAAGATCCTCATTGCCCTCTTCTCTGGCCTTCTCACAGTGGATACCACTCGTAGTAACTCATTAGGAAAAGTGCAAAAGGTAAACACACAAAGAGAGACAGGGCCATAATCTGCGCGAACGCTTGTTAGTTGCCATTACGAGGTACGCATTTGAGAAGGAACGAGGAACCTTATCTCCACGGCCAATTGGAGTAGTTCAGGATCCCGAGATGACTGTGGAAGAGGATTTCGAAGAGCTCTGCTTGGGCTGTAGGCTTGGGGACGTTGAAAAAGTCGACAAGCTCATCTCTACTGGACTGAACGTATGTGCTGACCACTGATTGATGAAGGGCAAGTACTAACTCCTACAGCTCAACGATGTGGACGAATTCGATTACACGCCGCTTTACCTGGCATCTCTTTGTGGCCATGAGGAAGTTGTGAGGCTTCTACTACAGCGGGGTGCCGTGTGTGACACAGACAAGTACGAAGGAGCCCGTTGCATATATGGAGCATTGACAGATTCCATTCGAAACCTTCTCATCTCCTATGATATATCCAAGGCTGTGGATACAAACCTTCCCTTTGCTGCCCATGTGCGTTCCCTATTTGGTGGGTCAGACTTTTTGACTGAAGATGTGGTGTTGAAACTTGGTGACTCCCTCAACGGCAACAGAGATCTTTGTATGAGACTCCAGAGGTTTATGCTAGTGGCTCGATCATCCTACTTCAAGGAACATTTCAGCACAAAATGGAAGGACTTGGACGTTGTCACACTCCCATTTGAGGATTCAACAGATGCCCAGACATTCCAGGTTGCACTGGAATACCTCTATCTTGTTCATGATCCGCAAAAGTTCGACCAGGTCGACAAGAGGGCCCTGCTCAAGTATGCCCGGAAGACCCAATTGAAAGAGCTGGCAGATGGTCTAGAGAAATACATAGAGATAGAGGATACCAAAGAGAGAGCGAAACTCGTTAACGAAATTCAAATCAAAGTGTTTGATGGTGCTCGAGAGGACTTCAAGTCATTTGTGGAGACAGAGATCATTGGCCAAAAGCTGGTACTTTTCAATGACGAAACGATTTCCAAAGAACAGATCAATCAGTTCCAACGGCACATTGCGTCACCAGATATACTTCTAGCAGTGGAGGAACCGGTGGAGATATATACGTTGGAAGATGACGATCCAGTTCCAGAAGAAGATCGGCCAGTTTCGACTTACTACTACCCAGCTCACCGATCCATTCTGATCAGAGATGAGTACTTCAAAGTCATGCTTACGTCGGAATTTTCAGAGGCACAGAAATACAAAACCAATGAGAAGCTGAATATTGTTGACAGGTCTCATCCACCATCTGTTGTACATCTTCCTGTCTCTTCCTCTGAGGTTGCTGAGATTGTTATAAAATTCTTGTATTATGACGCTGCAGACATCCCAATGGAGCACGCAGTTGATGTTCTTTATGCAGGTGAAGTGCTTCTCAATGATCGTCTTAAGACAATGGCCGCGGTCACTCTCACTGCATCCAAGACACCACCGCCAGGGTATGACATCTATGATATTCTCAGAGCAGCTTGGGAGACTCGTATGGATCGTCTAGAGCATCACGTTGCCCGGATCATTGCTGAAAACCTCGACAGATTCCTTGTTGAGCCACGATTTTCATCTTTTATTCTTGAGTCGTCTGAGAGAATCAAGGCCCGTCAAGAAACAGATACCATTGAACTTATCGATGACATTAGATTCTATCTTGCCAAGAAATGGAAGATTGATTTCGAAGGGCTCTTCCCTAATGAGAAGAACGACATTGTTGACCAGCTGCCAGGTTATTACTCCTACCAGAAGGATCTCGAAAAGATTGAAGAACTGCTGGCAGATCTCGATCTGGATGCCTAGATATATAAAGACTCTTACACTAGAAGAACAAAAAAGTGCTTGTTATTTGTACCAAGAAATGAAGTTTGCGAATGACTTAGTTAGCTTTTTTCTTGTTAGACTTTTTCAGATGGTCTGGCAACCAGGACTCATCAATGGCCTTCTTGTCAACACCGGATGCAACACCAGAAGATGGCTTGTCAGACTTGGTGACGGTAGCAGTTTTACCGGCAGTCTTGAAGTACTGAGCACCAAAGTTAGTGTACAGGACATAAACGCCGACGGCGATGGTGGCAAAGAGCATGAACTCAACAAAGAGAAGCTCTGGAGCAAACATGGAGATTGGCTTCTCGGAGACGATGGCCAAAGTCCCCTGAGCGCCGAGCAATGCCAAACTGGAACCCTTGACAACGTAAAGACCTGGGTTCATGGCGTAGTTGGAAGCTGGCAAGTTAACACCGATTCTCTGCGTGAACCACTTGGACTCATTTGGTGGAATTACAATAGGGCCGATCTTAGCGTCGGTGATGTTGGCAAGGATCTGGCCGTTGGTTGGGTCAGCAAAGTGACCGCCAATACCGACAATGTTAACCTCCTCATCCTCGTTGTTAACAAAAGTGTAGTTGAGGGCAACCTCGTCACCGTTGTAGATCTCGAGAACCGAACCAGGATGGCCGATGATCGTGTAAGTGATGTCGTAACGGAATGGGTTGGCGTCCATCGTCTCCGGGTCGACATAGTGGCCACGGGCAGCAGCCTCGGGATTGATCATATCAATCTGGGCAGCTGCGAGTGTCGAGAGTGCGAGGACTGCAACGGTGGAGAACTTCATTTTACACAACCTTGGTCCAATTATCTCACAAGATGGACGATGTGGGGAAGGCACACGGCGGGTTTGCAGTTTTGTTTTCGTATAAAACGTCCAAAGCCACGTCGACAGACAGGCAGACAGCCGAAGAGAAAGTTGAGCGGGCACGCGTCTTTTCGCGTGTGATTACATCATCACTTATGTAACCATACTAGTTATACGTACTGAGGTGCTTAGTCTATATTTGTGTTCAAGATGTACCAATCTCCTGCTTGCCTGGGCCTTGCAGTCTAATGTATCTATCTGTGTCCGGGACCTCGTCGTCGAGGTGTCCGATGGCAATGACGGCGCCTGGATAGTGGCGTAGGAGCTCTTTACACTGCTCCACCACAGAGTCATCCATCACCGAGAAGGCCTCATCGAGAATCACGAGGTCTGGGTTCTTGATTAGTGCTCGGATGAACAGCACCAGCTTTTGCTCCGAAATGCTCAGATCCCGGAATTCGGTGTCACGCTTGTCTTCCAGCATGAACTCCTTGAGGTAGACGTTGATGCGCTCCTTCTGTTCAGCAGTCAGATCTTTTGGTGGGACCATGGTACCAACAACGTATCCAGTAGAGATGGCCTCGTACACTGTGTGGCTTGCAGGATAGATCGAGTGCAACTCCGGCGAGGCAAATCCAATTTGATCGTTGATGTCGAAATAGCTCTGAACACCAGTTCTGCGTGGTTTACCGTACATGACGATCTTGGAGTTCCAGGACTGTGGGTGATCAGCAGTGATCAATGAGAGTAGTGTAGACTTACCAGTTCCGTTATCACCCCTCAAATGCCACCTCTCTCCGTAGCGTACTTTCCATTCCAAGTCTTGTAACACCGGCTGGCCCTTGTATGCAACAGACACTTTCTTCAACTCTAATAATGGTAAGGAGGAGTCAATATCTTTCTTTGTGAACAACTTCTTCATGTTGGCGATACTTTCAGCCTGAGATTCCAGCTGTTTCAAGTGATAATCATGATTTTCCACCTTTAGTTTCTCAAGCTCACCGGAAAGATCTTCCTTCCTACCAGCATCAACAATGCCATCTTCGTTAACAATTGCAACATGCGTGGTCCATTCGGGCAATGGATCCTGGAAACGCAAACCAAGAATAACATATGGATTTGGTGGAATATGCTCCAGTACGTCAACAACTGTTTTCGTTGCAGTAGGGTCTAATCCTAAGAATGGATCGTCAATGACCAGGATCTCGGGCTCTCTGACCAATGCTCTGGCCAATCTAGCACGTCTTGTCTGCCCATTACTGAGACCCAATGCCCATCTATCTTCTAACCCTTCGAGTTTGAACTTCCTGAAAACATCAGCAACAAGTTTTTCATTAATATTTCTGTGATTGTTCACATTTCCAATGACAAATTTGCGTGTGGTTTCATCAAACTCATCCTTGAAGTACTCATACCTGGCTGCAAGATGTGCAGTGGGCAGCGCACCTTTGAACTCGAGAAACTGGATGCAATCCGATGGCCATTTCTCCTTATGGAGGAATGGGTAGCTTCTGCTCAATGGTGGGTCAGCAAAGTACTGTGATGATAGTGCTTTCAAGAGTTGTGTCTTGCGCGGACCAACCACTGCCCACCGCTCGTCTGACTTGATCGACAAGGAGATTGGATTCTTGAAGACAGTCGGGGTATTCTTGAGGGCAGAACCACTTCGGAAGATGGCTTCCTTCAATTGTATCAACGTCGTTGCCATTGGCGTGTTCCGTAGGGTTCCTTCCCTGGAGTGGCTCTGAGTCACAAACTAGGATTGTGGGGGTGGGGGTGATAAATATTCACACTCGCGCACCTTTCTCTAAACCAAAATGTTTAATCTTTCTGAATAACATACTGAATAGACAGCATAGACTACTGAATAAGAAAGCTAGCTGGCCATGAGAATTGTTTCGGACAATCAGATCAAATCGCTACTTGGAGAGATCGATGCAGCATGCATCCAGAGGTACCAGAGGGTTCTCTACAGTGCGCTGGAGAAATACCATGACGATCCTTCATTAATTCCAGAAAGAATTGTCGTCAAGAGACCAGAGCTGGATTGCATACACTTGTTTATGCCAGCATTTGCTGCAAAAGTTGGAGTCAAGACTTTAGGAGGATCGAAAGAGGGTTTCAAGGGTGCTGTGTTGATCATCGATGAGAACAATGGTGAGCTGCGTGGAGTACTCAATGCAATGACAATCACCGCCTTCAGAACAGCATTGGCTTCCACCATCCCACTGATGAAGTTCTTTGAGAAGGAAAAGACAGATCAGGTGATGACTGTCTACGGTAATGGTCTTCAAGCATACTGGCATGTTAAGCTCACACTCATATTGTTCCCAAAGAACTTTTCAAAAGTACAGATTGTTGTCAGATCAATCAATGAGAAGTCAGAATCGTTGAAGGATACACTTGCTAAGGAGTTTGGTAATTTAAAGTTTGATCTTGTGGAGCAATCCAATGCTGTTGACATGTCCACCTCCAACGTTATCTATGGTTGTGTTCCTTCCACCGAGCCGGCCATCCAATTCAAGAACCTCAGCAAGGAGCATCAAACATTCATTTCCATAATCGGCTCATATAAGCCACACATGTTTGAAGTTGATGATGCAATTGTTCAAGAATCGCTCAAGAATGGCAAGGTCATTGTGGATTCTCTGGAACACACATTGGCTGAGGCTGGCGAGCTCATTAAGGGCAAAGTGAAACCAGATCAATGTGTAGAGATCGGTCAGCTGGATACTTTGACCACAAAAGATATCAATGGAGACTCCAATCTGATTCTCGTGAAAATTGTGGGACTTGCTATTATGGATATTGCAGTGGGTACTGAGATCCTAGACCAGTGCACTCAACACGACATTGGACTGGTCGCCGAATTCTAGATTATGATACTGAACATACAAAATAAATATGACACGGAGATTATGTAAATCGTCCACTTAATACAAACACATAAACTGGTTCCACTAATAGAATTAAAAGTCATTGTTATGTAGTACGTTGGCAGGGTAACGCGGAGTTGCTTTCCAAAAACCCAACTGTGTCAACACTTCTCCAGACTTGATTGATAAAGAGGTGACACGATAGCAACAATGGTGCGTATTCTGGGTGGATTGTATTCATCAGCGAAGCATATCAAAGACTAACATATGCCATCTTAGTCCACAAAGCTCTACTCGTTCTCTGAAGAGACTGGCACAAGGCTACGCAAGTTCCGTTTTGGCAGTGCCAGAAGCGACAAGGTGCAGGCCCTTATATGTGAGTATTAGTTGACTTGTGAGTGCTTCAGGGCGTACATGATCTCTAGAATGCACGCATTATATTTCTTATAATGCCCAAATCTGGTGTTTTTGGCCATACCCTATTGTTACGTACAAATGTGGTGTCAAACTTCTACTAACACGATTATGCAGATGAAATTGATAAGACATCATACGAGATCCGTGAGGATGCCAACGTGGAAGAATCACCAGTTACATCGATTGAAGAGTTGATCGAAGAGTTACCTGATAACAGCCCACGTTACGTCGTGTTGTCATATCCAATGACGTTGAAAGACGGTCGTAAGTCATCACCATTGGTGATGCTCTATTGGTTGCCACCAACAAGCCAGCAGTCTTTGCGGATGCTTTATGCTGCTGCCGTGGAGTTGTTTAGAGATAAGGCTGGTGTTTCAAAGTGAGTTGATATCGAGTTCTTGCTTCATAAGACGAGCTGTACTAACACTATCTAGACTTCTTGAGATGGCCGAAGAGGAGGACTTTGAAGACATTGAGAAAAAGGTGTTGTGAATAGCACTGTTATGTACCCAGAGATCATTAATATTTTAGACTGATTCTGCGCTATACACATCCAATTTTCTGAGTTATACTATCAAAGCAAAGTAGATGAGAGGTATAACGGGTACTAGTAACGTTGCCCTAGTGCCATTCATTATCACGTGACATTTCCAAAGCCCTAACTAGACTGAACACCTGGACATTTTGAGGAAAAGCGCAAGACGCCTGAGATGCAGACACCTGGACACCACATTGAACGAATCCTTAAGAAAAAGTGAAAAATCCTGAACCAACGAGCTACGACGGTCACTAGAGGTATTGTTCCATCACCAACAAGACATTCAAAATGGGTAGACTTCACTCCAAGGTACGTGGTCAGAATCCATGAAGCAGCTCAGCGAGTGCTTGGAAAAGGACCGTGATGAATTCGGATCAAGTCGGTTTTGTTTTGTACAGATTTCCCTTCAGGCGACATTTGGGGTGAACACCTTCTCTAACGTCTAACTGTGTGTCTCCGTGATTGGATTGACTATCATGAAGATGTTCGTGTAAGGGAATGGTTTCATTTCAAGCTTGTGACTAAGCTAGCCATTTGGGGATTTGGATTAATCATTGCTGCTTGATACCAGTTTGTTTTGAAAATTTTCACAACCTCCCCGTGGTTACTGCATCACTTGTGCGGTGGTACTCTTTCTCTTTGCCTTTTGGAAGAGTGAACTGCTAGCAGCGAGTGATTCCCGGTAACCACACAACCACACTAAGGAAGCTGGAGGTGATTGAATTGACTAGGCCACGCATGCTGTCTATTCACCTATACAACGGGGAAAAGACGGTTTGAGGGCATAACCAGTCATTCAGTACTCTATCTTCTGTGGTTGTTCTTTGCTTTCACTCTTGGTGGAATGCATACTAACATTGTTTCTTATAGGGCAAAGGTATCTCCTCTTCTGCTATTCCATACTCCAGAAACGCTCCATCTTGGTTCAAGCTTTCTTCTGATGCTGTTGTTGAGCAGATCATCAAGTACGCCAGAAAGGGTTTGACTCCATCCCAGATCGGTGTCTTGCTCAGAGATGCTCACGGTGTTTCCCAGTCCAAGGTTGTCACTGGTAACAAGATTCTCAGAATCTTGAAGTCCAACGGTTTGGCTCCAGAGATCCCAGAGGACTTGTACTTCTTGATTAAGAAGGCTGTCTCTGTCAGAAAGCACTTGGAGAGAAACAGAAAGGACAAGGACTCCAAGTTCAGACTCATTTTGATCGAGTCTAGAATCCACAGATTGGCTAGATACTACAGAACTGTTGCTGTCTTGCCACCAAACTGGAAGTACGAGTCTGCTACTGCCTCTGCTTTGGTTAACTAAGCGGGACAATACGTATTGTATGCATGCATGCTTTGCTTTTAATGGGAATTGTAAGAATGGGTTTTTAAAAAAAGGTTTATGAATTTTGAGCTGTTGTAAGCTTTATTAGAAATATGGTACTTTTATTTTAATCATCATATGCCTTTGGTTCCTTAACATTGAACTCTTCCTCCTGTAATCTGAACGCAAGGATAGTAAAGCTCCTCGTACCTGAGGGAAGCTTTTCCTGTTCCTGCTGAACATCTTTGAAACCATTGTATACGTTGCTGATGTCCTTTGGAATACCAAGGACAATTTCCCCAAGCTTGGGCATGATCTTTCCCTTTGCTGGCTCGTCATTCTTTTGGATCGTTTCGGCGTCGTCAGAGTCAGAGTCATCAAGACCGTAGGTGGGCACAGGGATTGGGATATCGCCATCATCATCTCCACCTTCCCCTGCAGAGTATTCAGGATCGTTCACTCCGCCAACCTGCTTGATGATGGCGTAGAGTTCTTTCTTCACATCGGAGTAACGCGGTGTGAGCGTGTTGAGGGTGACGATGAAGGTCTGCTGGTGGCGTTTGAGTTGGAGGTTGAGAGTCTTTGGTGGCTGATATATCTCGTTAGTAGCTGCTCTATTATAGAAGAACCCAGTCTCTACTCACCATCTTTGTCTTTGGTCTTGAGAAGTTCTTGTAGCTTTATGTCTTTGGGATCGAGCTCAATTTTTGTGCAAGAAAAACCACACACATAGTACTCAACGGGGCCTTTTCAGGTAAGTGGAAAGATAGGGGGAGTGATGCCCACGCACTTCAGGAACCTCCAATCGCACAAAAGAGGCGTGTTATCAGTTTACAGGGCGCTGATATCTCATTCGTCCAATTTAGCCAATCTCAATGGCGTTTCTGAGTCGCAATCCATAACGTTAGTGCGGTCCATCAGAGACCGGTTCAAGAAGGGAAAGGCACAGATGTCACCTTTCAAAGTACGATCGCTATTACAGGAGTCGTATGAAGTTGAAGAGAGGTTAAGACGGTTGTATGATCACTTTGAGGATGCAGTTTTCCAAGAAATCATGCGCCAATACCAAGTTGAGGAGGCAAAGAAGAGAGACCCAAAGAAGATCAACAGGTTTGGCCAACCTATTAAGTACGACTGGGAGAACCAACAGGATCTCGAGACGCAGCAAATTCAAAACTATGTGAACAGATATGTGAGGAAGAAGCAGAGGAACGGCGAGCTTCCAAAACTTATAGATCCCGAAATGATGGAACACATTGTTAAGCCGGAGGCTCTGCACGAACGGGCATTGATGGATGTCAAGAGGGTAAGACAAAACGTTGGCCGTGGAGCCTACAGAGTCCACATTGCATTCAGCAGTGATGTCAGGTTTGTCAGAGGTCCCTGGAGACAGTCTCGCAAGATATCACCAATGATACTGAGGCACGTCAAGGACGAACAGCGATTCTATGACTATTTGCACTATTGGGAGGAGAACATGTGGATGTACAAGGCTGAAGCTCAGTGGGAGAAGCTCAGTGGGACTGGCGATGGGAACGTCTACGGTAAGAGTATCACAGATGACCTGAAACAGTGGTCACAGAGGCTTGACATGAGACGGATGGAGTTCAAAAAGTACGCGAGGGCGAAGCTACCAGAAGAGGTGAAGAGAAAGCAGCGTAAGAGCGATGCTATTCATGAGGGCATAAAGAGAAGGCTCGGCAAACTGGAGACCGAGATGAAGGACGTGACTGCCTTTGAGCCGATGCTGGGTCGCAAGAGTCTGCGTGAGCTCGTCAAGGAGCACAAATTCAGAACTTGAATGAATGTACATATTAGATCCAAGATGTCTCATATACGTAGCACATAGCCATTTATGGCCTCGACGGTATCATCTTCCTCGGTAGGTGGGACGGGTACCTCTGTTTCTCTCTCAACAATGGCAATTTCCCCTAACAGAGATCCTAGACGGTCGACTGAGTCCTGTTTAGAGCTTGGGGCGTTGATCGAGAGGACATCGAGCTGGCGGGCAACGTCTGCGATGGCGTTTTGAGTGAGCTGCGATCCCTCTGGGACAACCTCTTCTAGCAAAGTTACACTCTCGTAACGACGCATAGCTGGTGATCCGTAGGCCTCTATTGTGACATCTGCCCGGGCAAAGAGAGCCTCGTCGCTCAGTTGGGCAGCGTAGAATTGCGAGCATTGGAAGTGGCGTTTGGAGCAGAATTGGCTGAGATACGGCCTGAGTCGCTGGTTGCCCAATCTGGCCTGGTGCTGTTGGCAAAGTGGGTAGCCACAGTAGCGATTGACATTACGTTCTTCGACGATGGCAGCCAGCCCATCGGGCGTTAGCAGTCGAGCAGCAAACTTGAGGAAGAAGCGGTCGCAGACGTTCTCTGAGAGGGCCTCGATGAGGAGAAGTGTGAGCCGGGACGCTTCAGAGGGCGTGAGCGTTCCAGGGTGCGAGAAGGGAAGCATCGCTTCCTTGAAGTTGTCAATGGTGGTGATCTTCATCTGTAGCAGCTATTTGCAGTTTTTGGTAGCCGTCAGTCGTGGCGGTGTAGCGGTGGTGGTGGCGGCGTGAAGCATTGATCTCTCCAGGGCTTTTCTCACTCTCACTTGATAAGATCATCACCACTAGAACCACCTCCACCAGAACCACCTCCACCAATAGCAGCACACAACAGAATACAATGCCCGAGGCAAGGCCCAGAGGGCTCTCGTTAGCACAACCGAACAACGGCCATTCGGCCTCCTACAACCTCCTGCGGCTTCTGTTGAAGGAGCTTGCGCTTGAGCCCGCTAATAAACCACCACAACAGACACCGCTCATCTCCTCTGCAGAGTCGTGGGAGCAGATACGCAACATGGCCCGTCTTCCTTACTATCTGGAGATCTTTGTTGGGTTTGGATTGCTTTCCTGCCTCAACTCATTCCTCAAACTGGCGGTGATTCTCCCGTTGAAGCTCGTTATTGACTGTGGGCTGCTCGTCTGGGCTCTCAGGGACACTCTCATCAACAGGCCATCAGGGCTCGCACGCTGTCTTCGGATCGTGAACTTCAAGAACCTTGTGTTTGCATCTCTCATAATTCTTGCCATCTTGTGCTCTAACGTGGACACCTCGAGGATATACCACACGATCCGTGCACAATCTTCGATCAAGCTCTACGTGCTCTTTGGTGTACTCGACGTCTCAGATAGGCTTCTGTCCACCGTTGGGCAGGACCTCCTTAATTTTTGTTTCTCACAGGACCCATTCAAGCTCCTTGCCAGTACAGATTACCGTGCGATTGCCCGCTATGCTACGTTCTACGTTCTTTGTGTCGTCTACCTGACGACCCACACCATCATACTCGTCTACCAGACGATAGCGTTGAACGTGGCTGCTAATTCATACTCCAACTCATTGGTAACGCTGCTCTTATCCAACCAGTTTGCCGAGATCAAAGGGTCTGTGTTTAAGAAGACCGATAGAGAAGGACTCTTCCAGATGAGTTGTGCAGACATTGTCGAGAGATTCCAACTGCTTATCATGCTGACCATCATCTCACTAAGGAACATTGTGCAAATCGGCGGAGACACGAGCAGTGATCTTCTGCCCAACTCTACGCTAAAAGGGTTCCACAAATGGTTTGGAGTGCTGCTGGGTCCTACAGCGATTGTCATTGGAAGTGAATTGGTTGTTGATTGGGTCAAGCATTCCTACGTTACCAAATTCAACAAGATCAGACCAAGGATCTACCGCAACTACCTCAACATCCTCTCTGCAGATGTCATTGACAACTTCAGAACACAAGTGTCGAGTAATGATCCCGACAGAGTACAGCAAAGAATTGGACTTCCACTACCTGTGCTGTTTGTTCTCTTCATCGTCATGTCCCGTCACACTTTGAAATGGTTATTTGTTGACGACCAAGGGGCATTGATCGCTACCAATGTATTTATTGGGATCATGTCGTATGTCCTCTTGATATTGATCCAACTGATCTTGGAGCTGGGACTCTTAAAATGCTCTACGATGCTGCTCAAGAGGCATCAGCCACCAACAGCAGCATTAACTCCACGCAAAAAATCCGAATCAGAACAATCAGAGAAGAGCCATGACTACGTTCCTGGTATCGTATCTGGCGGACTTGGGGCCATGAGCGAGGATGCCCGCAGAAGAGTGTACGACTCTGACGAAGAAGTGCCACCGAGCCTGAACCAGCAGAGAGCTGCCAAGGATGCAAAGAGCAACATTGAATCCGTTGTAAGGTACAGAATGGCATCGAAGCAGATATGGTAGCAGTTGTGTATGTATACTATAGATAAAGCAGCGGGCGAGGCCTTTCTGTGGGCTGTAGCTGGAGTAATTCACCCCATGGTGACCCTCATAGATCCAGCACAAACAGCTGTGAACAGCAAATACAACAATAAGAGCGTTCCTTATTCATGCTTTATAACTCTTCCTTTAGAATCATTTAACCGAGTACGTAACTCTTTGGTGGTGCAACATTCGCGCCGCCAATGAAAATTTTGGGATTGGTAACGCCATAAGAAGGTCATCACGACACAAAACAGGAGATACACCTACTACTAGTGCACGGTTCTTGTTCTTTCTAAGGTCTCCACAGCAGCAAAAAATATAGTGGGAAATGGCTTCGTCACTTTCGAGATCGAAGTTCTTCTTCATGCGCAACGCATCCGTGCTCAACACGGTCAAGGCGTCGTCGCTCAAGCACTTCACACTGGCAAGATCAGAGTTGACGCTGGCAGGGAAGTCGTCGATCCTCTCAAACCTTTCAACGAAAAAACTATTCCCAACACAGCTCAAGTCCATCAGCAGTACAATGGCAAAGCGCTCGTTTGCCACTTCGGCCATCAAGAAGTCGACAGTTACACTTGAGACCGCACCAGATCTCAAGGAAGCAGCTACCAAGACAACGAAAAAGAAGAAAGTCCTCATCAACTCCTCCAACAGTGTTGGATACTGGCTTATTGGAACCTCTGGGCTCGTTTTTGGCATCGTGGTCCTCGGAGGTCTCACCCGTCTCACCGAGTCCGGTCTCTCCATCACGGAGTGGAAGCCAGTCACAGGCGCAATACCACCGCTAAACCAGGCAGAGTGGGAAGAAGAGTTTGCAAAGTACAAGGACTCTCCAGAGTTCAAGTTGCTCAACTCACACATCACATTGGACGAGTTCAAGTTTATTTTCTTTATGGAATGGGCGCACAGACTATGGGGTAGAACCATCGGTATTGTGCTTCTGGTTCCAGCCGCCTACTTTGCCCTTGCTAGGAAGACTTCTACTAGAGTCAACAAGAGAATGGTCGTATTGACATTTTTGCTCGGATTGCAGGGTGCTATTGGATGGTGGATGGTCAGATCAGGTCTTGACGAAGAGCAACTCGAGGAGAGAAGATCCAAGCCAACCGTCTCGCAATATAGATTGACTACTCACCTGGGTGCCGCTTTCATTCTTTACATGGGCATGATATGGACTGGACTGGAGATTCTGAGGGAGAACAGATGGATTAAGAACCCAAAGATGGCCCTCGAATTGTTCCAACAGTTGGACAATCCAGCTCTTAAACCACTCAGAAGAACATCCCTTGGCCTCATCGCCTTGACATTCATCACAGCCATGTCTGGTGGTCTTGTTGCCGGGTTGGATGCAGGCTTGATCTACAACACTTTCCCACACATGGGCGATGAAATCATTCCATCCAAGAGAGAATTGTTCGATGACAACTTTGCCAGAAAGGAAGACAAGTCAGATAAGTTCTGGCGAAACATTCTTGAGAATCCTACTACTGTGCAATTAAACCATAGAATCCTTGCAACGACCACATTCTTCACCGTGTTAGCAGTTCATTTGTATGCTAACAGAATGAAGCACGTCATTCCAAAAACCGCCAACAGGGCCCTACACGCCATGATGGGCGTTGTCTCAATGCAGGTTGCATTGGGAATTTTCACATTGCTTTACTTGGTTCCAATTCCATTGGCATCCGCTCACCAGGCAGGTGCTCTTGCTCTCTTGACGTCGTCTATGGTCTTTGCCGCTAGATTGAGAAAGCCAAGAGCAGCAATCAGAGTGCTGACTTCTGGTCTCTATGCCCAGGAATTGAAAGCTTCTAAACAGGGTTCAAAGATCTTGTCTGAGGTGAACAAACTAGCAAAGTGATTACTACTGTTTTAGATGTGAAATGATACTTGTACATACCCTTCCTCATTGTTTGTTTGATCACTTTCCCCCCTTTAATTGATATCGAATTATACAATCAAGATTTTGAACATTGTCGATATTCGTTTATAACTTAACGCATGCTTTATGAGAAATGATACTTGATTGTAGATGTCCGTACTTGGCGACTCTCATGTTGCATAATTCACATGCCGGTTTTCTAAGCAGCTTAGTAGACACGGAGATGAACACCAAGGTGTAGACTCAAATCTGAGTCTCTTCCCACTGTAATCAGAAATGGTCCCATCAAAGCCGAACCTCAGCACTCCACATTCTGCAAGACACTCCAACAATGGGCAATCTTCATAGCGATGGCCATTGTTCGATCCACAAAAGAAACACGATGGTTCCTGTTCAACCAAACAATGTATATCGTCATGAGATGTATCTGGGATAAGCGTGGTAGCAAACGAGGCGTGTCTTGTTCCTGTTCCCTTTGTGACATCAGATCCGCCATATATCTCCAAGTAGCGAGAATCACGGAGTTCCTTTGCATGAGCCACGACAATCTCAGTGACTTGTCGTATGACATCAAGAACACAAATCCCACGGGGAAGAGATATCTCACCATCGTAATTTGAAATTGATATCCCTGTAGATTCCAGCATATTCATTGTTGAATTGTCTAACTCTAACCCGGGTAGATGGTTCATCAGCATTTCAAGATACTTGTTTAAAAGGTCAATGCTTGGCCAATGCCTTATCGCAGCTTGTATCTTAGTCATGAGTTTTTCAAGAAACATCTCTGGGTCTTGGACAGTATCAAGTGATTTTATGTCTTTAACAACCTTGCCGAATGTATTCATTGGGTCAATATACTGCGGAATGCTTGGGTATCGATGACTTGCCTTCTTCGCAGCAGTCTCAAACCTATACCAGAACTCATTTGTGGCGCATCTGAAGCAGCCGGTACAACTAGACCCTCTGTGCGGATGGGAGTATTTGCATATGACATCAAAGAAAAAATTTGAATGGGTATGATATATTGCTTTTAGCAACAATTTCTCGCAATCTTTCCGGGTGCCATTGTGATGTAGTTGAACATGAAGCTTGACACGGTCATAATAGCATCGGCATTCTTGTCTGGTATGGAACTTGCGGGGTTTCACCGGAGCTCCATAAGGTGGGAGATAAAATTCCAGTTGCTTGTTATAATTGACTATGGGTAAACTCATATGTCTCAAATCAACAACAATAAAAGCAAAGAGGCAGATGATCAATGTGAATAAAGATAAAGAGGAATGTGTCGAGTGTAGAGCGACGCGCCTGGTCACACCCGGACACCACTAGGCTCTGAACCTCACAGGAAATTAATGGAAGAAGCTAAGAACCAAAACGTCAACGCAAGGAGGTTCAGTTGTTTCTAGTACAGAACCCACAAGATGCTTTTTCTTTCATTTTTCAAGACTCTTGTTGAGCGTGAGGTATGTTGGCTTTTCCCCCAATGCTTAGACGCTTTTAGAGCTGCAGTTTTTGAAGACCGTTTGCTAACATCTCTTCCATCTAGATCACAGTGGAGGTAAGTCCACATTTATGAAGTGACAGTAAGGGGTATTCGTGATACTAACCAGCATTTGCTTTTTAGCTGAAGAATGGAGTGGAGATCAAGGGCACGTTAAAAACCGCCGACCAGTTTTTCAACTTGAAGCTCGACAATGTAAGTGTTGTCAACGAGTCCAAATTTCCACATCTTAGCTCAGTGAAGAGTATATTCATCAGAGGCTCTACAGTGAGATACGTACACATTAGCAAGAATGACGTCGATACAAACCTGCTCCAGGATGCTGCTAGAAGAGGTAAGTTGTCCACATTAGAGGAAGACAAGATGTGATACTAACTAGAGGCATAGAGGCCATGGCTACATCGGGGAAGCCAATTGCAGGTAGATAAGAGAGCTTCTTCTGTCTTGTCAGAAGTGTAATAAAACAAGATAAATCGTTGTATTGTAATATAGCAAAATGTTCTAATCATTTTGAGTGTTGATACTCGTAGTTAATTTACTTTTCATGTCTATGAAGTTGCAAGCACTAGAGGTGCACATCATAGCGCTCTCAAAATAACAAATTTTGCTGTTATGGCGTTTTAGTGGGATCGTATGCGTGTTTTACGTTCACACCGCGCTGTTTCATTTCAGGTGAGGTGTCCTGGTTCGACTCCTGCGGAGGGAGTTTCCGGTCGCGAGTATTCCGGCTCGGTTGTTCCCGGCAACGGCTGCTGAATCGCCTCAGGGGAGTAATCCAGCAGGGCACAGCAGGCCGTGGGAGGGCGGTCAGGATGGCACATCCCTGGTTAAGAAACGGCGCCTGCGAATAGTAGGCGAAACCATTTTTTTTTGCTCTTCTTCTGTCCAGGTTCGATAGAGCTCTACATTTACACCATTTCCCTGTCTTTCTCATCCCTCTAGCATAAAGGGAAGAGGCAGGAGAAGAGAAAGAGTAATGGAGCCGGGTAATACCCGAGATCAGAGACGGCTGATGTCAGCAATCGCTAAGAAGACATCGCATACAGTCCTTCCAAGATGGATTTTTAGTTGATAACCTGTGCAAATTACTATTCAGAAACTTGTGTGCTAACCTATTTTTATTTATATCTAAAGTACACCTAATTTGTGGCTCCTTTTTAAGGTTTTGAACAGAAATATGACAAGGAGGAAAACAGCTAGACGCAACATCAACATCTTTGATCTCACAGACACAGACGGTGGACGCCCTGGAAGCAAGGCTACTCCTGCTCCAGATGACTATTTGGCTGATCTTCGCAGCGGTAACGAGATTTCAATACCTGTACGCACACGAGATGGTTCTGGCGACAAGTTTCATCTCCCTGATTCTGACCTGTTGAGATCTATCCATTACTACACGGCGATGAAGTACCCAGAGCACCATGGCTTATTCGACGAATCGGCACTGTTGGCACTTGGATATCTAATGGAGTACTGGGTGGATCAAGAACTCAAGAACAACACGCACCTGATGTATGCAGAGTATGAGGACACTGATAAAAAGCTGGAGGAGAGAATGGCATGGCAACGAGCTAGAGATAGTAGGAAGAGCAAACACAACACAGAAGTATGGGCAAGAATCAAAGAGGCAGATGATGAGGCGGAAGACCACAGCACACAGTGGAGCAAAAAACGACGTAACGAAACGATTACGCAAAAATCACGGAGGTTGCAAAGAACTCTTGCCAAGCGGGATCAATCGACAGACGGAACTACTTCATAAACACAACCTATTGTTCTAATGCAACCACTATCATTGAACATTTCATTTCATATTTCTTCATGGAAGTAGAGCTTAAAAAATAGGTACCAAAATGATTACACATCGGGTCTTGACATCAGAAAGAGATCTCCTCTCCTGTATGTGTCAGGAACTTTCCCGAGTCCTTAATGGTAAGCTCTGAGATGATCTTCAACTCCTTTTGCACACCTTCCTCCAAGGGCAAGGCTTGCTTTGAAACTTGCTTGATGAATTCTGCGTCAGGTGTAAAGTTCTTCTTGAGACTCACATCATCATTGGTCTCTGTTGAAGACGTTGCAATGAGTCCCGGGTGGTAACACACGACGGTGAAGTTCTCCTTGGCAAGCTCATAGCTCAGTTGCTTGCAGAACATGTTCAAAGCCGACTTAGAGACGCAATATGGTGCACAGGGGTACCCTTCTACCAGGTGGTTTGGATACTCGCTGATTGATCCCAAGATGCTCGATTTGAACACAACTTTCCGGGTGGAGCTCTTCATCATGAATGGCTTGATGATCTTGAGCGTTTCGATTGGTCCCAGGGCATTCACTTTGAAGAATTGCTGATATTCTTCCGGTGAGGAGTCAAGAACCCCGTGCTTTGCATTGTTGAGCGCAGCATTTGCAATGAAGACATCGATGCTCCACTGCAGCTTCTGGAGCTCTGTGGCAACATTGACCAGGGAGTCTGTGTCATTGTAATCTAGTCTCAAGACGATCAGGTTAGGATTCTTTGTGATCCCTTGGAGTTCTGGAATCCCCGCCATCGAGCGACAGGTGGCAATGACCTTGTTTTCTGGGGAAGCAAGCAGCTGTCTGACAGCTTCCTTTCCAAGCCCTCTGTTTGCGCCAGTGATGAAGTATGTTGGCATCGTTATCTCTTAATTGCTGTAGAGTCTCTCGATCTTGATTCTGAGTCTGAGTCTGAGTCATTTGAACCGTTCCAAGTGTTATGGTGTGCTGTTCAGGGGAATGTTGCGGTGCACCGAGCCGAGAGCCTACACAGCCGGCACGTTATGTGTGGGTGTTCACCCGCACTGCAAAAAGGGCCGGGTCGATAGCGACACGTTTAATCTCGGGGTGTTTGAGTGGGTGTTCGGTAGACTACGATTGGGTATGGTAGGTGTTGAAGATCTTTACAATGCACTCTTCCCATCATAAATTCAAGAAAGAGTTAGAGAACAAGGAACAAGACCTCGAGGCTCGGTGCCATTGTCCATAGAAGGGTGCTCATTGTTATGGCACTTGCTTATCTAAGCAGCGATGAGTCGTGGCCCATACTATTTTCTAATGCAATTTTTTTTTGTTCATTGATATGCAGACAAGACATATACTGCTTTCTCTACGACATCATAGGAGCCGAGATGGGTAGAAAGAACTTCAGAGGCAGAAAGAACGGTAACAACAAGAAGCAGAATCAGCGTGATCAGCCACACAGAGATGATCGCGACAGCCAGCACGGTGGTGGTTGGTCTGAAGTAGTGAAGGAGAACGAGAAATGGGAGGCCTATTACAAGAGTCAGCAGCTCATGAGCGAGGAAGAGTTTGTGGAATTCAAGAAGGCCTGTCAGTCTCCACTTCCATTGACTTTCAGAATCACTGGTTCAAGAAAGCATGCATCAGAGATTCTCGACATCTTTAAAGAGAAGCACCTCAAGTATCTCAGCGATCTCAAGTTTGAAGATGAACTCATTCCAACTCCAAAGCCATTGGCGTTCTATCCAAACGAGTTGGCATGGCAGATTGAAGTGGCAAAGAGTGTGATGAGAAAGAATGAGAATTTTTCAAAGACACAGAGATTCCTCGTTGTTGAGACTGATGTTGGTAACATCTCCAGACAGGAGGCTGTTTCCATGATTCCACCTCTTGTGCTTGACGTCCAGTCACACCACAAGGTCTTGGACATGTGCGCAGCACCTGGATCTAAGACTGCTCAATTGATCGAGGCATTGCATTCTGAGACAGACTCTCCTTCTGGGTTCGTTGTCGCAAACGATTCCGACTACAAGAGAGCTCACATGCTTGTTCACCAAGTCAAGAGACTCAACTCTCCAAACATGATTGTTGTCAACCATGACGCACAGTTGTTCCCAAGAACAAGACTTGCTGATGGGATTGTCAAGTTTGACAGAATCCTATGTGATGTTCCATGCTCGGGTGATGGTACGATGAGAAAGAACGTTCAGATCTGGCAAAAATGGCAATTGGGCGATGGCCTTGGTCTTAACACATTGCAGTACAAGATTTTACAAAGAGGTATTGACCTTCTTGCCGAGGGTGGCAGACTTGTTTACTCTACATGTTCTTTGAATCCAATTGAAAACGAAGCTGTTGTTGCGCATGCCTTGAGAAAGAACAAGAACTTGCGTGTTATCAAGGTGACCTTACCAGGGTTAAAATCTGTTCCAGGCATGAAGAACTGGAAAGTCATTGGGAAAGACGGAGAAGAGAAGGAGAGGGGTGTGGAAGGATATTACGATGGATACTTCCCACCTTCTGCAGAGGAAGAAGACTTGATGAACCTGGAGGATTGTATTAGAGTGTACCCACATTTGCAAAACACTGGTGGCTTCTTCATCACCGTCTTTGAAAAAACTGAGTCCTCGGAGCCAGAGGAGCAACCAAAGAAGAAGGCTAAGACGAGCGAGTCCACCACAGCAGTAACAAGCGCCACTTCAAAGAAGGAAAAGCTTTCAAGCAGTGCTAATGACGGGAATGAACCATTTGTTTTCTTGGAGAAGGACCATGAGGAGTTGGTCAAGTGTTGGAAGTTCTATGGAATTGATCCTGCGAATAGTGCAATTACTGAATCGTGCTTTGTGAGAAACGGTACTGGTGAACCAGCTAGAATCATTTACTTGTCGAACCCAACGGTGAAGGAGTACTTGACATTGAACGAAGAGAAGCTCAAGATTGCACACTCTGGAGTCAAGTTCTTCCACTCTCAGAGAACCGACTTGCAATGCAAGTGGAGAATCCAAAGTGAATGTTTACCAATGGTCAAGCATACATTGAGTGACGAGAGGGTACTCGAGTGTCCAATGGGGTTGTTTGAGAAGCTGTTGAAGGAGGCATTCCCAAGATACGAGGAGTTGGAAAAACTGGAGCCTGTATTTGCCGAAAGAATTGGGAAGATGGCGCCTGGATGTGCATTCATCAAGATTGATAGAGGTGATGAACTGGAGGAGCTAATGTTCCCGATTTGGGTTGGTACCAAGTGCATCAACTTGATGTTGAGTAAGAAGGAGACATTTGAAGTTCTCTACAGAGTTTTCAACATTGAGACAAGCTCGTCAGCCGAGTACAAGCAAGGATCAACACTGGACAAGTCCACTGCGAAGATTGGTGATAGTTCTGAGACTCCTGAGTCAGTGGAAGTATTGGACCAACCAGCTAACTAGTCAGATGGAGTGTACATTTTCGGCACTATTATTTCTCTGTAGTCTCTAAATGTGTCAATACAAGAAGAGTCTTTACTAAAATCAAGAAAAAAACACAGAAGGAAACACAGAGAGATGAACTCCCAGTACAGGATATTATTTAAGTCTATCAACCTGATGATGGAAAACCAGCTTTCATCAATCAGAAGACAAGCTTCTCTCCTTAATGCTTCGAAGCAGCTTGTCAGATTTTTGATCATTCTTCTCCACGAGCAAGCTCTTTAGGCAGGCGTTTTCAGTTTCTAATTGGTTGATTCGGTCATTGTAAAGGCTAACTCTTTCACTTAGCAACGCAACCTGGCGTTGCATCTCTTGTTCTCTCTGCTTTTTCTTGTTTCTGAATCTTGCGGATGCAGCAGTGTTTCTCTTCTTCTTGTCTGACTGCGGGCTTGTTGTTGTTTCTGCTGCTGCCGTTGATACTGTCTCACCCGCGGGCTGAATCTTACGCTTCTTGGAGAATGGCTCGACGACAGACGCTGTTGTGTCCTCCTCAACAGGTGGTGTTGGCAGGATCTTGTCGAGAGAAAGGAAGTCTGGGATGTGCACGTGGTTGTTGTCGCCGTATTGCTCTGGGTGAAGCAGCAGCTGCTGCTGGTGCTCCTGCTTTGGCGGTGACCCCAGCTCAAAGTCAAAGAAGGCCGTGTCTGTGAAGGACTCGAGGTCCGGTAGGTCTGAGAGATCTGCAGAGGGCAGCTGTGTGTGGTTGAGCAGATTCAACTGCGAGAGTGTATCCATTGTGTCCATTGTAGCGGTTGTGTATACTGACTGGAAGTGTATAGCAAAAAAAAAAAGACGATAGAAGGCCTATTGAGACTGGGTGTGTGTACTGCGCTTCCTATTCCTCTTGCTGTGTTTCTCTATTGGCCTTTTGCTCTTTTATAGTGGTGAAGAAAGGACCATCGAGAGTCTGACTAATTGCAAAATGGTGCTGGGGCTGAAGCGTTGGAATCTGAGTCCCCGCGCGCCCCGTCCGCTTCGGTCCGCTGCCGGAACGGCCTCTTTAAGACTTGTTGTCCCTGTTGACTATCACCACCCACCCAGGCAAAATATCCACCATCCAGTGATAGGTTCACATGGCTGACACGACGAATGAGTCCGACTGTGTGACTGCTGTCGACTATCTCTCGTCACAGCAGCAGCTTGAAAGAGAGGCCCGCGCACTCATGCCCTGGGACCCCAAGAAGTGCACTTATGTCATGGGCCCAACGAGACAGCAGGTTTACGCCTGTCTGGACTGCTATGCGAGAACAAGGAAGCTGGCCGGTATCTGCTACTCCTGCTCGATCCAATGCCATGCAGAACACAACTTGGTGGAGCTCTTCACAAAGCGGAACTTTGCCTGCGACTGCGGTACAACACGCATCAGCTACCCTTGTTCGTTAAGACACAAGGTCGAAGATGACATCCCATCGTCTTCAAATATCTACAACCACAATTTCGCAGGAGAGTTCTGCGACTGCTCAAGAGAGTACAACCCTACAGAGGAGACGGGGAACATGTTGCAATGCATTCTAGGCGACGTCTGCGCAGAGGACTGGTTCCATGACTACTGCATTATGGGCCTACCCAAATTTGATCCACCGAAAAAGGAGAACAATGGTGTGAATCTGCTAGATACCCTGGGTGAGCCGGGACTGGATGCTGAGACTACCAACGCTGAAAAAAATGTCGTCAAGAAGGAGACCAAGGAGGAAGAACAGGTGCAAGACGAAGACGACGACGACGAAGAAGGATCAGCCATCGATGGGTTCCCACGATTTAAGGATTTTGATTGTTTCATTTGCTGGAAGTGTGTTGCCAGAAACAGAGATTTCTTTGACAAAATCATAGACAATACCACTATCGTTGCAGACGTTGTCAAGAGAATCCAAGCCGCAACAATACACGAGAGAAATCTCAAGATCAAGGAAAATGAAAGCCAAGAACTTGTCAACCCCTTGAAAAAACGCAAGATCATACACGATTACTCCGTCTTCCTGAAAGATGGTCACGAGGATCACTTTTCCAAATTATTTAACTCGTCCCAGGATGACCCCGTCATTGTCAAGTTCCTCAAGGAGTTCCCACACTTGATGAAGGATGACCCTATCTACGAACCACCCGCTGACGAGGATGATGACACTTCTTCCATATATGATTTGGGTGCAAAGGCTATAGACTCCCTTTCTAGAGAGCAGGCAATCACAGGTGTTAAGGCATACCAAGATATCAAGTCCAAGTTGAAGGACTTTTTCAAACCGTTTGCAGAAGATGGGAAAGTTGTCAAGGAAGGCGACATCAAAGCCTTTTTTGAAGCACTGAAGGACCATAAGAAATAGACGATTGATCTTATGTACTGTAGTCTTCAAACAACTTGTCAATCATCTTGTACACATCCACATGCAGAATCTCATCCTTAAATATCAGCGACCCTTTCTTGAAGATTTCGGGCTCGTCATTATAGTTGATACCGAAGCCCTTGAACAAGATTTCATTCTTGTCCGCACTCAGAGTCCCCGCCAGTTTTTGTTCTGCCTCCTTGGTTGTCATGCCGCCTTTTAACACCAGTGTCCAGAACGCCGTGTTGTACAAGTTGTTAATGTGGGTGTCAACGTATCTCCAACAAACGTAATCTTTCACCGTCTGTAGTTTGGGATATACAACAGCTCGGCCATCAAATGTTGGAAGGTGTTTCAAATCTAGAGCCTCGGATGGGAAGAATTTAGGCCAAAGATGCACATAATTGGCCGTGAATGTCGACACAAACGTCGATACCAACTTGCCTTCACGCCTGTTAAACAAATCTGTTTCGGGCCTCAGAACAAAAGAGTATTCATCACTCTCACCATAAGCCAGTATCACGTCTTTGAATTGTCGCTTAACGTTCAAAGCAGCGGCATTTGCCAGCTTTAATGCACGAATGTCATTTGGTTTCTGGAACTTGTAGTGCTCGGTAAACTTGTGGAACCCTCGCCCATCAAGCCTTACAACAATAAACGTCTGTGGAAGGAGGATGTTGTCCCTCTCAAATTGTTTCACATACTCAAACCGTGACTTTGCCATCTTGTGCTCCTCTTCCTCTTCCTCCCAGTGCGGAGTTGAACTCTTCAATGGCCTTCCTGCTTTCATTTCGTCTCACTATTAGTCGTGCCCGCAACCGATGAGGCTACAACCTCGGAAATGTTTTTTTTTATTTAACCCTCGGAAATCCTCCTCATCGGAACCCAAAAAAAAAAAGAAAATTTTTGGCCTGTGAAGGGCACCTTACACAGCTGAGGAAATACCTTTTTATTCTGTTTTACCTATCGGAGCTCTTCTGTTCATACCTAATTCTCCTGTCACATCTTTTGGGCATGGGTGCTGAATTCAGAACGGCACAGTTCAGAACGCTTGAGCGTGAGCAGCGCTTCAAGAATCCACCAAAGGACAAATCTGCATATCCACTACTTGAAGAAGCCGTCAAGCCACATGTGGGCTCTTTCAATGCCCTTACAGAAGGCCCAGACGGCGGCCTTTTGAACCTCGGTGTCAAGGATATTGGATACAAAACAGTCTTTGACTCAAACGACCCAGACAGATTGGGAAACAAACTGAAGATCAGAGTCGAAAGCGTTCAATTGGCAAGACCTGCAGTCCCACAGAACGATAAGCTGAGTTTGGACAGAAAGATCTGGCCATCTGAGGCAAGAGAGAGAATGGTTACTTATAAAGGTAAACTGCTCCTGAAAGTTTCGTGGTCTGTTAATGATGGTGAAGAAGTATCGGAAATCAGAGATGCGGGACAAGTCCCGATCATGCTCAAATCTAACAGATGTCACCTCGAAAAACTTTCCCCATACCAATTAGTGCAGCACAAGGAGGAATCCGATGAGGTCGGTGGGTACTTTGTTGTCAATGGTATCGAGAAGTTGATCCGTATGCATATTGTTCAGCGCCGTAATCACCCAATGGCAATCATACGTCCATCCTTTGCCAACAGAGGTGCATCATATTCCCATTTTGGTGTTCAGATTAGATGTGTTAGACCAGATCAGACAGCACAGACAAATGTTTTCCATTACTTGAATGATGGTAACGTTACGTTCAGATTCTCCTGGAAGAAGAACGAATATCTCGTTCCTGTTATGATGATTCTCAAGGCTCTGGTCGAAACAAATGATCGTGAGATCTTCGATGGTATTGTTGGTGCCGATACCGAGAACTCTTTCCTTACAGACCGTCTGGAACTCTTACTCAGATCATACAAGAGTTACCAGTGTCACTCTAATCAAGAGACTTTGGCCTACTTGGGTGACAAGTTCAGAGTGGTATTTGGTGCCACACCTGATGTGTCCGATGTTGATGTGGGCAAGGAAGTTCTTAGACGTATTGTTCTTGTTCATTTGGACAATAACAGAGACAAGTTCAGAATGCTTCTCTTCATCATCAGAAAGCTCTATACGCTCGTTGCTGGTGACTGCTCTCCAGATAATCCAGACGCTACACAACATCAAGAGGTTCTTCTTGGTGGCTTCCTTTACGGAATGATCATAAAGGAAAAGATTGAAGAGTTCCTTTCCAATATCAAGCTCCAGATCCAGTCGGACTTGAACAGAAGCGTTGCTGTCAATTTCAATGATCGGAAGTACATGACAAGAGTATTCACTAGAGTCAATGACAATATTGGTCAAAAGCTCCAATACTTCTTGTCTACAGGAAATTTGGTTTCTCAGTCTGGTCTTGATTTGCAACAGGTCTCCGGTTACACAGTTGTTGCAGAAAAGATTAACTTTTACCGTTTTATTTCTCATTTCAGAATGGTGCATAGAGGCTCTTTCTTTGCCCAGCTCAAGACCACGACTGTCAGAAAGCTTCTCCCAGAATCGTGGGGGTTCCTTTGTCCAGTCCACACACCCGATGGTTCTCCATGCGGTTTGCTAAATCATTTTGCCCACAAGTGTGCAATTGCTACAGAAGAGTCTGATGTCTCCAAAGTACCATCTGCGCTTAGTGCTCTTGGTGTCTCTCCATCTCACACATTTGCCGCCGGACCAAATGTCTGTTGTGTTCAGTTGAACGGTAAGATTGTTGGTTGGGCAACCCATGACCATGCTAAGATTGTTGCTGATACTTTGAGATTCTGGAAAGTTGAAGGTGGCCATGGCTTGCCATTGGACTTGGAAATCGGTTATGTTCCACCTTCCACAAAGGGTCAATATCCAGGTTTGTTCATCTTTGGTGGTCGCTCCAGAATGATGCGTCCAGTCCGTTACCTTCCACTTGACAAGGAGGATATTGTCGGTCCATTTGAGCAGGTTTACATGAACGTTGCCGTGACACCGGAGGAGATTGAAAATAACGTCCACACACATGTTGAGTTCACGCCGACTAATATCCTATCTATTTTGGCCAACTTGACTCCATTCTCTGATTTCAACCAGTCTCCAAGAAACATGTACCAGTGTCAGATGGGTAAGCAGACTATGGGTACTCCTGGTGTTGCCTTAGCGCACAGATCGGACAACAAGCTCTACAGACTCCAATCTGGTCAGACTCCTATCGTGAAAACCAATTTGTACGATGACTACGGTATGGACAATTTCCCTAACGGTACGAATGCTGTTGTTGCTGTCATTTCCTACACAGGTTACGATATGGATGATGCGATGATTATTAACAAGTCTGCTGATGAGAGAGGCTTTGGATATGGTACAATTTACAAAGTTGAGAAAGTCGATCTGAACCAAAACAGACGCAGAGGCGATCCAGTAACCCAGCACATTGGATTTGGACAAGACGAATGGCCAAAAGAATGGAGAAACATATTGGACGTTGACGGTTTGCCAATGATTGGCTCCAGAGTTGAGGAGGGTGATCCAATTTGCGCATACTTTGATGAAACTCTTGGTAAGACCAAGGTTAAGACATACCACTCTTCCGAAGGTGCATTTATTGAGGAAGTCAAGTTACTTGGTGAGGAGTCTGGTGATCAAGAGTTCCAACAATTGACTATCAAGTACAGAGTCACACGTGCACCATTAATTGGTGACAAGTTTTCATCCAGACACGGTCAGAAGGGTGTTTGTTCGAGAAAATGGCCACAGGTTGACATGCCATTTTCTGAGACAGGTATTCAGCCAGATGTCATTATCAACCCTCACGCTTTCCCATCCCGTATGACTATCGGTATGTTTGTGGAATCTCTTGCCGGTAAATCTGGTGCTTTGCATGGTATTGCCCAGGATGCTACGCCTTGGACTTTCAGTGAACAGGACATGCCTGCTGATTACTTTGGTGAACAGCTCAGAAAGGCAGGATACAACTACCATGGTAACGAACCAATGTATTCTGGTGCCACTGGTGAGGAGCTGAGATGTGATATCTACATTGGTGTTGTCTACTATCAGAGATTGCGTCATATGGTGAACGATAAGTTCCAAGTTCGTTCTACTGGTCCTGTGAACTCCTTGACAATGCAGCCTGTGAAAGGTCGTAAGAGATCTGGTGGTATCCGTGTTGGTGAAATGGAGCGTGATGCTCTTATCGGCCATGGTACGGCCTTCTTGTTGCAGGACCGTCTGCTGAATTCTTCTGACTACACACAAACGTCCATCTGCCGTGGATGTGGCTCTTTGCTCTCTACACAGACGTCTGTTCCAAGAATAGGATCAGCATCCACCATCCGTTGTCGTAACTGTTCGGCCAAGTTTGAACACTCCTCCACATATGCTGCTGATGAGTCTGATATCTGGGAGGACGGTCAGGGGAACAAATTTGTTGGTGGTAACAACACCACCACTGTTGCTATTCCATTTGTGCTGAAGTACCTTGATTCTGAGCTTGCTGCCATGGGTATTCGCATGCGTTATAATGTTGAGCCTAAGTGATTGCTCTCTTAGTGCCTCTCATCCCCGTTAATGTCTGATGATCGTCATCTTCTTCTCTTTTTCCCCCCTTCGGCATGGCTGACTCCTGTGGTGGGTGGTGGGTGTCTTGGTAGTAACTAAGCCCACCGTCGGAGCAGCTATCCGGCCTCTGCACAACACAAAAACTCGCATTTTGGTATGAACCGGTACTTCCAGGTCACTACTATACATATAGATAATTTTAGACGTTGATCACACACTACTTCCTGCTGTTATTGTAGAAGAAGGCCCGATCTGTAAAATGCTTTTTATCGGTTTTAGCAGCGCGTACCGACGACAGCTGTAAATTATCGATTAAACATGGGAAAAGAAAAAAAAAAAAAAAAACAGCCTAAAGAAGACGAAAAAGACGCTCCGAGACTGGGAAATGCTCTGAAGGAATCACAACGGTGACATCCACAAGGACCGAACTCTGCTGGACTTGCTTATCTCTGGAGGACCCTCTTTATCGTTCCAGTACTTTGGAGAGCCTGATTGGTGGATCAACCCCATAACCGAGATTTCAACTGACACGCAGATCATTTTATAGACACGAACGACGCCGCATCAGGACAAAACAACAACACATCGGCTGCTGCGAGAATCGGCAAGGAATATTGATTGAATAGGGGCTCATTTACCTGCTCTTCTCCCTGGATCAAGAATCTACCTGCTTGGTGCTGCCAAGTTATCTCAGTTCTGGCTCATTATCAGCGATCTGGTGAACCTTCTGCAGGCTCACCCACGGCGACTACTTCAGCTAGTCATTACATCACGACAACAGGAAACAACCACCAAAATGGCGAGCAAAGTAACAGATAATCCATTTGATATCGAGCTCCAGAATCGAGCTTCCTCGAGATCCGGCTCTCCATCTGATGAGAACTCGCCGTCCTACCAATACGCCGTCATGGCCGTCGACGACGTTCTCGCTCAATTACGTACCAACCTGAAAACAGGTCTCTCGTCAGTACAGGACATCACACAGAGAAGAGGACTCCATGGACTCAACGAGCTTACTGCAGAGGAAGAGGATAGTCTGGTATGGAAATTCTTCCAGACGTTTTATCAGGATCCCTTGATTTTGCTTTTGATTGGCTCTGCAGCAATTTCGTTCCTCATGGGAAACACGGACGACTCTGTTAGTATCACTCTGGCCATATTGATCGTTGTCACTGTTGGATTCGTACAAGAGTACAGATCAGAGCAATCTCTCCAGGCACTCAACAAGCTTGTTCCAGCTGAAGCTCATCTGATCAGAAACGGATCAACACAGAATGTCCTTGCTGCTCAACTTGTTCCAGGTGACCTTGTCTATTTTGGTGTTGGCGACAGAATCCCAGCAGACATCAGACTCACTGAATCTGTTCATTTGTCAATTGATGAGAGTAACCTGACAGGTGAAACAGAACCTGTCCACAAGGTTACAGAGCAGATAGTACCATCCGCCGGTGGTATTCCTTTGAATGAGCGCCATTGTATTGCATACATGGGAACATTGGTGCGTGATGGTCACGGATCTGGAATTGTTGTCGGCACTGGTCACAATACCGCATTTGGATCGGTTTTTGAAATGATGAGTGGTATCGAGAAGCCAAAGACTCCATTACAAAATTCCATGGACAAACTGGGCAAAGATCTCTCCCTTGTCAGTTTTGTTGTCATCTTCATCATTTGCTTGATTGGCATATGTACGGGTCGTTCATGGCTTGAGATGTTCCAGGTTTCCGTTTCCCTTGCTGTTGCTGCCATCCCAGAGGGTCTCCCAATCATTGTCACTGTGACATTAGCGTTGGGCGTCCTGAGAATGGCGCGTCACAAGGCAATCGTCAGAAGACTTCCATCTGTAGAGACATTGGGATCGGTGAATGTTATTTGCAGTGATAAAACTGGTACTTTGACACAAAACCATATGACAGTGAAGCAGCTGTGGACTCTTGATATGAATAACGATTCACTAAACGTTGAAAAGTACATGCCTTCCCAGTTGCAACAATATCTTACTCCTGATGTGAAACAAACATTGGAAACTGCCAACATTTGCAACAATGCCAAGTTCTCTCAAGAGAGTGCCAAGTTTGTTGGTAATCCAACAGATATCGCTCTTCTTGAAATTCTCTCCCACTTTAAGCTCTCAGATATTAGAGATACATGCTCAAGAACCAAGGAACTCCCATTCTCTTCCTCGAGAAAATACATGGCGGTTGCTACTCACTCTGGTGACAAAACTAAGAGCTTCACGTACGTCAAGGGTGCAGCGGAGAAGGTTGTGGCTAGATCAACGTTGTACATTACAAAAGATGGTAAAACGGAGAAACTCACAGATGACTTGGCTGAGAAGATTCATGAGAATGCTCGAAAGCTGGCTTCTTATGGATTGAGGGTTCTTGCATTCTCTCATGTTTCGAAGGAGTTCGGTGACGAGCCTGAGGCGTTGGTGTTCAATGGGTTGATTGGTATGAAAGACCCACCAAGACCAACGGTTAAAGCTGCCCTTTCAAAGTTGTACAAAGGTGGTGTTCGTGTCATCATGATTACTGGAGATAGTGAAACAACTGCCCTTGAAATTGCAAGAGAAATTGGAATGATTATTACGGATCCAAAGAGAAACGTCGCAAACGGTGAGAAGCTAGACGATATGACTGAGGAAGAATTATCCCAGGTCATTTCTTCTGTTTCTGTTTTCGCAAGAACCACTCCAGAGCACAAAGTTCAAATTGTTCGTGCCTTGCAAAGACGTGGTGATATTGTTGCAATGACGGGTGATGGTGTGAATGATGCTCCAGCATTGAAACTTGCTGATATTGGAATCGCTATGGGTAAGATGGGCACAGACGTCGCAAAGGAGGCTGCTGATATGGTGTTAACGGACGATGATTTCTCAACAATTCTTCATGCTATTGAAGAGGGAAAGGGTATTTTTAACAACATTCAGAACTTCCTTACATTCCAGTTGTCTACCAGTGTTGCAGCTCTTTCTTTGATTGCATTTTCCACTTTGTTCAAGCTTCCAAACCCTCTCAATGCGATGCAGATTTTATGGATCAACATTCTAATGGATGGTCCTCCGGCCCAGTCTCTGGGTGTTGAACCAGTGGACCATGAGGTTATGAATAAACCACCAAGACCTAAGGGGGCTAAGATCTTGACGGATGCACTGATTAAGAGAGTGTTCCTAAACTCGATATTTGTTATCATTGGAACAATCTATGTTTACGTGAGGGAAATGGAGGATAATCAGATTACAGCAAGGGACACCACTATGACATTTACTTGCTTTGTTCTCTTTGACATGTTCAATGCATTGAGTTGTCGTCATGCCACGAAATCCAACTTTGAGCTTGGATTCCAGAACCAAATGTTTAATTATGCAGTTGCAGGGTCTTTGATTGGACAGTTGTGTGCTATTTATGTTCCTTTCTTCCAGAGTATTTTCCAGACAGAAGCTCTGTACTTTTCTGATTTGGTCTTCTTGGTGGTCATTTCCAGTTCAGTCTTTTGGTTTGATGAAGGTCGCAAGTATATTGCCAGACAGTCCTCGCAGCTTAGACCTCAGTCTATCGTTTAATGTGACAATAGAACAAGGTATAAATAGACTAATATCATGGGATATACGAGAGAGTATATTTATGCTATGCGTATACGTTCATCACTCAAAATGAATGTTGCTTTTGGGTCATTAGATAGTTTCAGATGCGGCTTTCTTCAATCTGTTCATGATGGCGAGACCTTCGTTTGTTTCATCGACACATTCAATAAATATAATATCAATGTTCATCTCATCCAGGTGTCTGAGCGCCTTGAAGAGATTTCTTGATACCTGGTCTTTTGTGGTTCCTAAGGACTCAACCACGCCTGGAAAGTCTTTACCATTGAAATGCTGTGATGTTAGAAGAGCAAGTTTTTCCGCCTGAAAGTTGTTCTTGTTAATATACTTTTCAATTGATTCCTCATTCTCCACCAAGATCACTTTGGCGGTAGGGGAGTAATGTTTGTACTTCATTCCAGGTGTTCTCACTGGTTCATTCTCGTCTGCAACTCTCTTGGCTACTCTAACATTTTCCCATGCTTTACCACCAACCTTCTTTATAAGCTCTAGGCTGACACCGCCTGGACGTAAAAGCATTGGTGGATCACTGAGTCCATCAACAACGGTGGATTCTACCCCAATGTCTGAGGGCCCTCCATCGAGAATGATTGGAATCTTAGACTGGAGATCATGGAAGACGTGAGATGCCAAAGTTGGACTTGGGCGTGTGGATGCGTTAGCTGAAGGAGCAGCAAGCGGTACGTCTGCGATGTGGATCAGAGCACGCGCAACAGGATGTGAAGGTAATCTTACGGCAAACGTTGGTTGGCCTGCTGTGGTAAATTTAGATAGCTTGGAGTCTTTGGTGATTGGCAGCAATATTGTAAGTGGCCCTGGCCAGAATGCAGCAATGAGAGGTTTGTAAATCTCTGGGATATCAATGTTGAAGAACTTTGGTATTTGGGAAGCAGAGGAGATGTGCGAAATCAGTGGATTATCAGCAGGTCTACTCTTTGCTCTGTAGATGTTTTGAACAGATTCGTCATTGAATGAAGACCCACCAAGACCGTAAACTGTTTCAGTTGGAAACGCAACAACATTAGCAGTAGTTGCTAACACATGAGCAGCTTTTTCAAGATTCTCCTTTGTAGCTGGGTCCGAAATTGTGAGAGTGTCATCTTGACTGAAATGGATTGACGCTGGATCTACCGGGAGAATCTGCGTATCAAAAGATCCTTGCAATGGCATGTGAAGTGTATTTGACGTATGATGCGTTGAAATTACCCTTAATGGCGCACTGTATCTCATAGATAGTGTAATCTGCTGAATGAGTGTATAGTGAATTGTCTCTCAAGCGCTTGTTCTTGGTCGTTGTGAATACAAAGCCAGCCATGACTGCATGAGTGCGATGAGCTAGCTGAATTCTTTTTTTTTTTCTTTTTTTTTTTTTTCTTTTTCCCGCTTCCAAGATGCTTCAGGAATCAGCGATGGGCGGAGATACTCGTTCCATTTTGCTATAAATGGGGGATTATAGCAAGGAGACAGAGAGACAGAGCGACAATGTATGTACACTCTTTTCCACAAACTGGTTTCAGTTATCTGTAAATGGCCAAAGCATAACTTGGGAAGAAAAGACAATTCTTTAGCAGGGTGCCCATGGAAATCCAGACATCCCAACACCTAGTACGTCATGAGAAAAGCGCCGCTCATCTTCAACGTCACACGGCGTGAGCACAAACAGGAAAAAAAAAAAAAAAACTCAGACTTACAACAGTTTTGTTTAGACTGTATAGCGATCTTGCGAGTCATCAGCGGGGATGAATAGAGTCTGTACTGTCTGGGGTCGTACGACCTTCGCCACAGAAGAGCAATTTGGGCCATATCGCCGGACAGGCCGCAGATTGCATCTGACCCGGCGAAGTGAAGTGGCACCAGTGTCTCCGGAGTGCTCTCTCGCCTTTGATGCACTCACAGTGATAATAACACTGACTGGGGGTCGGGGTGTCACCATGGAGAAACTCCTGTCGCTGCATTGAAGAAAAAAGCTTGTCGGAGTGTTGAGATGCATGCACATGGGCATATGCATGACCCTTGTACTTCCAGTGTTCCACCAAACAAGCACAGTTGCTATTTGTAATTAATCCGTGGATATGGATGTGCTATGGTCAATAGCTACATGGCCATACTCATAGGCAGGGCGATCGCATACTGCTACAGGAGATCAACTCTCGATACATGCACAACAGTGATAGAGGATATACCAACGAAAGCACACCTGGTACGTCTGGTCTATAACGTTCCACGTTTCACTCTCCAGTTTCTCTCATTGGAGCGCCCCCGCAGGAAGCTCAAACCCTGCAGTAGTCAATTTCATCTGTAAGCGCGCGTGTCCGGGGAAACATCGGAAAAACACGCGAGCAGGAATCTCCGTAGAAGCGCTTGACTCTTGAGGTCTGCCCGTCTTTCATGGCAACAAATTTCTCCTCCTCCCTGCCTGCATTACAATTTCGAAATATGATGTGAAGCTGTTGAGGGTCTTGAACTTGATGTTCGCCGTTGGGTTAGAGACAACAGCAAGAACTGCTGGGTTCAAGTGGACCTCATTCTGATGACATACCATTACAGGGCTGGCCCTTTCTGTGTGCAGCAGCGTGATACACTGTGTCTCAGTCGCAAATAGGGATAACTACTATTGGTGGAACGACAAGTTGTGTCCCCGGGGCCCGTACGTTGTTGGCTGTATACTCTGATGATTATTGAGCGGTTTAATCGACATAGGCTGATCAATCAACACTTGGCCAAACCCAACCCCCTCAGTACTGGGGTGGATGGTGGTCTGGTCGATGGACCTTGCCAAGTATTGTCCTTTTTGAGAGCCACGGTAACAAGAAGTAGTTGCCGTGCACTGCTGCTATTGGGTGTAGCTACACCTCACTAAAATTTGTTGTAAAGCACCCCGGAGTCATCTTATTCTGCAGTAAACATACGGAATCAATCGGGGCTGTCTCAGGACCCAGGAGCTCACTCTCAGGAGTCAAGACTGAGGGAGTATGCAGGATCGACGTTTCAAAACGCCGAATGTCTCAGGTTGGAGAGGTTAATCCGGCGAGTGACTCTAGCGGCGATATTTACTGCCAACCCGATATCCCTGCGTCCCCTTCAACCGTGTGTACAGCAACAGCAAAACGATAGGTTACGCCAATAGATGCACACACAAGCACACATAGCCCAGAGGTTCAGAGTCACTTCCCGCCAACGTCTCTATAAAGTGCTGACATGACAGGATTTCGATGGAGAGGTGGCCAGGCCATTTCCGCGCTTATGCCGGAGCGCGGAGGGCGTCATGCCTGCCAATCACTTAGTACTCCTTTGAACGCAAAGCTAAAACACAGAGAGAGAGAGAGAGGAACGGAGAGACAGACAGCATAGACTATGGGTGGCCGGATTATTGCAACGGCAAAACTATTGGTGTGGGGTATGTGTGCCCAGAAAACTTTCCGAGATCAACAAGATCCCCAAAGTCTATAAATATGGCAGAGCAACCCGCCCAAAAGAGGTGGTAATCATCTGTTCTGACGCTCCACAGAATACAATAAACTAACATATTAAGCTCTCCACAGAGTTCTAGTAACTATGGGGCTTGAAAATAATGCACTTGTGAAAAGGTATATTAACTTGGATGAGAAGACCGAAGGGTCTACCACCATCGCCATCCTCGTTGGTCTGTTTGCAGCCTTTGGTGGTGTCCTCTTTGGTTATGACACCGGTACAATCTCCGGTATCATGGCCATGAAGTATGTTTTGAAGACTTTCCCAGAGGATATTCCAGGCGTTGATGGCGGTGAGGGTACTTTCAGTTCGTCTGAGCACTCTTTGATCGTCTCTATCTTATCTTGTGGTACCTTCTTTGGTGCTCTTTTCGCTCCATTTATCAGTGATACTATTGGGCGTCGTTGGACTTTGATCATTGCTACTCTCCTTGTCTTCAACTTTGGTATTATTCTCCAGACTGCTGCCACTGCCATCCCTCTTCTTGTTGCTGGCCGTTGTTTTGCTGGTCTTGGTGTTGGTCTTGTTTCCGCCGTTATTCCACTTTATCAAGCTGAGTGTGTTCCGCGCTGGATTAGAGGTGCCATCACATCGTTTTACCAATTTGCTATCACTATTGGTCTCTTGGTGGCTGCATGTGTCAACCAGGGAACTAAGGGTATCAATGGTCCTGCCTCTTACAGAATTCCAATTGCACTCCAGTTCATCTGGTCGGCTATCATCACAGTCGGTATGTTCTTTTTGCCAGAAACACCAAGATTCTTCATCTTGAAGGGTAAGGATGAAAATGCCGCTCGTTCGTTGTCAAGATTGAGAAGATTACCAGCAGACCATCCTGCTATTATTGACGAACTTGCTGAAATCAGGGCAAACTTTGAATACGAGTCTGCACAGAGTGCTGGTGGATGGTTGGACTGTTTCAGACCACAGAACAATCAGCTCAAGAGAGTCATGACTGGTATATGGCTTCAGGCATTCCAGCAGCTTACTGGTATCAACTTTATCTTCTACTATGGTACCACCTTCTTTAAGAATTCTGGTATCCAGAATGGTTTCTTGATCTCTATCGCTACGAACATTGTTAACGTTGGTATGACATTGCCAGGTGTTGTTGGTATTGAAATTCTTGGACGTCGTGCTCTTTTGCTTATTGGTGCTGCTGGTATGTGTGTCTCTGAGTTGTTGATTGCAATCATTGGTGTGTCTACCCAGACGGATTCCGCAAATAAGTGTCTTGTTGCCTTTACGTGTATTTTCATTGCCTTCTTTGCATCTACCTGGGGACCAACTGCATGGGTGTACATTGCCGAAAGCATGCCATTGAGTATTAGAGCTAAAGGTGTTGCCTTGTCAACTGCTTCTAACTGGTTGTGGAACTTTGGTATTGCATACGCAACTCCATACTTGGTTGATGATACACCAGGTTCTGCGAACTTGCAATCCAAGGTGTTCTTTATCTGGGGTGGTTGTAACTTTTTCTGTTTCCTGTTTGCCTACCTCACCGTTTATGAGACCAAGGGTCTTTCTTTGGAGCAGGTTGATGAGATGTATGAGGTTATTCCAAATGCTTGGCAATCTCCAAGCTTTGTTCCAACTGACCACAAGTTCTCTAGAGCAGTTGCTGGCAACGTCAGTGATCGCAGCGAAAGTGGCCAGGAGAAGCCAATGGATGTTGAACACATTAATACTGAAACAAGTGTTTGATTCGCAGTATCAAATATATGTCACGTTTTGTTTTATTCTTTTTGGTAGTATCACGGTTGATTTAAAGATTGGTTTAGTGTACGTGTTGGAGTCAAGTCAACTTGCCAAACAGAACGTGGGCCCGCCCAATTGAAATACGGCACATTACAATTGGATGGTAGTTAAATGGAGTGCTACAATTGATACTGATTATAATTCAGGTGTATATATTATAACACAAGAGTATATCCGCACGATGACCTGTTTTGAGAATCACTTCTTGGTGGTGGAGTCAGAACCGTCCTTTGCACCCTGAGTTGCGCCACCAATGGCACCGGAAACGCTCTCGACAGCATCGTTCAAAGCATTCTTGGCAGACTCAACGTATTCACCAGCAGTTTCAGTGAATGACTTTCCCTGAGAGCTGACCTCAGCCTTACCGGACTCATGGCCAGACTGGATGGAGTCGCCCAACTTCTGTGTGTCAGACTTGGACTCATTTGGGAGGTAGTCACGTTGGACCTTGTCAGCGGCATCGGTGAGTTGCTCCTTGGCCTGCTGGCCATAGGACTTCTGGCTCTCAGGGGTCACAGCCTCGGAGACCTTGTCGGAAAAGTTCTTTCTAGTAGCGTCGGACATGTTGTAAGCTTCTGTTGCAGTAGTAAATTGATGCAGTCAAGATCTAAGGTTTGAAGAAGAACAAGCGAGAAAGAGGCGGGTGCACCCGTATTTATAGACAAATCTTTGAAGGATAGGTCGGTTATTTCCATTTGGTTGTACGGCATTCTATTTGACGTAATCTAGCTGATGTTTGCTACTTTGGTGGTTGCTCTTGCCCACGTCATGGCAGCAATCACGGGTGACAGGTACCGGTTTAGTTCACCGTGCATATCAAGACCTCAAGACCCCATACAAAAGAAAATCAAATGAGGCCTTCAAGCGCTGCCTGCGCCACATTCGCCACATGCGCCATGCACCCCAAGCCTGCAAAGACTCCAAAGACTGGGCGCAGCAGTGAGCACCCTCTGCGGACTCATGAGGGGTACTCAGCACCTCAGCACTAAGCTTCTTAAGCGTTCCCAAAAAAACGACACAAATGATCCAGGAAGCACCGGAAAAGAACTCCCATGTGACAGATCCAGGCAGTACAAACGGTCCAACAGCACATTTTTTGAGATTATTTCCTTCTTTTCTCAGGAAACAGTAGGATGGTGTGCAAGTAAATGTAACAGCATGTAGTCTTTGGTCTCAGGTACAATGGATGACGTTGCAGATGAGCGCCATGGTAAGCTGGTAAGCTACAAGCAAGTCATGGGATATGAATACTTTTCGAGTTATAAACTGCAGGTCGAAGGCAAAAGTTACATAATGGCAGGGCGTGGGAAAGAGAAGAATTTTAGTGCTAGGGACAAAATGCCATCTCCATTGTGAATGTGCAGACTTTAGACACATAGAGGAACTTTTTATCCAAACTTTTTTTTTTATTCTCCAATCTCGACTCTAGTCAAGTAATACTGATCTATACAACCTTAGCACAGGACATTTTTCTCTCCTAAAGAATTTCTACATAACCACCAAGGAGTTGGCTATGAGGAATGCACGATAAATCGATAAATCTCATCAACCGTCACCCTTCAAACCACGGACCTAGGCAGCACAAAAGAAAAAAAAAAAACAGCACACACCCAGACACACCGTAAACACCCAGGCACCCTGGCATACTATATTGGCCTTTGGATGAAGGCAACTAGTTGCGTATCTATCTCTCAAGGAAGGATCTACTGTAGCACAGTTGATTGAAAATAAATGGTGATGCTAATTCCACGTGTAAGACTACAAATGGAAATCCACCAACAGATATCTTTGACTGGTAGTCTTTGAGTCTTTGATTACAGGTAAGTGCTAAGTGCCAGGCGAGAGACACGAGAACCAAACCACAGAGTTCATACTTGCTGTTAGACATTGTCCATGACGTGGTGGATGCAATATATTGGGGGTTTTTCTCCTTTCATATCTACTCGATGGCCTCCCTTAAGGGAGAGTTCCCAATCCAAGGGGATTTGCGAGCTTATAACCGGCCGGGCGCGGCGGTACGTATATTACCGCGCTGTAGCCTGTAGCCTCGTAGAGCCCTCAATCAATACTTTAACCTAGAAGCGCAACAACCTTCCCCAAGCGACCACAGTTCACCAGTGATCGAAGGACCTTTGCTTATAGCGTGCTTTGGATATAAGGCATACACCTACAACACAAGTACCAGACAGCATAATGCCCGTGGGTCATAGGGAGGACTCTCTCGGGCGCAATCAGAACACGCGATGGGATGCCCCCACTGTGCACCAGCCACAAGATACCACCGTACCAGAAGGGAACGACGAGGACATGTCGGACTTCTCATTCGAGGAAGGCGACGAAGGGATGATTGAACTGCCCTCGCTAACAGGTGTTAGATATACAGCTGATCCAGTGGTCAGATGGGTGGATCAACAGCCTCGTCAGTCTTCTATTTCCCCAAGAACGCAGAACATCAGAGGCCGTCGGCACAGCAGACCACAACAGAGCAGTTTTCCAACAGTGTATTTGAACACAAGCGATAGCACATCTGAAACAAGACATATGGGCAATGTAGCAGGAGCAGACCCGGCTGGTTCCCCACGCCTCTGGATTGCGGCACTTGGTGCCCCACAGTATCCACAGACACAGCCATATCCACACCAGGTACGAGGAGGTACCCGCCCTTCTGAGCGGAATGTCACCCTTCGCAACAATCAAACAGATGCTGAACTGCTGAGAGCTATCAATACGAGATCCACGGAGGACTTGGCGCTCCATGGTACCCAATCACTACGCATATCCAATGGCCGCCAACACCCGACAAGCAATGTACATGACCGAGAAGCGCAGCCTCCTGCTACAGGACTATTTCCTGGCCTCTTTTCACACAGTGAATCACATTATTCTGCAGCAGTGAACCTGTTTGCAGAAAACCTGGGTTCGCAGTTGATAAATTTCCTCTCGGATAGGAGAGCAAACGGAGTATTACATGACAATTACATTCATTTGAAGTCCTCAAACAAAAGGAAGCGAACATTTCGAGAAGTGATTGGAGAAAAGGAAACGAACCCTTATCAGAAGTATAAATTTGAGCTGATAAGACCCCGTCCATGTATATTCTTGAGACCCGGTGTTTCCTTCAACCACGAGGACATCATGAAGATCAACGTTATTAGTGTGAACCATACTCATAACAGCTGGAGTGGATTCATAGAGTGCGACGATCACGATTCACTGAAATACTGGTTGAAGAGAAGTACAACACATTCCTCCAAATACAGTTTAAGAGATGATCAATTCACTATGAGCTTCTCTGCTGAAATCGTGGATTTTGAAGACAATGACTTACGGCTACATACCGATTCAGTGGTGAAGTCGAATATGAACTCTGGTTTACCTTCATCATATGAGCAATTTTTGGAGTCCAATGGCTTAAAGGACAAGTACGCTTTGTACAGCTGCATGCTATGGTCACAGGTTTGTTCGTGGAAGAGGCTTCCACCATTCCAGGACGTTCCAAAGCAAGATATGCATACCATTCTGACGTGTGCTGATTGTCTAGCGGTTCTCCAAGGGCACTTTGTTCTGTTCAAGCTCTTGTTTGAAGGTTCCCAACAGCCTGACATGATTGCGTCGCTGAACAGAATGACAGGGGAGATGGAGATAGTCGCAATCCCGGAGAGTATATATAACAGTGGAAGAGCATCTCGAGCAGTGCTATCAGCTGTTAGACCATCTGTGAAGCTGAGCGCCTGTTCCAAGAGACATGTCTCCGATTCTGTATTGATATCCTGACGGTTTCTACGCGACACCTTTCGATCGAGTTAATTGAGTTTAAACACTTTTCAGAGAGTGAATATGAAATATGATGATATTTATGATTATCCAATATGTTAGCACCCACTTTTAGGTCATGGTCAAGATGGTGAGGAAGGGTGGTTGGCTTGTTAATGGCTTCATATATGATATTAATCATATTGTACCAGACGTTGCGCGCCGCCCAGCTTAGTGCAATATATGTCCAATTCCGGAAATAATCGCGGCAACTCATGGTTTTGCAATTTTGCTCAGCATTTCTCGACGAAAGAACAAGTTCATGACTTGCCATCAAATAGAAGAAGTAGTAAGACTCAAAACAGATAACGATGGTCAAACTTACACAGATCGAGGACGAGCAAGAGGCTCTATTCCAGGAACAGCAGGCCAAGGCGCAGACTGAAGGTGCAGTTGTGGAAGAAGATTACGAGACAGATTCAGACTCAGATGAGGATGACTTTGATGAAAACGAGACCTTGTATGACAGAGTTGTTGCCCTGAAGGACATTGTCCCACCAAAGCAAAGAACACAGATTTCTGACTTTGTGTCATCAACTTACAACCTTCTTTACTCTGGTATCTCCAAGACTGGTAACTTTACCTGGATCGTGACAACCTCAGCCCTTCTCTTGGGAGTTCCATTGTCTCTCTCCATTTTGGCTGAACAGCAATTGATGGAAATGGAGAAGGAGTTCAAGCTGCAACAGGGTGCTAATGAAATTCTTGCTCCTGGTGTAGAAGCTGCTGCATCACCAGCCACTGCTTAAGTTCGTTCTCGGCATTTCCCCCATTCACAGATTTCTCCCGCAAACACAGCAGCAAAGAGACGTTACATGTACATATATTATCTGTCTGATTCTAACAATTCCTTTGGTCAAGTTCCTGCTCCTTTGCAACTTTATTTTATGTTTCTCCCGCAGTTGTCTTTACCTTAAGGTATAACAATTCCACGCTGCATTTTTACATGACGATCACTTGCTATGTTTAGATCATTGTAGTCCTTCTATATATATTTGGGTATTGGTGGGGTGGACCGGTGGACCCTAGTCTATTTTCTTTGGGTGTTTAATGGTGAGAGCCCAGATATCAAGGTAAGTTGTGATCTCGTAGATAATCTCCAAGATGAACATTGCGTGGAAACCCAAACTCAAACCAAATCCAGTCCAGATAAGATCACCTGTGATTGAATCAGAACTATAACCAAGACTCGTGAGTTGCAGGTAAAGCAAGAACTCTGCCAATGGGATAAAAGAGGAGGGCGTAGTGTATGGGAAAGGCTGCTTAGTTAAATGACCAATAATGATTCTTCCAACAGCAAAGGCAACAGTAAGACCCACAGTCATGATAAATGGGAGAAGATACTTGTCAATAATGAGTGGGTTGTACAAGAGCCACGCAAACACCGTCATGTAGTAGACAAAGAATGGAAGGATACCTTTGTAAGCAATGCGAGACTTTGCTACGTCCTTGTAATAAGCGGACACATTGCGTCTTGCGCTTTCAATATTGAAGGACAATCCAAAGACACCAAATACAGCAAATAGATCTGATGCATTGACTTGGAGCTTTGTGTCAAGAGCAATGAAGGACAAGTCAAGCTCAAAGAGCACAGCCTTCCAGATACCAGGGCCACAAATACCGGTAAGGATAAACAAGAACACGACACTCAAGATTCCTTCAACAGGGCCGGAAAACTCAGAGAGGAACAGTTTATGTGTGTGATACTCTTCCCAAGTACTAATGTAGAAGTTGGCGAGTGTGCCAAATTGCGAGACGACGAGGAGCCAGGAGTAGCCCATACCAAGTGCTGAGGCAACGACAATAGTGCTCAGAGTTGTGTTCAATGCATCCACGCAGTGGTCAAAGAGTTCACCAAGTGGACCACTCTGGCCTGTACGGCGTCTGTGATGTCGGCTGGTTAGTTATCCGCTTTGAGAGGAGTGTTAAGAGAAGACTTACGCGTGGATGCCATCGCATGCATCAAACGTTTGGTAGAGGAAGAGTCCAATTGCGTAGGAAAAATAAGTCCAGGAGGGCTGATCTGAAATGAGGTACGGATCGTAGTAAAAGACAGTGATAAGATTGACCACGATGAACGAGAACCCAAGAAGAGTCACAACATTTGGTCTACCAACACGTGTTAGTCAAATAGTGCAACGGAGAGAGAAATAGGGGGGGGGGGGGGGAGAGAGACATACGCCATCCACATAGGGAAGATCTTCTCAAACTGGATCCAGAAAGGTTTAAGTATATGTTTTGTGATAGGTGATCTATCCTCACTCTGGTACCTGTTTGTTTGTTAGCCCCTGATTTCAACAGCCGATGTCGCTTGTGATATGGGTTGCTATAAGGACGCCGGTAGCAACAGCCCAAAGAGACAGCACATAGAAACATACTTATACTCCTTTAGATGCGGGAGAGTCTCATATGGTAGAAAGAAGCCCATCTTGTATCGTTGTTGTGTGCTTTGTCGGCTTGAAATGGACTGGTAGAGTTGGTGGTGCCGGCGTTAGCACCATTAGAGCCAAAAAAAATCAATGATTGATGATTGATTGATTTGATCTGCCTACGAACCGGGAAGGGTAAGTTCAGAGCTAATGGAGGCATGCTTTAGAATATTTACTAAATGCGCCTTTAGAAGACACTCATTATTTACATGTAGCCAGCATCTTAGCGATGACTGCCAGTAACTGGTCGTTCTCACAGGCAGCAGCAACACGCTCTTTGTCGTTAAGCTGCTTGTTCACCTGGTTCTCGCTCTGATGGGAGCCCTCTTTGAGCAGGATCGTGATCCGAAAACGCACGGGGAGACAACGATCGAGACGAACACGGATTCCAAGGCCGATCAGCGTCGCCAGAGAACAGTGCGTGATTGTGGGTGTGATCTTGATCACCACCTCTGCCATAGCAGAACGGTCACCAGGGTCCGTCACCGTTATGTCCTCGAGGTTCACCACAGAGAGCTGCCCCAGTGTCACAGGGTGCTCTGGGTCGGTGATGTGTGCAATCAGGTCGAACACCTCTTGCGCGTCGATTGGCTCCTCGTCATCCTCCAGCTCCTCTTCAGTATCAGAACCACACCGGTCTTGTGAATCTGCGCGTGTGAAGGAGAGAGAGAGCATCTGGTGCAGTTGCTTGTGTAGTTCGTTTGTGCTGTGTGCGCCCTCATCGCCACGCGTGGGCAGTGCACGCTCGTCAAGGACTATTGGGTTAGAGTTGATGACTTCAGTCATATTCACCGTGTCTCCAAAGCACAGATTTGGAGAAAGACGTTCTTGTTTCCTTGTGATAAACCCTTGTATTGCTAATCATCGCCATCGCAATCCGTCATACTGGTCCTGTGATTACGTAAGATTATCTAAGGGAGGAGATCCGATCACTAACAAACAACCGTCATCAATTAACTCTCATGCTGCTGTCTCATCTAGATACCGAGAGCCATCACTTACAGATATGCCCGCAAAGAATATCCTTGTTGCAATTGGTGGAGCATCATCTAGTGGGAAAAGTGTCAGTGTATATTTCTTTGCGACAGAGTTCTTACACTAAACTAACTAACACCCTTCGCAGACCGTGGCAAAGCTGCTTCACTCCATGATCAAGGATTCTCTTCTTTTACATCAAGACGACTTCTTTAAACCAGATGCACAGATACCCATTGATCAGAGTACAGGACTACAGAATTGGGACTGCCCAGAAGCGCTAAACTTGGACGCCTTTGCCAACGAAATGGAACATCTGAAACTCACGGGCACAACCAACAACGACAACGAGCTCCTCAGATACTCAAGCGACACAAAGGACCAAGACTTGTCTTCCATTTCGACAGATGTCATTGCAAGAGTCCGACAAGAGCTATTACCTTTGTTGACTGGCATAAAGCTCATCCTAGTGGACGGCTTCATGATCTATCACGACCCAAAGATTATCAATCTCTTTGATATCCGCATCTTCATTAAATGCTCATACAACACCTTAAAAGAACGCCGAGAAGCTCGTGCTGGATACCAAACTCAGGACACCTTTTGGATGAACCCACCAAATTATTTTGACAAGATCGTTTACCCTGCCTACTCAGAATCACACAAGTACCTCTTCTCCGATGAAAACGTTGAAGGGCCAGTACGGGATGATTTGATAAGTGCTTTCCAGATTGATGTCATAACCAACAACATTGGCACAAGCATTAACGAGACAATTCTCTCAGCATCTAATGCTCTCCGTGAAAAGCTACTACACCTTGTAAAACTATAACTGCATGATTGAATAAAGTATAGACTTATGCGAAACATTCTAGTCGATTAATAAGTTCCTGGAGCTCTATATGCGAGCAAAACCAGTAGACAGAAACTTTAACTTTCTCTCTATTTCTTCGATTTTCGAGCAGACTTCTTGGCCTTTTTCAGTGACTTCATTTCTGACTCGTAAACGTCACTCGAAGTAATGGTTTCCTGTTTTCTCTTCTTTTTACTCTTCAATGCCACCACATTACCGGTTTTCATCGCCTTGGCCAAGGCTTTAGAATCAAGTTCGATCTCATCCTCGTTAATCTCGTCAGATTTGGAAATAATGGCATTGATAAGTTCCTTGTGCTTTTCGTTCATCTCCCTCACAGTGGCGTCTCCGCCTTCGGTAAGTTCATTTTCCAATTCATCCTGAGCAACAGCAAAGCTTGTACGTCCAATATCATCTCCATTCATTTCTGCGACAGCATCATCAACAACCACAGGAAGAGTTTCTTCAATAGATCTCGACAATAGATCTCTGAAATGGTTCGACACCTTCTTCACAACCTTGGCAAACATCGCAAGGACTTGATTGGACTCAACACCTAATTCCTTATGGACGTCATCGATATTCTTATGCTGAAGACCAATGGCAAGAAGAATAGCTTGCTGGAGGGCTGTCAACTTCACCGATGCGATCTTTCCGCTAAAGTATAGAAGAGAAATTGGAGGGATCAAATCGAGGATAACATGGTAATCCAACAAGTTCTTTGTGTAAGACTCTAATCTTTTCAAATCAAATGGAGAGAACATTGCATCTAGCTGATCTTTTGTTAATGGCTTGATTTGGGAAGAACTGTCAGAAATGGCAGCGGACTCCATAATGCCCAGAGCTTGAGAGGCCTTGAATTTTTTGAACTCATAGGACAACAGATACAGAAATCTCTTGTGGAAGTCGTTTGCAAACTCATCAAGCCACTTTTTCTCTCTGTTTTTCAAAACGCTTATTGTCACACATGTATGCTCACCAGTCAAATCATTAGCAGTCTGACGCAAGTAAACCGGAGTGAAGTGGTTTCTCTTCCAAAACTTCTGCAAAGATTCGGTCAAGCCGTAGGAAACACCCAGGTAATCCAGGTGATTTGGTGGTTTTTCAGAGAGCTTCCAGAAAAGCGTAGGGAGAGACTTGGCATCACGGGGCTTGATTTGCTCGTCCAAAAGAGATGTGCTTTCAATCTCAGAATCAGAAACCCTGTTGATTGAAAATATTCTCTGCTTGGACTTCTCTGACATATCCGTAAACTTCCCTTCGTAATAGTCCCTCAGCAACTCAATGGCTCTCGAACCATAACCCATACCAGAGTAATTAGGATTTGTTGCAATTCTGACAATACGGGCCCCACTCAAACTGGCAAACTCTTCGTCTTGGAATTGCTGGGAGACAAGCCAAGGAATCAAATCTCCGCCTGCTCTATGTCCACGACTTAAGCTATTGCGAACACTCTCCTTCGAAATCTCACCCTCAAGAGCAACTTGTATGACACAAATTGGATCAGGAACCCTTGCATCACTTGACGGTGGAAGTAATACAAAGAGTTCATGTGCCGGAGCATCACTCATCAGTTGTAAATCATTTGGGGAGTTCTTGTAATGTGAAGAAACATAGAGAGCCATCATTTTTGCGAGGAACTTCTCGGAAACTGGGTGATAAGAGAACAATGTGTCACGGTTCACAAGGAATAGGTTGCAACTCGACGGACTTGGAGTTGATCCATATCTACCACTTGACAACTGAACATCCAGACACAAAAGGTCGTTAAGCCATTTCTCCACGGGATCTCCGGGAGCATATCTGATTGGCTCATCAAGTGTTACTTCACGAAGTGTGCGACCAAGAATTTCTGCGCCACCGTGAGATTTGTTGTCTCTGGAGTAATGCGTAGTATCGTCGTTTCTGCCGTTTGTTACGGACTGATCACGTAGCTGCTGGATCAGTTTAAGAGACAGAGATCTTCCGGTTCCTTCGTACCCATTAATAGTGGAAGCCATGAATACCAAGTAAGGTCCCAACAGTTTTTTAACGGTTGGAAGCGGAATAGCTGCTGCTTCGTCAATAACAACAAGCTCAGCCTGACCCAACACATGACAATCTGTAGGTGCAATGTATTGAATAGTTTGTCTGTGTTCCCTCTTAACGTCAACCCTGACGATGGCTTTGTTGAAACTTGGGTTGGTAGACTGAATGATATCATAATCAAGATGTTCTTGATAACCAAGGGCATCGAAAGCTCTAAACACAAACTCAAACAGCGTTTTCAAATTCTCTGGAAAAGGAGATGTAACAAAAATGTTTGAGTATCCATATGAAATAGCAGCAGCCATGGAGATACCCAGTGCTGCAGACTTACCACGACCTCTTCCGGCAGTCAAAGCCACTGTGGAATTGAGGGTTTTGACCGAAATAGCATCAAGGAAGGTCATAACGGCATTTGCCTGGTTGACGGTCTTCGAAAGCCCAACAAGGGCACCAGTTGGCTGAACATCTTCCAATGACTTTTTCAACTCCTTCAGTTCTCGTGCTTGTGGAGTCAAGTCCTGGTCATCCTTGGGAGGAAGTGGTTTGACATGTAGAGCACCAGAGGCACGAAGGACTTCGAGTTCATCATTTACCACGAGACAAGTTTCACAAAATCCTAGCGAGAGGATAAATCTTTCATTAAAACGAGCAACAACGTCACTGTGGGCCTCCGTTCGGTACCGGCTATGGACATCCATTGTCATAGTGTAGAGTTGCTTCAGAGACGACATTGTCTTCAATAGAATGACAACAAGACCACCGCCTTCAACTGTTTCAATAGTCCTGGCGAGCAGGTTTGGAGTAACACTCTCGAAGTCCTGTATGACACACATTCCATATGTGTTACCAAGAATCTTGTCTGTCTCCTTGTAGTAAGTGTATCTGATCTGTTGGTTGGAAATGAACGATTCGAATGGGTCGAGTTCATTGGCTTCCCTGATACCTCTTTTGATCTCCTTTTTAATCTTCTCCTCTCTTTTCTTTCTGCTAGATGTGAAACCAAGGAGCTTATCCTTATATGTCCAAAGGATCGATTTGTTCATTTTTAAATCAGCAGACATCATCAAGTAGTGTAGGTTCGGTAGTTGGTCCTTGGCTTTGTCGCCGACAATGACAAAGAAACTACGCTGCTTCTCCTGAACACCATTGCGAATAAGTGCTGGAATACGAGCATCAATGGCTTTCTTCACCATGGCGAGTCTTTTGGTTCTTTTCTCTTCCTTTCAGAATCCAATGCTTTAGGCAGAGAGGGCACACTAGTTCTGAAATTTTTTTTTTCTTGTATGTAGGAGTGAGCTTTTTCCGAGGGTGCGATGAGATGCCCGATGAGATCCCCGGAAGTGCACACGGAGATAAGCGGAACGGTACAGCCAGTGTTTACCCTTTGGTTTTGTTTTGTTTTGGGGGGTTTTCTCAATTATAAATCGATCACTATAGATTTATCCATATCTTCTTTGGTGGTTGAAGGCCAGAGTGATCAGTGCGTGACACGTCTCTTTTCGTTCTTCTTTGGGTAGGTTCTGTGAGAGAAGTCAGAGCGGGAGGTAGAGCCAGAATTTATCGCATCCCATCAGCGGCACTCAAAGGGTTTTGTGTCACAAAGACACCAAAGCGGCTAACGGGTGCGGTTCTTCGGCAACATACCACTCGGGTTCGACTAAGCAAGAAAACACAGACATTCTTTAAATTGAGCCACAAAGACGACTGGTTTTTTTTGGAGGAATGTCTACGTGTAATATCCAAACACAGTGAGTATTTGACTGCAGTGTGTATCATCATACAAATGAGCTAACACATACTATGTCAGGAAGGAAAGCCCCACAGAAAATACCACAAACATGAGACAAGAAGTTCCACAAGGGTCACTGTCCTTGGAAGTAGCGTCACTGCAGGTGTTGTCGCTGGAGGCACCACCCTTGAACGAAGACGTGACATCCAAGCACAAGGTAGCACCACGCTCCAGCTTGCAGTTCAAAGTTGGGCCTGAGTTTAGCTCAACAACTTCATTGAGAGAGGTGGTCGACTCTTCCGGAAAAAATGTCGTTCCTGTCATATACCCACGAATTGACAGAGGCTTCGAGATGATTGAAAATAATTGGGTTGGTTACAAGAGAAATTACTTCACGTTGGTAAGTTCGTTTGGGTTTCAGGATATCTCCTTCCCTTCTTTTGCCCGTGAGAAGTTTTCTTTAATTGATGACTCGACCAAAATGGTCAAAAGCATAGACTATTTTGCGTTAAGATTGACAGCCAAAAGCTATGAAGATGATTCAAGTGTGTCATTGATTCAACATACCGCCAAGAGGGACCGTGGACCTCAGTTTGCACCATCAGACCAAATTGTGGTGCCTGCAGAATTACCACCACATAATGTTATCAGGGAATCGGCCAATGTCCGCAACGACGGGAAAATAGCGAGACTTGACAAAATATTCTTCTTTGACAAGGAAAAACACAACCCAGAAGATTTTGATATTTCGGGGTTGAGAAACTATCCGGATTCGAAGATATCAAAAGTAGCGCGATTTGAGAGAGTGCAATTCACATCTTCAATCAACATTAGCAAGGCTTGCCCATACATAAAGAGGTTTGTGTTGGTAGTTGAATTGGTTGCCTTCCCTGAAGATTCGGAGCCCGTTTCTCTTGCGTTCAATGAAACACCGCCTCTCATAATCCGTGGGAGATCACCGTCCAATTATACAGGATCAACAGATTTGAATCTTAAAGAAAAAACCCTTGATAGAAAGACAGCGAATAAGAAGATGATATCGATACCATTGACTAAAAAGAATAACGCCGATTCCTTTGAGGACATCCTGATATACCATATCTTGAAGGAAGCAAATAATGCTTTATCTGTTGCAAATCCCGCCAATCTTCAGAGAAAAAGACCAGCCAAGAAACAGAAGCAGAATAAGCGGGCAAAGATACCCAAAGCAGACAAAATTGGAGGTAGAAGAAGAAAAAGTGTTACCTCCAAGCCGAATGGACTGGTATCTTCTCCAAAACCAACAAAGAGAAAGACCAAGAGAACGCCAGGTATTAAAGGAACAACACCGGCAAAATTCAAAAAGAAACAGCCAAAGAAATCACATAACCACGAGGTTCAGCAAATGCTCCCAAAGTTCACCGCAATTCCAAACAATATGGACTTGTTTACCACTGCAGCGTGGACCGAAGGGAGAAATCTGGTTTGCCAATCGTTGAATGCACCAATCATAGGGAACTGGGAGAAAGGGAACCTTTGCAGATTTATGGGCGAAAAACCGACACCTGAAAAGGCACAAATATCTGTGCATTCAAATAAATCATCAGAAAATCTCTCTGATGATTGCAGCCTCCATGATGAGCCATTTGAGACTTCTTTTGGAATCGGTGCACTTTTTGAGGGGGCAGATATCCCATTTCCATCCTTCAGAAGGGATAACACATATCAGAGGAAGGGTATGACCACATTGGACATGGAGAATTATGATGCTGAACTAATAGATCTTATGAACAGCAAATGCGCACAGGTGAATCTGATGAACAATCCATCTCTTAGCGGTGAAGTCGCCTCACACGCCCCATCAGCAATGGTCAACTTTGGTGAGTTTGACGAATTTCCAAGCTTCAGTATGGAATACGGCCAGACATAGACAATGAAGTATGCGCTAGAGGTCAAGAATCGAGTCCCAATATACCGCCATTATAAGTACAATTACGATTAAGTACAATTACGATTACATTTCATTACATTCTGTTATGTGTAGAGAGAGATTATCGCTCGCGCTCTCTCGCGGAGATGAGCTGCTATAGAGAAATCTTTTTTTAAAGAAGAGAAAGGCGAAGAGGACAGAATAAGTCAAAGGATGAACCAGGATATCTTAGTCATGGAAAGGAAGTCAGAGCAGACTGAAATTGATACCCAAGATAGCGAGCAACCAATGGTAGATTTTTGTTGCAAAAATACCACTGCGGACGGTCTTACTGAGGAGAGCTTCTCGACCCTCGTTAATGGGACACCAAAATCAGATATATGTGTCGTTGTGAAGGAGACAGAAATGGTTGAAGAGGCAACAGGAAACAGTGAAGAGAACGAACAAGAGGATTCTACAAATGTGGAAAATAGCAAATGTGAGAATGATTTCTTAGGAGATCTCCTGAAAGAGGCAGATGACAAGTCTGAGCACCAACAGCAGACGCAAGAGGTGAGAAATAACAGTGATTCCAGCAGCAGCGACGATTCGGATTTGGATGATAGCGATGGTGGGAATGACTCCGATAGTGAAGAGAATGAGGCTGTTGAGAACGATGATGACGAGAACGAACAAGAGACTGGCCCAATTACATCGAAGAATGAGGTTAGTGACGAACCAGCAGAGCAGTTACCCGAAAATTTCGTAATTGATGAGAGTGAACCAATCCAGTACATTGGCCAGATCATCCGTTTTGTGGAGAAAAGTATTATTGTGAAGAGTAATATTTCTGGCGAATTCAGATTTTTGAGAGAAGGCTCTGTGATATGCCTGGAGGATAGAACGCCAATTGGTTATCTATTTGAGATTTTTGGCCCTGTTTCTCATCCGCTTTACCGTATAAAGTTTAATAACAAAGAAGATCTGGAAAAATTCTTGACCAAGAAGAACGAGAAGGCATTTTATGTTGTCCCAAAATCAAACTTTGAGTACACCGACACCATCAAATCTGTGAAGGGAAGTGATGCTAGTAATTGGAATGATGAAGAGATCCCTGAAGAAGAGCAGGAGTTTTCAGACGATGAAAAGGAGCTAGAGTCAAAAAAATCAAAGAAGCAGTCTAGGAAGCGGAAAAATAAGCATCCAGAAGAGAGAGAGGGTATCAACACTGACAAGCGACAGCAGGAGAAGACAAATTGGGATGATCACCCAAGACGGGGAACCTCTAATAATACTTCTGGGTACCAATCACGGTCACAAAGGGAACGTGATAGTCGTGTGCCAATTTTACAAAACAGGGATCCAGAATTTCCGTCTCGCCCATCATATGTGCCAGGAAATCCTGGTTTTGGCTCACAGATTATGATGAATCAACAGACATTACCTGCGATCCCTATCCCGTCATTCCCTATGCCTCCAGGTTTTCCTCCCATGCCCATGGCCACACTACCAGGTATGTACCCACAAAATCCCATACAGATGCAGTCGGTATATCAAATGATGATGATGAACTCAATGATGCAAGCGAACCAGCTACGGAACCCACAAAACAGCCAATCACCGCCACCGCCGCCGCCGCCGCCATCTTCCCAAAAGAACAACAACTAAACCTGTATACAAGTAGTGAGAAAGTTTATTAGACTTTTACAACATATCTCTGTTAGAGAGGAATTCGTAGGCACTCTTGGCTTTTTCAAGAGCCAATGGAGGATAACCGGCAGCTTGGGCAACGTTGATAGCGTATGATCGATCTGTGATACCATTCACTAGTTCATGTGTCATTGTTTCACCATCCCCATTTTCTGCTAATGCAGTCATCTTGAACGCAAATCTTTTCTTTAATCCATCACGTTCCAACAGAATTGCAACCTCTTTCCCAAAATGTGTTGCAAAGAGAACTCTGCAGTCATTGACCTGGTTCAAATGACAAAGGGTTGAAAAGGCAATAGCGACACCTTCTCGTCCACTGGTTCCCCGTCCAACTTCATCCAAGATCGCAAGCGACTTTTCGGTTGCTCCATGGAGTATGTATGATACCTCAAGCATTTCAACCATAAATGTGCTTAGCTGGTTCATCAGATCATCGTTGAAACCAACCCGGCTAAAAATCTTATCAACAAGACCAATTTCTGCAGATCTAGCAGGTACAAAACATCCTATCTGGGCAAGGATGACGATTATGGCATTCTGACGAAGATATGTCGACTTTCCTCCCATATTTGGCCCTGTAATGACCCACCTCCTGTGGTCGCCTTCCAGATTGCAGTCGTTCGGGACAAAATTCCGAAGCTCACGTTTCAGACCCTCTTCTGCAACGAGATGTCTTCCTTGTTTGATACTCAATGAGGTAGATGAGTTCAATACGGGACACACAAGATCCTTCTCCACTGCAAGAGAAGCAAACGATACAATGACATCAATGTAATCAGTGTTCTGGGAGTCTTGCCTAAGCTTCACGGCAGAAGAGTTGACTTTCCTTCTCAACTTCTTTAGAACAGCTTGTTCCTCTCTTTGTATCAATGCAATCGTATTCTGGATACTATGTCCTATATTTTCCCATGAATCCAGCTTCAACCAACGGGTAGACTTGGATTTCCCACCAGTAACATCTTTTGTACCAGGAAGCATCGTGATAATATCCGAGAAGTTACATTTTGGACCACCTTTGACAAATAGCTGGTATTCACCAGAAGTCGTCAACTTCAATGCTACTTCCTTGAATTGGCCATTGGAAACGAGAAGATCGTGAATGCTATTCTCCAGATTTGTTTTATCGTCATAAAGCATTCCCAGTTTTTCATGGAGCTTGGATAAGGTGCGTGAGGCATGCTTTTGAACAACAAATGATGGCATTTCAAATACACTTGAGGTGCGTCTGAGCGTCTTCTGTAGAATCGTTGGGTATATTTCAGACTCTCTTTCCTCCTCTTCACGTTTGAGACCTTCCAGAAGAGCATTTTCATCCAAGTTTTGAAGAATGGCATTGGCCAGTTTGACCTGCGGTTGAAACCGTTTCAGAAGAGCGGAAAGCGCGGCTTTAGGACTGGAATTATGATCCAATTGCTCTTGAATCACGCATCGAAGTTCATCAGTGGCCTTAATTGAGTGAGCAAGCCTGATCAGGTCGAAGTGACATCCTTTGCCCAAGGCAAATCTTTGGAGGATCCGACTGACATCATGAATTCGTCTTAGTTTCAAGATAACAGAATTCCTGAATGTTGTACTCTTTACGAACTCGCCAACTAGCTGTTGTCTGAAATTGAGCTCATCCAAATTCCTTGAAGGAGCAGAGAGCCACATACCCAGTAATCTGGAACCACCAGGTGTTACCGTTCTTTTGATAGAAGAAAGCAAAGAACCAACTGTCTTTCGGTGTCTCAGCGAAATATGAAGTTCTAGAGACTCACTTGTTCGAGAGTCAATAAACACCAAATCTTCAGGGTATTGTTTTTCAGGCAATTGGAGACTGACTGTAGTCCCAGGTAAATGCTCTTCAACATAACGAAGCACTGTTCTCAACGCAGATAATTCACCTGGAGACAATCGGGAGAAGGATTTTTTTAGATCGCTTGCGGGAAAGCTGAACATATAATGGAAATCCTCAATAGTTTTGTGACGAGAGGGCTGGGAAAAATGATTCAGAAAATATCTTTGAAATCCCGTTAACTCACTATACCATAAACCGCTGTTGACGATATCGACAAATTCTCTGTCAACCACAATAATTTCTGAAGGTTTGATTCTAGTGACCGTGGACATTAGGTCTTCCAGCCTAACTTCTTGTACAAAAAGTGAGCCCACAGACAAGTCCATCCATGTCAAACCAACTTTTGCATCAAGATCCGGAGCTCTTCGAAAGAGCTTTTCCGGGAACTTCATGCATAGAAGAAAGTTATTCTCCTGCTGGTTGAGGAATGCCTCATCAACAAGTGTCCCTGCAGTCACAATGCGTGTTACTCGACGTGGTATCACCCTGCCTTTGTCTTCGACTTCAATATCGCTTTCGCATTGTTCCACAATAGCAACACATTCATGCAGATCCTGGACCAGAACTTTCAAATATCTCTCTAGTTGCGACAAAGGAAAACCGGCCATAGGTACTGCGAAATCAGTCATGCTCTTCTGGGTCAGCGTTATGTTAAGCTTCTCCGAAAACTCTGAGGCCTGTTCAAAGTACAATTCATAGAATGCCCCAACCTGTGTGAGAACAACATAGCCTTTGTGATGATCCATCATGTCTCTTATTGATTTCAAAAGAGGCGGCAGTTGGACTTTTTGTTTGGAAATAGCCTCCAACTTTGGGTGATCAGCTGGTTTGTTCACATGGTGTAGCTGTGAGACCTTTAACGTGACTGTGCTTGTAGATCCTGATCTCAACAATATTCTATGACATATTGGAGTTTTACACCGCGTAAATATCGCCCTCGTACCGTAAAGTAGCCAATTCATGAGCTTGGTCGACCCGAAGTGAATCTGATAGAGTTCCAACTATGGATGATGCGTCGCGTCTTTGACGCGCGACATAAAACAAAAATGACCCGGACACACGACTAATATGTGAAGTTCCACTTCTATCAAGCTTTGTAGGTTGGGAAAGATTGTAGACCCAAGCTATATAATGGGTTTTCTACAACTAGACACACAAGAGTTTATAATAGTACAACTGTTATATATAGACCGTAGCATGTCAATTCAAATAACCCTTGCATCCCGGTGCTCCACACAGACAACGGATCCTTTCTTCGTTGTTAGTCTCCCTTTCGAATTTGTAATCGTACGTCAACTCCTCATTAGCAGCAATGTCACGAAGGGCATATATAACAATGTGTTTCTGACCCTCGACTTTGATAATCTTCGCAGTACAACTAGGGACACAACAGTGATTAATGAACCTGGCAATACCACCTTTCTTGGTTGCGTCAATAACTGTGTTTTCATCAACCCTGAAGAGATAGGATGACCCAATACCTGATTTTAAATAGGTCTTCTCTCTAACTTCAGCGACCTGTTGTCTTATTCGCTCACCAACGTACTCAATAATCATCTCCCTCTCAGCAATAGGCTCCAAAGCATATAATCCCCAATCATGAATGGCAGATCTAGCAAATGAAACAGGTTTTCTTCTTGTGTTCAACTGATTTAGTGTAGAGTTTTCGTTAGCGTCCGAGTTAAAGTTGCTCACCTCGTAAACCAAACGTCTGTTGTTTGCACGATTGACTCTGGAGCTCAACGCTTTTGATGATTCACCTTCATCATGGTCCTTTATGGTCGTCAGTGGATCATGTACTCTTCTTCTATGGGGTAGGTATTCAACTTTCATCTCATCAGCAATCTTGCTGTAACCTTCAGTTCTGTGCGAACCACTTTGATTATCGAGCACAGCAGGAAGAATAATTTCCGCTCTTCTGTTTGAATTAAGAGTATCCATACTTCTCTGCTTCCAGGCCCAATAATCTATGTTGCTGTGAATCTCGTCAGTAGTCACCGCTTCATCTTCAATTACGCTCTTGAGTAACTCATAATCCTCCTCGTCTTTCACAAATTCAAGAAGGCCAGAGAGATCAAACACATGCTCTGGATCATCTTCAAACACAGTCATTGGTACCAGGGTGGCTGTTGGACAATGCTGTTTATCAAATGCAGCATAGTCAACATCTGCATCCTCCATAACCTCATCCTCGTCGTGTATTTCTTCTTTATCCTTGCGAAGAGAGTCGGATGAAATCTTGTTAGAATTATCTGGAAGCTCTGGTGTCGTTGGCACAGATTCTTTGGTTTCTTCCTCCTCGTCCTCATCTTCATCCTCGGATGATGAATACAGGAGTGGCATAAAGTTTTTCTTTGCCTTTTTCTTTGGGGGACCATCAAGTGAATCATGAACCAATTCGCCTTCATGACTAGCGGGAAGAGAGCTATCTTCATCTTCCAAGTTTTCATCTTCAAAGTTCAGCTTATAATTGAGTGGTCTCACATCGGATTTCTTGACCCTTCTTGTCTGCGCCGGAATATTCCCCGAATGGAATTTTGATTTCTTCTTGAAAGATGGCAACCTCTTGTGGAGAGCAAACACATCTTCAACAGAGTCCTCAGATTTGACCTTGATTGGTGAAATTACTGAAAGTGGCTGATTGCTCACAACTGTGGGCTTTGGAAGAGGGAGAGCCTGCTGTGATTGTCGATTGATAACGTCCCGTAAATGTGGGAAATTCTCTGGAACCAACAAATCAAGGATGACTCCTCGAATCACCTTCTCTCTTACGTCCTTAGGCAACGCATTCTCAAATTCTCTTAAAAGAAGAGATGTTGCTTCCTCATACTTGTTCTTCACCTGAGGTTCAACCTTTCCATTCATACCCTCTTCATAACCGTTAGGCATATAGATCTTCATAAATATTCTCTGATTCATGATTTTCTTACAGTTTTCCTTCATGAGCTCTTTTGCATCATGGAGACTGTCAAACATTACGTGGAAACCCTTATCTGATAGCTGTACCGACTTGTAGTTGTATAGTTCATACGCTTTCTCAATATCACGGACTTCGAGTCTACCCCGAAACTTCGAGTCATCAATGAAAACATGAAGTCTGTTATCAAAGCTGCTGGCCAAAGGCTTTCTCGAGTACAGTGGTCGGTTCACAGGACGTGAGCTTTGTGGCTGTGATTTAGGATGGGTTCTGGAGACGTGCTTCCTCTCATCTGCAACCGGAATGCGTGGCAATCGGCTATCAATGGCATACCTTTTAATATTCTCGAGCTGCGTTGGTTTGCTCAACAACACCACACTTATCAATTTACCCTCAAATGTTGTTTGGTGTAGTCCCTTCAAAGCAGAAAGAGCAGAACGATTCGCAACATCAGGAGAAGAACCAAACTTTACTCTTAACATACCAAGAGACATTTTTGTTGTTGGCTCCAAAATCTTTTCGTAATCTTCAACTTTACCAAAACTGGAGAGTTGGTCTTTGAAGTAGACCTCATTCCAAGAGTCTGCGAGCCCTGTGATGACGATTTCAGAAGGTGGCTTTGGGCCAATTGAGTGACTGTCATAAACAAATCTCGGAAGGGGAAGGGACTTGAAAGGAATACACTTGTACTTGCTATCCCGTGCAACCATTTTCTTGTCTTTTGGGTTCAGTCTTGGATCTCTTGAGACTTTTGGTAAGCCTGAAGAAAGAACTTTGTAGGAATTCTTGGTATTTGGCTCAAGTTTCCGAACTGGATCATCCAGGTGCGACTTTGCATTAGGGTCATTAAATGCACCATTTGTAAGAAGATGCCTCTGCTCTTTGATATTGGGACCAAACACTGGATAGCTCCACCGATCGCTCTTAGGAAGCACCGGTTCCTTCTCTGCTGCCTTTGGCATTTCATCACCGAAATGTCGCGTTGGTAGGGCACGAGATGCCCTGAGAGGAGTGCTTGGAGACGACTTTCCTGTAGTTGAATTCAGCTGCTGTCTCTCCGACTCTGGCGTTGCGATTCTGTCAGTGTTATGCCGCGTTGGGAGGGAGTGCTGAGATGAAGATCGCAGCGACGCTGAAGGAATGTATCGATCGTAGTCTTTGCGCCCCGATGGAGGGATAACACGAGAACTTGGGTGGCCGCTGTTATGTCCAAAATACTTGTCTCTAGAAGAGGACGAAAGTGAAGTTGGAAGAGGAAGAGGTGTGCGAGACGAAGTCCTCGAGGTGCCTGTCCTGCTGGCTTCGACTGCTCCACTCGAACGTGAAGGGGAAGGGACGTATGAGTCGTACTTTCCAAACCTGCGATTCGCCATCACTGAGGAGCTGAACTTGCGGTTTATGAAAGCGTGTACCACGTTGTTTTGCCAAAGAGAGAAAGAGAGGAAGAGGATCGCTTTTGATAGAAGAGCAGTGCGCGTCGGATTTCTATCTGCTCACAGAATCGCGCAAACCACCACAACGTCCGCTACTACGTACTCCTCCCCACTGCGAGTGCCCAGTCTACAGCATGACAAACGTCGTGTGTTTATATTGGGTGCAGACAAATAAATAGGTGGATCGAACAATAATCAATCAATAAATAAATGGGGAATAAATATGCCAATGAAGGTGTGCAGAATTACTTCGTGATGATGAATTTGAGCTTACCGCGGTGGTGGAAGAAATTCTCCGAGTAGTCCTTCTTCTTGAAACGGCGCTCCTTTGGCTCTTGTACGTAGTAGGACCATCCCTGGCCCTGAGCAAAGCGAACGGCAGCCTCCTTCGTGTCAAACTTCATGATGGTACCTTGCATGTAGTCACCGGAACTCTGGTATCCGATAAGGTCGTTCTCCCATCTGTTCCCCTTGCCCAGAATGTCCCAGTCGAGCTTCCAGTTGTGGCGGTTATACACACCGGACTGCGTAGCTGACTTGGACTCCTTGTAGATGCGCACAACACGCTCAGTAATGAGTTCCTGTGGAGCCCCACTGATGGACTCTTTTGGCAACTCGTTGTGGTCCTCCTGCTTCTTGACAACCTCAGCAAAGGTGTGAGTGTTGGAGAAGTCGTCATGTTCACCAGCCTGGCGGAGAGCCACGAAGGTAGAGAACGGCGAAGTGCGGGCGCACACCAAACCCCGCCCTACCAGAGAACGTCTGGATGTTTGAAGGAACATCTCGTAAGTCAGTTGTGTATTGATGAGGAGGGAAACTAGTGCTTTGCCCTTTGCATTAGCCGCTGGTCAGCACTTGATTTATTCCGCCTTCGCTCATTCGCGGTCGACATTTCCCGGTTCTCCAGAGCGATTCAATTCCGAGGGTAAACAAAAGCGAAGTAGTAGTACGTACTTGCCTATCTCATCATCATCATCGCTTGAGCAGACCACTCTTAAAATGAACGAGCAATGTCATCGCATATTGACTTGGCTATCAGAGAGGTTGCTCCAACTGTTTCAGATCCACTACCAGATTGGCTTCGACGACTAACCGAGAGATTGTATGCATCCTCGAGGCAGAAGATCACTTTGAAACAACATGAAGAGGTTGCACGCTATCACCTGTGTGCATATGTCGCTGTCAGTAATCATTTAACAGAACTCAACATCACACACCCAACACTCAGCCACGTTCCTCTTCCTCATTCGAAAGCCACACAGCTGGTTCAGGTCTTCACCTCCCAGCTCGACTCCAGAAGCAGCGTCTCGACACCTTTACCAACACCAAAGAGGCAAAAACGCTCAACACCGGCTGCCACACCTAAATCAACTAAGAAGAATGCCCAAAATATTAATAACGATGGTTCGGAATATCCGCCATCTTCCAGGAAAATGGACAAGACGCGTGTCCAGAAGTCGCCGATGAAAACCCCCTTCCAGCGTCGTCTAGAGGCTGCTGATGAAGATACAAACGCACAAGACTTATCACCTGCTAACAAATCGATCCAGTTCCTGAATAATGACGAGAATATCTACAATGATAATTCCATTGCTGTTTCACCGGAGAAACAGTTCATTCTCCTATCATCTCGTGAGATTACTGCTTTATGCAACAAATTCCAGATCAAATCTGAGATCACAAGGCACGTTGTGGACACATTTCAACTATATTATACTAAAGTGGCCAATGAGTGGGTTCTCATCTGTGGATTGATCTTGAATTGCTATTTTGTAATAAACCACGAGTCACTGGGGTCACAAATGGGGGCTAAAACGTCTGCCTTCAAGACGATGTTTAACCTACAGAATGGTGGTCTGATGCTCACAGACGTGCATTCCAGTGTTGATGTTGTAAAACCTCTGATTGAATACAGCCGGTGGTTCAAGAAGCTGAAATGGGAGTATCACTACTCTACTGAAGATTCATCTCAGGGTCTTGCAGTCAACTCCATGATCTCACGACGTTACCAGTTCCATTCACCGGAGTTGCAGAGTTCCCAGAAAGTATGGTCAGATACTATACGACACGAGATACTTCAACGGAATGGGCAGATACCAGGATCACAAGGCTAATTCTCGAATGTGTATTGTGTATAGAAAAGAGCGAGGGGCAAAAACCGCACAGAGCTTACGCGTAGTGGCTGTACCACTAGAAAATATTTCAAAACTCAACACAGCTCGAGCAATTCGGGATGCTATGATCTCGTTGTGAAGGGCCGTTAATTGAAACTGAGAGTTCTTGAGGATATGTCATCCAAAAGGAACCTGTCATCTGATGATATTATTATCGGTAATGGGTCATTCAAGCGCCAGAGTATGGGCGCTGACACAACAGATATCTTGTTGATGGATGCAGTTGAATCAGAACAAGAAATCCAAGAGCAGGTCGAAGTTGAACGTTATTTGGGAGAAGAGGAGGATCCATCCAAGCAGCTAATCTTAGATAACACACTAAATGGAAAATGGCATACGACTATTAGAAAAGTCGTGAAATCGGTTGTGTCCATTCACTTTGCACAGACAACAAACTTTGACTGTGACTCCGCTTGTGTCAGCGAAGCCACTGGCTTCGTTGTTGATGCCGAACGTGGAATTATTCTGACAAACAGACACGTTGTTGGTGCTGGTCCATTTTGGGGATACGCTGTTTTTGATAACCACGAAGAGTGTGAAGTGAAACCAATTTACAGAGATCCTGTGCACGACTTCGGGTTCTTGAGGTTCAACCCTAAGGATATCAAGTACATGCCAGTTCAATCCCTAGAACTAAGGCCCGATCTTGCTACAGTTGGGTGTGAGATTCGTGTTGTTGGAAATGATGCAGGAGAGAAGTTGACCATTTTGTCGGGTTTCATATCCAGACTCGACCGAAATGCACCAGAATACGGTGGTCTTACATACAACGACTTTAACACAGAATATATCCAGGCAGCTGCAAGCGCAACAGGTGGATCAAGTGGTTCTCCAGTGGTTAATGTTGACGGGTTTGCTGTTGCACTTCAAGCAGGTGGCTCCACGGAGGCATCTACGGATTTTTTCTTACCACTTTATCGAATCTCTAGAGCATTGAAGTGCATCCAGAACGACTCCCCTATCACGAGAGGTACGATCCAGGTTCAGTGGATGTTGAGACCATTTGACGAATGCCGCAGACTTGGTCTTTCTAGTGATGCAGAGAAGGCAGCGCGTGAGATGTTCCCAAAAAGTATTGGACTTCTGGTGGCTGAGGTGATTTTGCCAGAGGGTCCCGCAGATGGAAAGCTCGAAGAAGGCGACACGTTGATATCTGTTGCTGGAAAAAACATAACAACGTTTATAACCGTTGATGATATACTGGATTCTTCAATAGGCCAAGATATCGAGATTGTGCTGCAGAGAGGCGGGGAGAACGTTGCTGTGAAGTGTCACGTAGGTGACCTGCATTCCATTACACCAAATAGGTACCTTGAGGTTGCCGGTGCCACTTTCAACGACATGAGTTACCAGATGGCAAGACTCTACGCGATTCCCGTTCGTGGTGTGTTCATCAATTATGCAACCGGTTCTTTCTTCTTGAGTAGAGATGAGTCTGTGGGTTGGGTGTTGGATAGTGTTAATGACATTGACGTTCGGAACCTTGATGAGTTCATTGAGGTGATGAAGTCTGTGCCAGACAGATCCAAAATCTCAATATCTTATCGCCATATCTCAGACCTGCATTCACCAAATAATGCAACAATTTACATTGAACGTCATTGGTGTTCCACTTTCAAACTTGCTACCAGAAACGACATTTCAGGACTTTGGGATTTCGAGGACCTTGGTGAAGCAGTGCCACCGATTGCACCAGAACAAAAGTCTGTGAAATTTATTGATATTCCATCCGAACACAAAGGTTGTGCAGTACTTAGCAGATCATTCATGCTAGTTACTACATATCTGCACGTTCCTTTGGATTCCTTTCCATCCATCAGAAAAAGGGGTTACGGGGTTGTCATTGACGCAGAAAGAGGGTATCTCCTCGTTTCAAGAGTCATTGTTCCACATGATTGTTTGGATATTCAAATCACAGTTGCTGACTCACATATTATTCCGGGATACGTCGAGTTTTTACACCCAACTCAGAACTTTGCCATAGTGAAATACGATCCAAAGCTTATCAAGGGCGATGTTATGACGCCTAAATTCAGTGAAATCCCACTAAGAAGAGGTGATAAATGTCTTTTCATTGGGTTCAATTATAATTTTAGAGTTGTTTCGACAGAGACAACTGTTTCTGATATTGCCACGATCAATGTTCCAAGAAATGTTTTGGCGCCACGCTACAGGGGTACAAACCTGGAAACTATTTCAATTGCCACGAACTTAAAGGATGATTGTGGTTCTGGCGTTATTGTTGATACCGACGGAACAATCAGAGCACTTTGGATGTCTTTCTTGGGAGGTGTTCGCAAGGAATCTGATACTATCTACAAGATGGGTATTGATGTTACTGAAGTGAAGCCTATTATTGATTCCTTTCAGAAAGGTGAAAAACCTTCTCTTAAGATTGTTGATGCTGAGTTCTATGCTATGGCCCTTGATCAGGCCAGAATCATGGGTGTTTCTGATGAGTGGATTCAGAGAGTTGAAGATTCCAACAAAGACAGGCTTCAATTTATGGCAGTTGCAAGATCTGCTGTTCCAGAAGACCAACATAAATTGGAACTTGAGCCAGGCGACATTGTATTATCTGTCAATGGTAAGCTGGTGTACAATACATCTGATATCTCCTGTTATGTCAATGACGATTTCTTGAACTTCAAGATTGTGAGAAGAAAGAAAGAAATGGACTTGAAGGTTCCAACCACCAGCATCAAAACAACAGATCACATCGTTGTGTGGAGCGGAGCCGTCTTACAGGCACCTCACCACGCAGTCCGGCAATCTATGGTGAATTTACCAAGTCAGGTATATGTAACAGGAAGATCCCGAGGTTCTCCATCTGCGGCATTTGGTATCAGTCCAACCAATTTTATCACGCATGTCAATGGACAACCAACACTAACATTGGAAGAGTTTCTCAAGGTCGTGAGAACGATTGGAAATGACACGTACTGTAAAGTGAGATTGGTTTCCTTTGACAATGTTCCATTTGCCATTTCGGTCAAAACCAATTATCATTACTTCCCAACTGGAGAACTGAAGAAGGACGCCAAGTCTGGAAAATGGATTGATATTGAGTATGACGAGAACAACGAAGAGGATACAGTAAAACAGATCTAGATAGATACATTCTGAGCTACTTTAGCTTTATAGACAAACAATGACAATATCATTCGTTTCGAAATAGTGCAAATGCTTTGTATGTGCAGGGATAAAAGAGACTCTATCAATGGTAAGGAAGGAGTTTCGTGAGTCTCTTTGTTTGTTGTGGTGTACTCATACCTTTGCTTCCACCAGCCCTGAGAGTGGAAGTACTCCATCCGGCATTACCGTGATTTCTGGCAGCTTGTCCTCGTTTGAATCCATTAGCAGTCTTTCTCCATCTTTTAGCGGCTCCTTTGTGGGACTTCATTACTGTTCTCACAAAGGTCATATTATGAGGTGATGCAGCTCTCGCAACAATATTGAAAGCGCTTGTGAAAAGCGGACGATGAAGTTTGAAAAGACCCAGCATAGTGTGCTTTCTGATAGATTATAACAGCCTTGACCACGTCGATAAAGATTTCACTTGTCTGTGCGGGCAAGTTCGAACTTCGTTCTCTTTTTCTTTTTTTTTTTACAGATCAGAGCAGGATAGTTATCAAGCGTTGCGCGATCTCTATCAAAGCAGAGAGGAACGAATGAACAATTAGTTTCCATCCTGCAAACAAGAGCGGAATCTCTATGCAATATCCAAGAGCTTCTAGTTTCTAGACTTGACAGAGTGGAGTTCCACCAGTGGATGCTGTTAAACCGCAACACATGCATGAGAATAGAAACTTTCATGATTTCTCGTCCTCACCTCTATACCATCGCATGATGAACAATTACTCTATTTCAGTACTCGTAGTTGTTTATTGAGGGAATTTCGAAAAACATCTACTGTTTGATGTTTGCCAGTAAGCTATCAATCCCCATCAATTCAGAAATATAATTTTGGAAGATGCTAGAAAGACATTCTACGGACTGAATACACATACCGGTATAGGCGCTGAATGGAATTTGGCAACCAATAGTAGCATAAGCCTGATAACCTCGAAGAAGATTGAGCTCTTCAAATTTCTGCTTCACTGTAGAACAACTCAAAAAGATACAGTAATAGTAATCACGAAGAAGGACATAGTCACGATCACCTTGGTGAGAAATGACACAAAATCACAACGGACTCAATATCTGGTGGATACAAATGGTGCGACTAATTTCGAATGCTGGTAACGTGACAGGCACCCTAAATAGTGCAAACTTCAATCCGAATCGGAGTCAGATGAAGAATATCCAGTGATAACAGGCGTATGTGTCTTCCCCTCTTCATGGACTGGAGAACGAGGGTTAGTTGATTTGGGTGGTGGTGGGACTTTCTTTTTGATCAGAACAATACCTGGCACCTGTATAGTCTCTCGCAGATGGCATTGAGAGGATATGTCATTTTCAATTGACTTCGATTTCTTCTTTCTTTATTACTCTGTTAGTACAATACACAATGTGATTGGAGATCCCTGTAAAACTATTATGGACTTACCGTTTAAACTCTTCCACGCCTTCATCAAGTTCCCGCCTTTTGCTATCTTCGCGTAGGAATTCCTTCCTTTTAAGGTCTTGGTAGAACTTGTGTTCACGTTCATCAATCTTGTGTGGCTGATTCTTGGCCTTCACTTTCTCCTGGTACTCCCGCTCTTTCTCCATGTGGTTTATCCTCATCTGCTCATAGAGCGATAGAGCCTGTTTAGACTCCTCTTCTTGCTGAAACTTCCCTGAAGCAGTCAGCTCCTTAGCTTGGAGCTCTTTCAGGTCGCTCTCACCTTCTCGAATGAATCGAGACATGCATACATGCACTTTCGTTGGTGGGTTAGTCGGTGCTCTGCTTCACAATGTCGTGATGAGTTTAGAAGTAAACGGGCAGAGTGCTGGGCGCGCCTACGCTTGGCTTTAACCTATACCCCTACTCCCTAGTCATACTTTTTGCTGCCAAACAGTAAACATCTTATTCCAACAAACGAGTCAAATACTATTTATATATATTAATCATCGACAACATCATCATCATCATCATCATCATCATCGATGACATACTCTTTGAGAATGCTCTTAGTTGCAGGCCAGACAAGTCTTCTTCCTGGATTTCCTCCAACTGTCACAGCACAACCATAACACAAATATGCCCTTGAAATTGAACCAGTTTTTGCTGGCGGGTTGATCTGCGTTGCTTCCCACTCTTTCAAGAGCCTCTCTTCCATCTCGGAATCTGGGCCTCTACCACCATTGTGTGTGATACTCTTCACCCAATGGAGAGGATCGTCATAAATTATCCTCTCACATACTGCACACCTCTTACCTCCCACCGTCCTTGGTTCTGCAAGCTTGCTCCCTGTTCTCACGACAGTAGAGACGATGTTATCGTCATCCGTGTCAACGTTTCTGTAATAACTGCCGATCACTTCGTTTATCGTTTTCTGCTTATTCACCATCCTCTCAGGATGCATCGCTGGGACCAACAAATATTTACCCAGACATCGCAAATCAACATATTTCTCGATCTCTCCTCTTGAAACATCACGGAGAGGATGTATGACCTCCACAGCTATACCGTGTATGTTTCTTGTGCAGTCGGTCATGTGTTCATGAATCTCAGAACCACGGCCTTTGACCGTCAATGACAGAACTTGCTCTGCCAAGGTAGACATGTTGTGTCCCCAAAGAATCGACTTGGCTCCAGTATATTTCACATGATCATGGACAATGTGTGTCATGATGATTTGTTGTAAGTCATGCCTTGAAGCCCGTGTTGGGCAAGCTTTCAGAACATCTTCAAGTGACAGAGCGTTTTCAACACCCTGGGTAAAGACTGAGAGCAAATCATTAATCTGAAGCGATGCCATAACATGTTGGTCCATATCAATTTTGTTGATATCGATAACAGAAATCGTAACTGGGAATCGTTCAATTTCATAGGAATCCTTAATCGACTGTATCAGATCAAGCGGGTTGTTGCTATAAATATTGACTTTGGAGTCATCAATAAATATTACATCTAACTGGAAACCGATCTTTACCCTTGTGTTCTTGATTTGTTCATTGAACTGTAACAGTATTATGTCCAGCAGCACAATGGAAGAAGGACCAAGCGATAGCGGTAGTACAACCCGGTTTCGTGAGAATGTCTCACTGGGTTGAACCTTATATTTATCCCCAGACATGTGCCTTCTTTGCTTTCCTGCGATAAACCTTATGAAACAAGACCTTCAATGAGTTAGTAATGTGGTTGGGTTGTGAGATGAGTGAATAAGGATAATGGGATAAGATACCCACCGACAGAAGAGCTCTTTCCTCGATCGGAAGACGGATTGCTCTGTCCTGCATCTGGAACAGGTTCCCAACTCATCACATTTAGTTTCAAGAATCATATTGGTAACTTGAGCGTTTCTTTTCCACCTGATGAACTACCAAGAGAAAAGTTTGAGAAGTTGTAAAATAGATCTTTTCAGAGTGCTCCTACCGGGAGTTTTTTATCATGATGGTTGTTTGTCGGCTTTTCCACTGTTGTTTCTGTTACACCTTCGTTCGAAGCGGTTTCGTACCCGCTAGATAAAAAGAAGAGAAGGAAGAGTACGAGAAGCATATAATGTCAACAGGAACAGAAACAGATAGAGCCTCGGATGCCAAGTATAGAGAGACCGCACCGGACGTACCACAGTCTAAGGCTGATGTCAACTTCACGCAAGGCTCGTCTGAGTCGTACAAATTCTACCCTGACAATCCTACTTCTCAGTTTAGCAAGGTACAATTTGCTTCCAAGGGTCCATCCCGCTACTATGATCCATGCCAGGAGTCTGCAAACATGAGTATCAGATGTCTTGAGAGCAATAATTTTGACAGAGAGATGTGCCATGAGTACTTCAAAGCGTACCGAGAGTGCAAAAAGGAGTGGTTGCTACAAAGACGAAGGGATACCAGTGGATGGTCCCGCTAATGTTCCTGGGATCCGCTATTACATAGCTGCTCCTGTTTGTCCTATTCAATTTGCTATTACTACAGTTATCATGTACATATATCCAGACCTCGGTCGAGTCAATAACGACAGGTCAAAGAACGAAAAAGAACAAAAAATACTCCGTCTATGAATGCTGTGTAAAGTAATCAAGAAGGAAAAGCTTCTTTGTGAAGTAGGAAACAGAAGCATTTTCAGTTGATGGTCGATATATTTCAGGTTTTCTCTGGCATGTAAAAGAGTACGTTTTTGTGTCACAAAGCAAACTGCAACAGCAAAAGATTCTTTTCTGAGTTGACAATCGTCTAAAGATGCACAAAGATCACTGCGAGAGTTTGAGGAATTTTAGATTGAATGAAATGAAAGGTATTCTGAAGGATTTGGCATCCTACTATTCCAACTCGCTCATTAATCCTTACGATATTCCCTTGGATCTCACATACATCACCGGGCAAATCATTGCCTGTTCCTGTCCCACATCGAAGATAAGAAAGGGTGTCTATCGGAATGAATTGTGTGACTTGGTAAACTACATGGATATCCACCATAAAGGTGCCTGGCATATGTGGAACCTCCACTCAGATATTGGGCAATCATATGATATCCAAGACCCCAAGATGTCACGATGCGTTACATACGCTCCGTGGAAAGACCACGAACCTCCCATGTTCGAGTACCTCTGTGATATCATAAACTCGATTGTCGATTACTTGGAAACCCCTGGAAATGTTGCTGTTATACATTGTAAGTTGGGGAAGGGTCGCACTGGCCTTGTTTGTGTTGGTTTGCTAACCACATTTGGATACTCCGCTGCAGAAGCAGATCTGTTGTTTACACAGAAGAGGATGAGACCTGGATTTGGCCCTGGAGTCTCCATCAAATCGCAAAAAAGGTATTCTCGTTATCTTGAAATGACTAAAAGCACAATCTACAATCCCAGAAGTCGCTTTATTATTATCGATTCTATTCGTCTTGTTGCTATGCCTTGTACATTCATGGGATGTGAGACAGCGATCAAAGTCTCACTAACAGCTGAGGAACATTCCCATATTCTTCAATTCAATAGCAGCGAAAGTTCTACTCCTCCCATTTCCTATGGTGACCAACTTCTTAATGTTCAATCCGTTTTCCCCCTAGATTTGAAGATTGCAGTCGATATGACCATCTTTTCGAAAACATTCCCTATCAAATGTTCAAAAACTTTCATATGCTGTAACATATTCTGGGAATCGATGATTCATAATTCCTTACATATCCCTTCATTCTCGGTTCACAAAGATGGGCTGCTGAAAGCAGTTCATTTCAACTGGGACGAATTCGATGGGTTTAAAGGTCTCTCCAAAAAGGGAGTCAAAGCATTTGAGACCATTGAAATATTTTGGAACTACATATAATAAGGCAGAGTAAGAAGAAAAGAACATGTGATTGTCGAGTTTCGGTGAGCTCTTCTAGCCGCCTTTTTTCTCATTCTCTAGCTTCATCCAGACTCCATCAACTATCTTCTTGACGAGTTTGATAGCGTCACTCTCATCTGATATCTCAGGTTGTATGAGCGTGATTGACTCAACATGGTATGGTGGGTCGATTCTGACTTCATCAAGAACGATAATAGAATTTCCTCTCCATTTCACAGTAGGCATAGTTCTGTATACAGAGTTGAAGATAAACTGGCCTTCTTTTGATGCATTTGGGTTTCGCGTCTTAAGACTTATTTCAAGATTATCTTTGTTCTGTTGAATGATCTGGGGAAGAAGTTTAGGGTCAATAGCGGATATCTGAGCAACCTTAGCATCATCAATCTGCTTGGAGAGGATGGTCAATGCCCTGATTTGAGGAGTTCTTAAGAATTTGTAATTAAAAGCGGGACCTTTTGCTGTCTGAGCTTCAGTTTGTATCACCAGTGTACCTGGGCATAATGTATATGAGTAGATTGTACCTGTGTAGTCCTCTCCCAGTGTGTTCGTCACTTTAACTCTGTGTGAATGGTTAGAATCAAGAATATGCTTTGTCAAGAGGATGTCAGAATTTAACATACGTCAAGCCCACAACATTGTTCAGTGTATTTAGAGCATCCATTGTGGTGAAGTGTGTGTTTCTAATCAGAAGGTGTGTTTGATGAGAGTATCACACTGGCTGTTTGGGGCAAATGTCGGTTGACGATGTGTTGCCGTTGGTGATGTAGGTGTCCAGGTGTACAAATGTAAACATGGTAAACCCACACAGGTCGGTGTGGCTTATTCATGGGAGACTTTGGTTCAGAAATTAACATTGATCTCAAGTTTTCTTCGGTTGTCCATTTGTAAAACAATGTTGACAAAGGAAGCTGAGCTCTTCGAACGCGCAAATGTGATCGATATTGGCGTCCAGCGCAATGAGGATCGATCAGTTGGACAACACATGGAAGGTCTATCGCTTGAAGATTTTGAAGATAAAGCAAATCAGAATGGTGTGTTATCGGGTAGTCCAGAAAGTAAACAACTTTCTGGATTCTCTGATATATCCAATGACAGTGAAATGGTCCAGCAGAGGTTTGGTGTTGATGAAATAGACCAAATTCCTATGACTGATGTCATTGGGAATGCCATAAATGGTTCCATTAATCTCACAGCCGATAGCAACCTCATGGTAGATGAAGAGTTTCAGAGGTCACTAAATGAGAGGGCTTCCCAGTTTGCCAAAGAGGGCAACAGTGTGAATACAGGCGGGTTTCCCAGGATACCCAAGCCAAAGGTTGATTACACTTATAGTGACATCCTCGATATACGCAGGTCCTTGGATGAATGGTTTACCTCTCGTGAGATGAGTGACCTGTGCAATTATAGGAGATGCTTCCAGTATCGATTTGGACACCATGATTTTAATTGTATGAGTGTCGATGACAGAGAGAACATTCTCGAACAACTCACCTATGAGCTTGATTCAAAATCACATCATGACGCACTAACATGTCTTGTATTTATTACACTTGGTTCATACGAGGAAGATCGGTTCATTTTTGAAGATCACATGCCTAAAATTGAACGAAATGTGCATTTTCTGGTTCGCAGCAAAGTGGTTCCTTCCTTACTGAAAATACTGACTGGAACATTTGATGCATGTGCATCTGCGCAGACGGAACTTTTGGTTCATTCAAATAATCTATTCAACATATGCAGCATATTGTATGTTGTTGTTTTGATATATGGAGACAGTACTACCGACGATCATGAATCTGAGTCCTTAAGGGATGTTTTTGACAATTTCTCCACACTTCACAGAATTGTGACATTTATTGACAAGTGGAGATGGAATTCTAGAGCAAGCATGAGAATAAGGAATGTGATACAACTGTTCTCTGCTCTTGTTTGGTTTCAGTTTGGCGATTTGAGTGCCAGAAAATCCACAAAACTTGCCTTGAATTCACACTTTGGTATCGACCAGGGCCGAGAGACAATACAAGGGCCAACTGCATCACCCCTTGACTTTTCTGCTTTTAGACAGGAAATTTTGGCAAGATATCCCTCATATACACCTCCTGTTTCGTCCCTGCCGTCCGATTTTGGGGATGCCTCCTCCCTTTTGCAATTCATCAACTCTGACAAACCGCACAGTACCCAATCAAGACTTAATAATGTTATAAACCAGTCACCAGCAGTTCATATTTCTGCACAAACCACCTCCACGTTGTCAAAAGCAGGAATATCGAAGGTGGTTGCAAAAGGGAAACGCTCTATTTCCTTTCAAACCAATTCGAGATATCCTTTGATGTTCCCTTCAGATTCCCAAGCGTATGATATGCCCAGAAGCATACAGGAAGCATCTGAACTTTTTTCATCCAGAGTAAAGGAAACCTTAAAGTTGAAACAGCTGTGGCACGAGCGTGACCTCTTTGTTAAACATGAGCGTGGCTGGAATGACACCGTTGAAGATTCGACTGATATATTTGAGTATATCGAGTCGAACGTGAATGAATTCAAGCCCCTTCGCCGTGTGGAAACTTTCTATGCACAGTCTCTTGGTAAGCTTAGCTCATTGGTAAATGTTTTTGTTCAACTGATAATCAGCTCACAGTCAGATGTGAGGAGCTTCCTCAGTCACTCGACCTCTCAAGCTGACCTGGAAATGGTTCGAACAAAACAAATTCTCCTCAAATGTTCCACTTACACTCTGATGCTTCTATTAAAGTGGTTTAAGGCTAGTCATATAATGAAGTTTGAATACTTGAGTTCGTTGATTGGTGATGCCAACTACTTTTCTGCCGTTTTGCAGTATTTGAGATCATTTGATGTGAATCTATATGAACGAATAGAGCACATATCTGTCTATTCATTCCACAGCAGCATTTGGGTTGACGAAACCAAGAACAAAACTGTTGACCAGAACTTCTGCTTTTCCTTAATAAACATGTTGGAGATTGCAAGCGCGATGTGTCAAGGCAAAACTCAGCGCATTCTATCAATCAGCGAGTTGGAACCATCGGCAGTGTTCAGGAATCTATTGTCGATTTATAACCCATCAATATGGTCGCCTGTTCTAAAGATCTTAAAGGAAATCACACCTTTCAACGGTAAAAAGTGGAAGGCCAACAATATGGATCTTGTTTCAATGGTGTATCTTTATGGCAAGCCTAAGCTGAGAGATAACTGGTTGAGTGGGAAAGATATTGAGTCAGAGATTAGCGATGCATATGGCCAAGAGGTTGCATTGAGGGCTTTGGTTCAGTTCTATAATATGCGGAAATACAGCAGAGCAATGACACAACTGGGTTATGAACAGAAATCCAGAGACCTCTTCACTCGTGAAATCGAAATGGTATCGAGTGACATCTAATAAATGTAACCACAATGATTGAAGTTATATTTAGTAGAAACGGAGATAGTGTATTTCGATCACTCTAAAAACATTTTACTGTTTGATTCCGCTGTGCTCAACCATATATACTGTGTAATTAATGACATGATTTCCAGATATGGACGTATTTCGCCCACCTCGCGATCACTGGGCATGTTGGCGCGCGTACAACTAGGCGGACTGGGCACATTTGTTTGTTTGTTTACAGAAACACGCAAACGCGAAGTGCAAGAGAACAAGGACCACAAGATTGCAAAGTGAAGACAAACAGGGGAATTTCAACAGGCCAGGGACCAGGAAACAACTAGTTTTTAACATGGCATCATCAAGCTCATCAGAGCTTTTCGGAATACACCTCCACCGCCTTGTCAAATGTCTTTTAGAGAACTGCAATGAAGCAGAGATCGACACAGCATATCACGACTTGGTCGAGTTTAGCAACAGTTCTCGTTTCAACCACACATCACCACCAGAGTTACGCATTATTCTCAATCAGCTGCAACGAAGATTACGGCCTTCGTGTTACGGTCTTCTTCAAGAGACCGTAGAACAATTACTGAGGCATTTGGAAGCGCGTGATCTTGCCCGTTATATCACTTTTATACAGGAACTTGATCAACAGAAGCCCAATTTTCATGGTCCAGCAACACATGAAAACAGAAGTTTTGGAAACTCCGACAGTGTTAGGATCTACGGTGATCTAAGGTCACTGTCAAATTACACGCCGACAGTTGTATCCTTTGAGAATGATAACCTGAACCGAGCTTCCGAGAGGAGAACCAACTACTCGGCATCACATGGAGACGGTTGCAGCCTAGAAGACCTTCTTATTCCTTATTTTGAGCATCAGATCCCAGAGAGTGTAATAGTGAAGTCCATTTGCTACTCTTTGGTAGGGACAACTTCTCAAACGTTGCCTTTGAAGAATGCAGAAGTGACAATACCACAGAACATAACAAACGGTTTCAGTGGAGTACTACATCAGGTCCTTGAAGCTGGCCTCATATATCAGAATTTACTCGAAATAGTCGAATCACAATTCGGATCACGTTCCCTGTCACAGACACTTGTTGCATTTTTGAGTTTTATTTCGAATGAACTGAGCCTCTACGCTCGCCTTGTGAATGACCTGTCAGTTCGACCAGAGCTCTCACTCAAGCTGATATACAGTACGATTTATGATCCGCTCATTGTGCTTAGATTTCTTTATTTCCTTCTCAATGCTGTTAAGGAGAAACCAACTGACCAGATATTGTCCATGATTTACTCTTACACTGTGCATGGTGATCTCATAATTCAGACCTGCTCCAGGGCAATGTTCAAGTACGTTTCGAAGCCTTTCTTCGGATCACTCTGTCATTGGATGGTTCATGGGGATCTTCAGTCTACTGTGGAAGGCTTTTTCATTCTTCCTGACAAAAGCAACGGACCACACGGTTTGCTTCTCTCAAGATTTCATGCAGAAAATGTTCCAGATTTTCTCCAACTTCCCTTAGCAGAGAGAATTTATGCAATTGGTGTCACCAATGCGTTCCTCCGGATTGGGTGCAGGGAGACTGAATGGACTAATGGGTTTTCTCAACGCTCAGCATCTGTGTTGGAGAAGCTAAGTGAACAGGAGTCATTTACACTTGGAGGTTCTAACTTTCACAGGGCAGTCAGTTCTCTGTACGAGGAAATTTTGAATTTCTTCACACATGTTATCTATGACAAATATAAGCTACATGGTGTTTTGATGGCACTCTGTGACTATCTTTTGATGAGGAAAGGTGACTTTATTGAGTCTATTATTTCAAGAGGCAAATTGTTGCTAGGTGAACCATCGAGCTCACTTACAGGGCACCAATTGACAACGCTGTTGGAAGAGTCTACACTTTCTACCACGTCCAGGTTTTACTTGAACACATCATCAGATAAGGATATTTTGAATAAACTGGACGCCAGATTGTTGGCAGTTGGGCATGGAAATATTGGTTGGGATGTCTTTACGTTGGATTACAGGGTAGATCCTCCATTGGACTTTCTACTCGGCAGCCATAGCGGTGACTACAAAAGAGAATATCTCCGTGTGTTCAACCACCTATGGAAAATCAAACGTCTTTCTCACATGTTCAATAACTGTTGGAAGGAATCGAGAATATCTAGGATTATCCGGGACAAAAGGTTGAGACGAATTATGTTGATTCATAACTTCATCTATGGATTCATCACAACAATAGAGTACTATGTGTTGCATGAGATCATTGATGTCTCAGTTCAGGACCTTCTAAAGAGGCTATATGTTTGTTCCGTCGAGCTTGCAGAAGAAATTCCAACAACAGGGTCAACATTCAAAGTATCAACACCAACACTCAAACCATCATTAAGCTTTTTGGCAAGGATTAATGAATCCGCTCCAGCATTTAAAAGGTATACCCATGATTTCAATGAGCTCCCTCTTGATGAGATTCAGAGTGTTCATCAGAAATTCTTGGGGTCGATTACAAAACACAAACTCTTGAATGGCTCAAGCGATATCGCAAACTCAAACCCTTCAGGTCGCTCCTACATTGCACAGATGAATGTTCTCATTGAAATTGCTTTCAAGTTCTTGTTGGCAGAATCGGAATTCAACAAATTTTTTATTGGTAGCACACAGCAGCAAACAACCAATATTCAGGTTCAAGAGCGTCTGCAAACTATTTATGAGAACTTACTCAGCATGTTTAATGGCTTTAATGGGGGGTTGAAGGCCTTTGTGTCTGATCTAAGCCACGATGAAGACAGCCAGCTTCGGAACTTGGGTCTTTCTCTCAACCAATGAAGAATGATGCGAATACTCTTTAAACCACAAAACTAGGCCTTGTAGCACAGTGGACTTTCTGTTGTTTGTGACAGCAGTGGCAGCGCATAATTGCAGAGTTTCGCGCAATGCTTGAACGGGCTCCCAAATTCGGATATTTGTAAACAAAGCAGACGCGGGCGCGACAGCTACGTACTCCCCAATAAACACACAAATTACAATAGTCTACTCAAGAAGCTTCACCTTCATCCAAGCTATTAAAGAAACACAGACCACACAATGTCTAGCAGATGGAATGACTTTGTTGATCACCCAGAGAGCAGTGGGACACCGCTGGCATTGAGACATCCGGACAAGTCTGAGGTTGAGCAGGTGAATAGTAACAGGAAAAGAGGTCCCACGACTCCGTTGACTCCATCACTCTTGCACAGAAACATCACAAAGAGACAGATTGTGGATCAAAAATACTCACGTTTGTCTGATTGTTCAATTCACATCGAGACCGATGAACGATCGTCAAAGTTGTGTGACGAAGAGCCACATCAAATGATCACAGACTTGGGGAGACAAACTCAACAAGATGACAGTTTCTTCACGTCTGGCTCTCCAAAAGGTAGTAGACCTTCGGTACTCCCTCTGAGAGTGCTTTCATCACATCCACAAAATATCACACCAAGAATTTCCACAGGAATAAAGGATGTGGTGAGGGAGCAGAAAAAAACAAGACTCCAAATTCTGAAGGGAGTGGCAGTTGCCGACACGAGCATGACTGACAATGAGTATAGCGAGGTCTCTTCTGTTGCTGATAACACTCCAAATTATAGATTGAGAGAAGACCTTGTATATCACAAGAATGGATATTACTTGAATAGCGGTGACGATTCCTTTGCTGAAATTGAACGGTCAAATATAATCAGTGAGATTGAGCTCAAGAGGGTGAATGAGTTGATGGATTTCATGAAGCTTGAAAGGGCATTTATGTTTGAACAAGATCATGACGATTTTGACGTGTGAAATCTCCTCGCATATTTCCACATTTCAAACCAGATAGACCCACTACAATCAGATGTAGGATAATAATTTCATTAGATGCTGAGCCATACATTACGTGGTAGTTTTTGAGTCTTGTAGTAAATTCACGATAGCTTGAGCAGACAGACGGTCGGACGATTGGTAAATCATCATTTTTTCGAAGAGTTGGACGATCTTCGCAGGTGCTCTTGGAATAAGATCAATGGTCGGTTTTGCTGCAGATGGTTTCATGTGTTCAGACCATCTGCAGAAGCTTGTTGACTTACGGGCCTCCGGCCATGTCTGCAATGTTGGTGTTCCAAACGCATCAAATAGCATAGAAGCTAAACGAATATCAACCACATCATCATCTGGAAGTGCTGGTCTGACATTTTCACTAAAGATCAGAGTCATGATTATTCCCAGTGCCCAGATGTCAACACCATAAGAGTAGTCTTCCAGACGGAAGATGAGTTCTGGAGCTTTGTATATCCCGGTAGATACATCACATATCTTTTTGTCTTCCTTTTCCTTCCCATAGTTATCAGGATAAATGTAGCTGATTCCGAAGTCAATTAGCACAGGGTTAGTAGCATCGTAGCTTTTGAACATGATGTTCTCAGGTTTCAGGTCTCTGTGTATTATGCCTTTCGAATGGAGAAAGGAAAGACCTGATGCAAGCCCTTTCACAATCGAACAACCCAACGATGATTCCAATTTGCTCTTCCAAACACGCTCTGATGACTTTGAGGGGAAAGAAGTGTTGGCAGAGAATATAGTGTAAGGGTTGGGTCCTGTTGATGTCGCGTAGTGACGCAGCAGGGTCACGAGCGTAAGAGGGTAGTAAGGGAAAACCAAAACAAGGTCACTAAGATCACGGCTGAAAGAGTCAAGAAGAGAAACGATATGTGGTGAACTAGTGGGTTTCTTGAGAGCAGTGAGAATCCTGAGTTCATCTCGTGAGCAGTGAGGTGGTCGGTCTTCATCAGGACAAGTCACCTTCAGTGCAACAATATCTCCACTGGCACTCTGTGCTCTATAAACCTCTGAAAAGTGCGTCGATGCGATGAATTGCTCCTCTGTGTAACTTTGCTTTTGAACCATTCTCCTCCTGTAAAAAGTTGATCTGCTTTTGTCTCCGAAGAAGAAGATGATGATGATGATGGCTACGGTTTGGTGGGGGTCAAGGTGCCATAGTACATACCGCGTTCGCTGCGTCTCGCTTACGGCCGAAGCTAGATGTCGAGGAACTTCCTGAATGGCTTCAGTGACTGACCCAATCCTGAATCCACAATTTGCTGGTCACTGATCAATGACTCAGGTGGAGGAAGATGCCAGGATCGTTGAGGCACTGAGAATTGGAGACAGAGTGTCATTGAAAGACCTGGCCCTATCGCCTGGTGGACTGCGATCCAACTCAGTGAGAAGGGAAGCTTGGCCTCTTCTTTTGGGACTCACCGAGCTTACGTCAACGCCTCAATCTTGGGTTGACCTACCACAACATAAAGACGAGCCTCAAGTAAGGAAAGATGTTGACCGTTCTCTGCCGTTTGACAGCGACACTGATATTGGGACGTTTAGAACCGATCTCTTTGCTATAATCTGCAGATTTCTTCGATGCCATAACGATCTATGTTACTACCAAGGCTTCCACGATATTGCTTCATTATTCCTTTGCATATTTAGTGGGGATAAGGATTCTGCATACCAGACATTGGAGGTGTTCACTCTTTGCTTCTTGAGGGACTTCATGATGCCAAGTATATCGGCAACAGTGAGGGCGATAAACCTTGTGCCAGAACTGCTCAAGGTTGCTCGGCCCGATTTGTCTGCCAGTCTTATACCTGATCATACATCTCCAGTGTTTTGTTTATCGGCGATTGTTGCTGTTTTTACACATGACTTACGTGATGTTGGTGCCCTCGCAATCTCCTTTGATTTTGTCATTGCTCTAGGGTCGACGGTGTCTGTGATTTATCTCTACGTGTCATTGATGATAACGCGGAGTACAGCCATACTGGGTGAAGTTGCAGAGTCTGCTGACAGTGATTATACGACAGCTGATCTGTTGCATAGTTCACTATCACGGTTTCTTTTATCTATTGATGAATATGATGTCAATGATTCACTGGACAATCTATTGAGCATGTTAGCATCCACGCCTTTAGAGTCATTGCCATCTTATAAGAAACTGGGTGAATTCAGCTCCTTCAAGCTCATACTATCTACTTGTGAACTCAATTCTAAACGACATGGGTCGTATTTTGGTAAGGAAACTGTACTCTTACAAATCAAGGAGAATGCGAAATTGGACGAGTACGAACAGAAATCCGTAAAAGAAAAGTACGCCACTCAAAGATCGCCAAACATTGACATTCCTCAAATTATCAAAGTTACTATTGCCATTGGGATTCTTTCATTTCTTACGGCACATGTTTTCTCTGGATCTGGTTCTTTATGAACACTCTCTTTGGTCAGTTTGTACCCACATCGTAAACGAACAATGTCTCAGTACTCGTCCCCTGCCAGCCCCTATTGCCACTTGTACTGATCATGTATCTATAGGTAGGGTCAAAGATAACCTGGGAGATGCAACCACCATGGTGACCTGGTACAATCAAGAATGGGGTCTTTTTTTGTGCCTCAGAATAAAGCCGTAGGTCATAGATACGAATGTTGTCGTGCGAAGCGCAGAGTAAGTGGTTATGGTTTGGTAGAGTCTTCACCACAGTAACAGGACCTGAAACCTGGGGGAACCTTAATGTCTTGGATGGACGGGAATCGCCATTGGAAAAGAATGGCATCCGTAGTGAGAACTCCTCGACTGTACTGTTTCTTCTGCCAACAAAAATCGAGTCACCGATTTCTGACCAGCAGGCAGATACACACCAGGGGGGTGTGCCCTTCGGTGCTCGTAGTTTCAAAGCTGGTGTTGGAGCTCTTGTATCTAAGACGTAAACCGAACCATCAATAGATGCCGACAACAATACGTTCTCATCGGAAGATGGACCACGCACCGAGTCATTATCATTTTGCTTCGATGGTACTGTCTCCTCTGCATCAAATAATGAGTCTAAATCGTCGTCCTCAGAAGGTGCCTGTTGCTTTATAGTCTCAATGTCCACACCTCCACAAGGTCTATATTGAAGAGCAACAATTTGGCCCGTTGCTTCAGGAAGACTCCTGATGACCGACCCCGTGTTCAGATCCCAGAGATAGATAGATTTGTCCCAACTTCCCGATATGAATTTGTCTTGGTCATGGTTTAACTCTAAGACTGACACTGTATCAGTGTGTTTCTTGAAATGATGAACAATGGCACCTTCGTTGTATCTGACACTCTGCATGTTTATTCCGCCATTTGACAAGCCGGCGAGAATCCACAGACCTCTGCGTTCTGCTGCAAGAGAATAGACTGGGGAAAGTTTAGGCTCATACGTGTCTCCATTAACTGCTGTTCGTTTCTGTGGAATCTCGTTCTCCCAATAACCCGTTAGCACACCACCATTGGTAATCAGATCCACCAAATTATGTCTCTGAGCTGCGGTTAATTGAACCTCGCCATCAACAGACCTGAGTAGATCATACCTCCTAATAAAGCCGTCATCTGCTCCTGCAAATAACCATCTGGAACTCCTGGATAGTGTAACTGAGTGGATCTGGGATGAAAAAGGTATCGCCACCGTCGGCACAACGTCGTACGAATCCGCTAGTCTTGCCTTCATAGATAAAACATCGTAAAACTGTTGCAGCTGGGCTTCATGATCGTCTGGTGCATCGGATGGTCGACTTTCCTGTTGTTTGGTTTGTGTCTCGACGTTCCCATTCTCGCCTGTGGTCAGTTTCTTATGATTTGTTTCAACATTCTGCTCTTCAATATCATTACCTTCTTCGCCATCTGCTTCATCTTCTTCTTCGGCGTCGCCTTCGTCTTCATCTTCGTCTTCATCTTCATCTTCATCATCGTCATTGTCGTCTTCCATTTCTTCGTCTTCGTTTTCCTTTTCCAGGGCCTCAAGTTCCTCCTCTTCTTCATCATCCAACCCTTCTTCTTCGTCCTCGTCTACCAGAGGAATCTCTGCATCCTTGAATATATCATCATCGCCGCTGATTACCATTGCCGCTGCCGTTTGATTATCCATTATTATTCTCGAGAGAGGGTCTGTGCTTCTACAAAGATGTTGATTACGTCGGTGCACGGTTGTGTTGTAGAAGTTACCCGGATATCTTAGTACACCAAAGAGCTTTTGAACGTCTCATCTTCTCGATCCAACAAGAATAGTTGGTAACCAATTTAAGCAAAACGGTTCATTTTGTGATAATTATGACAGATAAGAGTATTGCCATCGAGACATCGCATCTCACATATAAGTTTGCATCTGGGAAAGTTGGGCTCGCGGACATATCCTTTCAGCTCCCCTGGGGGTCACGTACTCTTTTGATTGGCTCGAATGGAGCAGGGAAATCTACGCTTCTGAAACTTCTAGCTGGGAAAACACTCAGTACTGTGGGTACAATTTCAATTGGTGGCCATGATCCGTTCAAAGGCGGATCAGACGCGTGTTACATTACAACGTATCTGGGCACAGAATGGGCATCCAATCCTGTGGTTCGCAGAGACATGCCTGTGACCGTCCTGATTGAATCAATTGGTGGTAGTGTTTACCCAGAGAGAAGAGACGAACTTGTTGATCTTCTAGATATTGACTTGAGCTGGAGACTACATCAAGTCAGCGATGGTGAGCGCAGAAGAGTGCAATTGGTAATGGGCCTGCTCAAGCCCTGGAAGGTGCTGCTGCTTGACGAAGTGACTGTTGATCTGGATGTTCTCGTTAGACAAAGGTTGCTCTCATTCCTGAAGAAGGAGACTGAGACACGTGAATGTTGTATTGTGTACGCGACCCACATCTTTGATGGCCTTGGGAAATGGCCAACCAACGTTGTACATATTCAAAGTGGGAAAGTGCTGCAAAATCTCAAGTATGGGGAGCAAATTGTCTATGAGTCTGGGGACCGGAATGATGGCAACGATGGTGATGACATTCAGCAGCATATGGACCGTTCCATTGTAACGATCGAAGACGAGAATCTAATAAAGATTGAACCGTTACACACTCTTCATCCGCTGGCGTTGGAATGGCTAAGAGAGGACTTGCTTTCAAGAGGATCCAGAGAAGAGGATTTGAACCGCCCAAAGTGGGAGGATTTGCAAGAGAAGCTATCCCAGTTCTTTGATGGCGGCGAGCGTGTCACCAGTTACTTCCAGGCAACACGAACCACGTTGTGATGGTCCTGGGTCAGGTGTTGGATTATGACGCGTTTGTCGATTGACAGACATGCGCACTGTACAACATCATACATATCAATATCAGATCATATCATCATATCTGACGATGTCGTTCCTTGTAGTGCTGAATAGGGGTCCAACTTACTCTTTGACTGTATATTGTTGGATATGCATACACGATTCTACACCTGCTCCACATTCTGTCCACACTCTGCCCTCTTTGTGGGCTGCCACCGGGCCACTGTCCTCGAAGGCTATCTTTCTAGTCTGTGTGTCTGCCTGTCTGCCTGAATGGCCGTTCGCGTCTCTCGGAACAATTGATCGTTTAGAAACGCGTGTCCCCGTCCGGCTGGCACTAAACGAGCTAAACGAGGGAGCGTACGATGTGGAAGAGAAAAAATTAAGAGCTCGCGTGGGTCCACCAAAAGGTGATGTGATGTGATGTGGTGCGTTCGTTTCTCGTTTAGAAAAAGGAAAAGAATATAAACACCCTCAGCCCTCTCTCTCTCTCTCTCTCTGCCCATGAATTTCCTCTGATTGCACCATCAGAAACCATTTAGCCAGCACCACCACTCTTGCAATCCTCCTCGACAAGTGTCTCATACCCTTCGTTTTCACCTCTCCAAACAACGCAGAAAGGATCACGTCAGTTTCCTCTGTGATCAGACACATACTACCCTCTCCGCGCACCATTTACCCATATTTATCCACTTGCCACGATGGATCTCGTGCTAGAGTTTGTCGACTCATACATGTTCGATTACGTGTATGCGAGACTCTTCCCAGCATCTCTTTGCAATAAAATCCCCTTTGCTGTCCAGGAGTCCCTCGCCTTGACGAATAGCTCATATGTTGACATGTTCCAGGCACAAGCACAGAGATTGATCCAGCCGGATGCAATCGACAAGGTGGTCAGCGAAATCACACAGACAGACAAGTACGGATACGCACCTGTGTGGTTCCCAACGTCCGTGTACACCTACTCGTCACTGTTGGCCAGATCAAACATCATCAGACAATCACTCACTCTTTTCCTTATCATGGTCTTGTTTGGCTACATTCTTTACTTTGGTGCTGCAACAATGTCTTATGTTTTCATTTTTGACAAGGCTATCTTCAACCATCCACGTTATCTCAAGAACCAGATGTCACTTGAGATTCAGCAGGCGGTTTCAGCTATCCCAGTCATGGTGCTTTTAACAATCCCTTGGTTCTTGGTGGAGCTTCAGGGATATTCATTCCTGTACTGGGATGTCCATTCCGTAACAGGCGGATGGTGGGCTATCGTCTGGCAGTATCCTTGTTTCATCATGTTCACTGATGCCGGAATCTATCTTCTCCATAGATGGTTGCACTGGCCTCGTGTTTACAGGGCACTACACAAGCCACACCACAAGTGGCTTGTTACCACTCCATATGCCTCGCACGCTTTCCATCCCGTTGATGGATACTTCCAATCTCTTCCATATCACGTTTACCCATTCCTCTTCCCACTTCATAAGATCAGTTATCTCTTCCTCTTCACCTTTGTCAACTTCTGGACTGTTATGATTCACGATGGTGAGTACATGGCAAATGACCCATATATCAATGGTGCTGCCTGCCACACCGTTCACCATCTGTACTTCAACTACAATTATGGTCAATTCACCACACTCTGGGACAGACTTGGTAACAGTTACAGGGAGCCAGATAAAGAGCTCTTTGACAAGAGTAAGAAGAAGTCGACTCAGACGTGGGAGAACCAGGTCAAGCAGATGGATGAAATCAAGAAGGTTGTTGAAGGAGACGGAGAGGATGACAGAATCTACGGAACAGAAGAGGCGCTCGTTGGAAAGATCAAAAAGTGAATTGATGGACGCTCTAGCTTTGTGAGTATATATACAAGAAACAACAACTCAGAGTTGGTTTATGACAATGAAACGTTTACTATAAAATTGATGTTTAGTTCTTTTAAGGTGCGTTTTCGTAGGCGTCGTGCGCGTGGCGGCGTCTTTCCGTTTTTGTGGCATAAGCAGTGCCCGATCAATATTTGCATTTTATCCATTAATTAGATCTCGCTCTTTGTGCCTCTACTCCATGTGGTGATCATCATCTACGGCATTGACCATGAGGGTTCTTTTGGGTCGGTAGACTTGATACACACAATTACACTTATCTCCTTCTCTGGTCTGCCTCTAACCAACAATTACAGTTGGCGATACTCCATCAGCATACCTTTTAGCACATATCTGCGCGACTGATCAAGATGTACAACTTACCACTGTTTCCACAAGATCCCGAAAGCCCAATAGTGGATCAGGCGAGCCTGTGGTTGGTGCTAACGAGCACAGGGCGTTCAAGACATTCGAAGAGTTTGTTGAGTCCTCCTCAAACATTCAACTTGGCAAGTTCGACTTGATATTCCTCTCCCTCTCAAGCACTCGCCTTTATTCTACAACCCTCCTCTTCTTGAAACCATACATTTCAGAGAAAACGTTGGTGCTAGTTGATGCCACTATTGGTGTTCTGCTTGAAAACCGTATCCATGCGATCATCACTGACGTTGTGGCAATGTCTGTCTTTGTCCAGGGGATAGAAGTGCGTTTCACAGCGGAGAAGGGACCTCAATACAGATCTAACAAGTGTTCGCTTCAGATAGGGTATTCTGGCACACATTGGAATAATAAAAGCATCCAAAAGCGATACACTCAACCCCATCAGACATTGGATTTGCTTCAGAAGATGCTTGACAGTAAGGGTATACCGAACGTCATTCATCACAGGCTGGCCGGCTTGGAATTTGAGAAATTCATGAGCACTATTTGGCTGCACTCTTTAAGAGTTCATTTGGATTTGACATGCTTTGGTCTTGGGAATCCGGATTTTAAAGAGTTCATAAAGACAGACGGTGATGACTGCCAGGCGACAGCACTTCGTGACCAGCGCCAGATGGAACTCCCAACTCATTATGTGCTTCGCAACATTGTTAACGAGATCATATCAATTGCTTCACTAGTCTCTGGAAAGAAGTGTGCGGATGAACTTCTCGCAACTGGCGAACAGGATGCTTTAAGGTCCAATGTTGTTGTTGAGTGGGCCATTGGACGGATACAGAACAAACACTCCAACTTCCTTTCAAGCCACGGGACTTATGTGTTGCTGATGGTGTTTCAATTAATATTGATCGCAGATGAATTGGCTCTACAATGCTCAAGTTTAGAATTCCTTTACGCAGAACTTGTGTCCAAGCTTATCACACCAGGAAAGATCGCACCTTTACCAATTTATGACAGGAAGACTGGTCAACTTATGGATGGAAGTTCTTATAATACAAACCAAAACCAAGGATTGTTACCTGAAACAGCACAATCACCATCGACATGCGAACCCTTGGAAATAACTGATCAGATTTGCAACCGCCTCGATGTGTGGGTGCATTTGACTGAATTTGGTGGGTTTTTGACTGTCCACGATGGCATGTTGGTTCTTACTCCTATTTCTTCAGAACTTTTATTCAAAGAGATCTTGAATTGGAAGAATCCTCTACGAAGAGACGGACATGCGCGTCTTAATTCTCACAACCTATCTAGCCTAGAGGTGAATGGATCTAATTCTGAAGCGATTTCAGAATTAGAAAGCAATTGCAAAAATAATTCCGGGAAGATAAGCAATATAAAGGCAGTTGCAGGAACATCACTGATAGCAGTACCAGCTACAGGTATCGCAAATGATCCCGATGTCTTTCTGGAAATGCGAGAGACAGATGACTATCTTTTTCTCGTGTACTCAGATATATACCTGGATGATGCCAGTGTTAATCAAGTAATATCACCCGAAGCAAATATTTCAGTCAATGAGATATCTGTCAAGGGTCACCCAACGTCAAGTCTTGTTCAATGTTCATCCAATGCTTTTACTGGATCTCATGGTGGTGCTGTAACCCGGTTACCTAATCACAGAACAGATCATCGATCAACTACGACACCATTCGGGATGACACGAAGATTAAGTGATGCAGATATTGGTTTACTCTCAATGAGTTATGGCGAAGATGAACGGAGCGTGTGTTCAAAGCGCGGTTTTTATTTGAAGAGAGGGTCACACTGGTTCTCTGACGAACTGTCTAATCTCGACATTGATACCAGCCTATTTGAAGTTCCTCGACTTGGAGATGTTGAGCAGTCGTTGAAGGAATCATTGGTAAAGTTTCGCTACCCAAGGCAAATCTCACAGGGACTGGATACTACCAGGACTACCAGCCATATTACAGATTTTCCAAAGTTGATGTTGGAAAAGAAGAGACAAGAGCTTATTGGAACAAAGGCAAAGAAATGGACTGTTCGTTTTCTTGAAACACTAAGACTGGGTAACTCACTATGGGATACAACAACTGATCGGTATAACGGTAAAAGTGACAAAGCGAGTGTTTCTGTTCGGCCGATTGACATGATGTTGAAGAAACTCTGAGGAGTTCTGCAACCTCTTCTGAACGACTTCTATTGATAAATCTATTATAAACGGTTTCCTCCATGATTGATTCTACATATATCAGCTAGTTTAAAACCATCAATTACTATTCAAAGAGCCATAGTGAGCCACTCCCAGTTGTTACTCGGAGCGTTATCGTTGTTTTGTTGCTTTCCATTGCCATTAACCTCTCTGTGATCCATGTCTATCGAAGACTTGAACTGGAACTCTGCACCATCTGAAATGTGAATATCATCGACGTGTGTTCTGTCTTCAGGATCCTGACCCCTCATTAGACTTGTGGAATTGGCTTGCTCATTAACTTTCATTACAGATTTCCTCTTAGAGTTGGCAACCGCGACAGACTTCTTCTTGTTCTCTGTAGCTTTAAAAGCTTGAGTTTTCTTTGTTGTACTGGTGCTACTGGACACCTTGTTCGGGGACGATGGCTGTGTGTTTCCTTTGGAGGTTGAAGAAGCCCCTCTCTGTCTCTTCTTGATTACATCTGTTTTCAACGATAGAGGGCGAACAACACCGTGGAGTTTCAAAAACAGACCGCATGCATTGCACAAAGGTTGACCCTCTGGATTCCTTCTCCATAGGGGTGTTGTCTGCGTGTTGCAGTTTGTACATCTGGTGTTGCTATTGGTCGACACCTCATTCTTTCTTGAGGCTGAAATCGTGGAAGAAACTGCTGCTGCTGCTGCCAGTTGAGTAGTCGAGCTAGATCTTTTGGTCTTTGAGAGCTTTGAAGCTGCTGGTTTTTTCTTGATTGTAGAAACTGTGGTTTGTCTCCTAGCAGTGCTAAGTGTTGGCGGTAAAGGTGCCGTCGATGTTGAGTCTGACATTATCACATCTGCATCCATATCTGCTTTGGTAGAAATCCTTGAGTTCTCCATTGGAAATGAGGTTGAAGGGGCATTTCTCATTTGGTTGGCAAAACTCAAACTGTTTCTCGCACTGGTGCCATTGTAGAAGCCATCAAAAAATGACGCATTTTCCATGATTGGTGTGTGTGCTGCTGAAGAGGCAGGAGAATTAAAAGACTGCGAGTAAATTGACTGAAAATAACTTGGATTGTCGTTGAAACTCGAGGATACATCGTTGAAATTTGATGGCGCTTCATAAGACGAACTGATCGCATCAAGTGGATCCATATAAGAGTGCGTATTTGGTGAGTCCAAGTAGACAGAGCCGTAACTGTTTGCAAAACCATTACCATGATTGTTATTAAAACTTGAAGAGACACTGTGGAAATCGAGGTTGACATGCCGGATGTCTGTTGATTTAGAATTAATTGGAAGACCACGGACACCCTTGAATGCATCCTGTTCTGACCTGGCCATATCCTCCTGGCCAATTTTCTTAATGTGAGCAACGTAATCAAAGTCATCAGAGGTTGGATCATTGGTGGAACTTTGAATTTCCGAGTTATTAGTCAAAGGAGGTTGGTGATTTTGTTCATGTTGATCAAGGAAGAATTTTGTCAAGTTCGACTCCCTCAGCTTTTCTGACTGTAAAAGAGCAGGGTTGGTGTCACCAAAATCGAGATACTCGTCATTCAGTTGATCCTGGGAGTAAATGGACACATGTTGATTAGTACCATCAAGATCAAATACTTCTTTATGAGCCGCACTGTCAAATGTCTTCTTGTCTCTTAGATGGTTCAAACTCATCATTCTCCAAGTGAGGTTCTGCATCCTCTCCTTATAGGGAAGAGATGCTTTCGCTTTGGCATACATTCGCCACAGTGCTTCAGCAGAAGAGTCGTCAAGAATAAGATCACTCAAGTCATTTGACATCTTCGATGTTCGGCGTATTCTTTGTGCGTATGTCGGGTACCAGGTGTGTTATTGGCCGTGGCGCTCAAGGACTGTCAGTCGGTAACGGGTGCTGCTTGAATGATGAAGAAGTTTACTGCTGATAACTCAGTGAGCTTTTCACAAGTGCTGAACCCTCAATGTTCCGAAATACGCTGGCTGTTCGGGTGGTAGTGTAGTATAGCAAATGTACTCATTGGATGGTTTTTCTATTGGCTGCACTGGGCTTTTGTTACTGCTGATCATCACGAGTCCCATGCGCGGCGCTCCAGAGTCTCCGCACAAGACTAAGGCCGATGAACAAAAGGAGATGGGAAATGGGAAAGCTATTTGATGATTGTTCCAAATTAAGAAATATACTAGAAAATATATTCAAAAACAAATAGTATCCCAAAGAATGCTTTCAAATGAGCCGCTAGATATCTATATCGGACGTAAGACACGAACACTATCAATTTCAATCGCTAGAACGCTGGTCCCTGTAACAACGCAAACGAAATGAATCCGAAGCACATTACACTGTCGCAAAACGAACAGTGCAGCATATTCTAATTGGTGTATATGAACATATGAACCTCGTTCCACGGTTTCTCCGATTCCTCGGTCTTGGGATCTGAGTTGTGGGACTAAGAGACTCCTCTGCAAGCGCTGATTGGCTCGATAAGACATCACTTTCGCGTTTTCCCTTTATCGCAGACTCGAAGACCCTGCGACAGCGTGACAGCTAGCAGCTACTAGCAGCTAGCCACCAAATTCGGGTCTAGCATCCAAGGGACTGGTTATGCAGGATAGACTTTGATGCACAATAAATAACGGTTTCAATCTTAGTCTCTCTTCTGATTGGTCAGGGAGGACTGTGTTTTATTATTAAGGAACATCTCCGGAACAATTACGCAGCCGTTGTCGCTAAACTGCAAAGTTCAAACTGCAGAGCTGCAGTCAGAGATCCTTCAGTTTGTTACCGCAACCTGAGAGCTGTTAACACTATTTCCTTTGGGTATATTTCATTTCCATCGATACTACAACATAGTCATTCACTGGACAGGAGCAGGTATAATTCAGATCAGGCTGCCTTCTATGAGCTGCCGTGGTCAGTGGTCGTAACGTCGTAACACAAAAAACCTGTCGCTTCGCGAACTCCTCTTGACTTTGCAGAAGAATTTATAAAAGCTTGGACAGGCTGGTAGCTTGTAGCTTGTGGCCTGTTGTTGCGATAAGCAGAAAGGGTGCTGCTTCGTGGAAACTTACTGCAGTTACTAATATGCTCTGATATCTATCTAATAATTTAAAGTGATAAAAATGCTGGCTATTTCATCAATTGCTTTTCCCGTTTCACCACTGGACAGACGTCCCATTCCAACTATTTGACAAAGTGCAATGATTACCAATGCTAAGAGTCTGATTCTACTACCCTCAATCCTTGAAGAACAAAGACGACGATAAGATCTCGGCCGATGTCGTCATCGCCGTGATGTGACATTCTATTGTTCTCACCGAATATGAAAGTGCTCAGTAGGAGAGGTAGTTGGAACGTCCGAAAGGAACGATAATCACTCACATCAAGCATATAATCATTCAATTCCTGAAGAAGCAGTGACACATGTGTCATTCCCTACGTTCACTACGTCTTTGTCATCCAGACCATGTGTGCTAAAAGAGCATCAAAGGATCGTAGGCATACAACTGCGACAACATTGGATGTCACTTCTGGTGTCAGAAAGCCCAGCGATTCGAGGGCTTTACCAAGGCGCCATAGACATACATTAACCGAGGCCTTCAGCGTTAAGACTCAGAACCATCTTACCACTTTACCCATAGAAGTCATCCGGGATGTTATTGTTCATTTGGACATCCACTCCCTTCGGGCACTGATTGAGGCATACAACGAGGAACTCCGGGAGCTCTTCATTGTCATTACCGACTCCATGGACAAATCGGAGCCGTTGGCATTCTTTCATGGACTTAACTTGGAGACTGTCAAATTGCAAAACTTTGTTCCGACAAGATACTCAAAACGGAAATGGCCATTGATCAAACTCTTCGAGTTTGTTGATTCGTATCAGAGACAGATGACCAAGGTATGGAAGAACCCTCAGGAATACTATCCTTCAAAGGTTCACCCCTTCTTGGATAAGTATGCCTTTGTGTTTCGTGCGTCTTGGGTTTTCTCTATTTACGGGAGTTTGACGACCGATGGTATTGCACAGGCTGGTGTGGCTAACCTTGTCGTTGGTGCTATTAGTATTGACAAACCCGAAGTGATATTTGGGCCACCGTGGAATCGCATACCAAGACACAGTTTACAGGACTCACAAGACTTTCTAGTAAATGTCAAGGAGTTGAAAATACAATATGTCAATAAGATCAAGAACCTGAACCTCGGCCAACTTGAAAGACTTAGTGTTCTATTTGGCAATACAGGGGGGTCAAGAGACAAAGACCGTCCCGTGATCTCCTATCTCAAAGCTCCGAAACTACGCTACTTTTGCATTCACTACTATGACGAGTTTCCTCTAATGCGTCGAATCCATGTTGGAGAAGACAGCAAAAACTCTCGGATAGGTGTGCACAGGGATCCGGCTGCCTTTCGCTTGATTAACGTGGATGCAGAGAACAGAACATGTACTACACCGCTACCTCTGCACCCATCAAGCACTGAGACCATCATGTCATGTGATTTCAAGTTTACAAAGTATTTCGCAGTCATTCATATTATGGGGGGTCATGACTGCATCGTCAAGAAAATCAGCTTGGTCCAATGCATAGAATTTATATGGAGGCAGACCAACCGGCAAGACCGAACGGACGTGTTTTCATCAAAAATGTCGTTTATTGATACCTCATGCCTGATGTACTTTTGTTTTGAGACCCTCTTGTCGGATGCACTTGTGCCAGAGTTGGGGAACAATGAAGAAGAGTTTATAAATGCTATCCAGATCCAGACACATGCTCTCGGGTTGGATTTGAGTGGCCTGCTGAGCGACTCGTACTTTGATAATATGAGAAGGCTGAAAGTTGATTGCTTTGGATTTCCTTCAAATGAGGAAGAGAGAAACCGTTACCCACCACCTCTTATTACACTTTCCTTTCCCGATGAACACTTCAGGTCCTTAAATTGTCTTTGTCTCAGTGGATATTTCGAGATTGCTTCAGAGAATATGTTCATCGAAGATGATTTGAGACAACTAATTACGGTCAATGAAGCTCGCGAACCATTGTTTAAAACCATTTGTATATTGGAACCCGTTTCCGATCAGCAAGAGCTTAAGGAGAAGGAATTGTGGAGAAGCGGAGTTGATGACTTCAGAAAATTAAGATCTAAGCTCAAGATAGGCAACTGGAATGGGGCCAGGGAGCAGTCAATGATTTGAGTAAATAATAGTACTATTGCTGGGAAACTATGGTCTAATCGCGGCTTTGAGACAAATATGCGTGGGTAGGGCACTTAGTTGCAATCTATAAAAAAGAATGATGATAGTACGAAGCGATTACAGAATCTATACTGTTTACTGAGCTCTCACAAGAATACAAGGAGTGCGCTCGAGAGCTAACAAGCTCGAAATATCCTCGTGAAACTACTACTACACTATAGTTCATCAATTCATCTGGCAATAAGCGAATAAACCATACAAACCAGAGAGGAAGCATGAAAGAGCAAGAGAGAATTACCAACAGAGAAGGATGACGGCAGCAGGGATCATCGGGGGCTGAGCACGTGACGGGATCACTGTCGTCTTTAGGCAAGGTGCTCTAAGCGGTGAAGTCCTCCTTGGCCATTGTTATGGCCAGAGTCTTGCGGCAATATCAGCCAGATCGTCTTGCAGCCTACCATCAATATCAGCTGCAGGGACGGGAACCTCGAAGAAAATCTCATTAAGACGCGGTCCGTTAGCCATATTCTGAGGTTGGTTTCCGTGTTCGATCGGCCCATCGATGTCGTGTGGGGGCACCTGGTTTGGCACTGGTTGAGGGTACTCAACACCTGGAGCTACTCGACGGAGGTGGCCAGCATCAACATCAACATTTTTTCCTCCATCATCCATGTGAGCCTCAACTTCAGCGTATTCCAGAACGGTTGCTAGAAGAAGAAGTGCGTTTCCGCGTTCAGTCAGTCCAAGAATGTGGTGGTTTGAGGCGGGTTGAAGGTTCTCAACAGCTGGATCTACTCGATGGAGGTGACCAGCCTGAACATCAACGTTAATGTCTCTATCATTCATGTTAGCCACAACGCTAGCATATTCCAGAGCGTTTGCTAGAAGATGAAGTGCGTTCCCGCCTTCAATCACTCCAGTCATGTGGTGGTTTGGGGCGGGTTGAGGATGCTCAACAGCTGGAGCCCTTCTGGTAGCTGCTCCGAGGGCTGCCATGCCAGTTGCTTCATCAGCATTTCCGATAGCTTCTCTTTGGGCTGCGTGGTCAGCTGCTTCATCCGTGACCTCATTTCTGGTACCGTCTCTGTATTGGCGACTGTCAGGGTCACGTCTTGGTGGCATGTTTAAGAAGTGTTGAAGGATGTTGACGTGTGAATTCCTGAAGTGGACCAAGATATAGATCGTTTGGTTGTAGCTCAGCAGATTCTGGTTGGTATTTGCAAGGTTGTGTGCTTTTGTGGCTTGTCGGTCCTGGTGCGTCTTTGTACCTATCGTCTTTGTGGCACTTCCTATACCTCCATAGAAAAAGTAAACGCTAGGCCGACGCCTTACGGGGTTTGCCCTTTCGAAGAGAAGCACTGCTAAGATGAAGCTAGATGTTCCTAGGACACAGATAAATACAGTAGAGCAGATCCAATACGTCAGCATTCAGTGAGAGAAGGGCGCACCAACCTCATGAGAATGTGATACACAAGGCAATACAGGTTTGGATTACACAACTGGATCACCCAATATGACGCTTTAGGATGTCTAATTAAATACAGATGATATGTCTTATATAAATATAGTCTATTATTCAAATGATTAATGATCTATTACCGTTGCCGCAGGAAGGCCCTGTACTTCACAGATTTGATGTAGACTCGTGGGGCGCGATAACTGAAGAAGGGATTCCTGTAGAGCCAAGCAAGACTGTATCGCTCTAAACAAAAGAACCAGTCCAACTATTTGACAAGGCACAATGATTGTCAACGCTAGGAGTCTGATTTTGATTCTTCTACCTTCAATCCTTGGAGATCAAAGACGAATTCTGAGGATGTGACGTCACCGCGTTATGTGCCATCTATTGTTCTCACCAAACAGCAAAGTGCTCAGTTCGGAAGACTGTCGATCATGAGGCGATAAACGAACAATAATCACTCCCATCAAGCACGTAATGCTTCATTTGCAGAAGCAACATTGGCATATGTCTTCTTTTACATCAACTGCGCATTTTCATTCACTTCATGTGTGCCAAAATGGTATCGAAGGATGATAAACATTCAAGAGCGACATCATTGGCTGTCACGTCTGGTGTCAGAAAGCCCAGCGATCCTAGGGCTTTACCAAAGGACCATAGACATACATTACCCGAGGCCTTCAGCGTTAAGACTCAGAACCATCTTACTACTTTACCCATAGAGGTCATCCGGGATGTTATTGTCCATTTGGACATCCACTCCCTTCGTGCACTGATTGAGACTTATAACGAGGAACTCCGAGAGCTCTTCATTGTCATTACCGACTCAATGGACAAGTCGGAGCCGTTGGCATTCTTTCATGGACTTAACTTGGAGACTGTCAAATTACAAAACTTTGTTCCGACAAGATACTCAAAACGGAAATGGCCGTTGATCAAACTCTTCGAGTTCGTTGACGAGTATCAGAGACAGATGACCAAGGTGTGGGAGACCCCTCAAGAATACTATCCTTCCAAAATCCACCCTTTCCTGGATAGATTTTCCTTCGTGTTCCGGATATCATGGTATGCCAATATTTACAGGAATTTGACGACCGATGGTATTGCACAGGCTGGTGTGGCCAACTTTGTTGTTGGTGCTGTTACTATTGACAGGCCCGAAGTAGTATTTGGGCCACCCTGGAATAACATACCGAGACACAGCTTTCAGGATTCACAAGACTTTCTAGTAAATGTTAAGGAGTTGAAAATCCAATACGTCAACAATATCAAGAACCTGAACCTCGGCCAACTTGAAAAACTTAGTGTTCTCTTTGGGAATTCAGGCGGGTCAAGAGACAAAGACCGTCCTGTGATCTCCCATCTCAATGCTCCAAAGCTACGCTCCTTTTGCATTCACTACTATGACGAGTTTCCTCTAATGCATCAAATCGACGTTGGAGAAGAAAACAAAGAAGTTCAAAGAGCCCAGGTTTACACTGTCTTCCGCTTGATCAACGTGGATGGAGAGAACCGAACACGTACTACACCGCTACCAGTGCATCCATCAAGCACCGAGACCATCATGGCATCTGATTTCAAGTTTACACACTATTTTTCAGTCATTTATATTACTGGGGGTCATCACTGTATTGTCAAGAAACTTTACCTTAACCGATGTGAGGAGTTTGTGTGGAGGCAGACCAATCTACAAGACCCAACGGACATATTTTCTTCACAAATCAGGTTTATTGATACCTCATGTCTGAAGTATTTTAGTTTTGAGACTCTCCTGTCGGGTGCAGTCGTTCCACAGTTGGGAAAGAATCGAGGAGAACTCGTCAGAGGTATGTATATCCATACACATGGGCTTGATTTGGACTTGAATGGAGTCCTGACCAGCGCCTACTTTCATGGATTGAAAAGGCTGAAAATTGTTTGCTCTGGATTTCCTTCCAATACGGAAGAGAGGGACCGTTACCTACCGCTTGTGGTTCGATTTTCCTCTCTCCGTTTGCGCAATCAGTTCACTCGTTTACAACATCTTTGCCTCTCAGGGTATTGCGAGATTGCTTCAGAGGGCATATTCATCGAAGATGAATTGAGAGGGCTACTCAAGGAACATGGCAGTCCGATGTCATTGTTAAAGGGTGTGTGTAGATTGGAACCCGTTTCCAATCAGCAAGAGCTTTGGGAGAAGGAATTGTGGAGGAGTGGGCTTGTTGACATAGAAAAAGCAAAACCTGCCTACAAGGTAGGCAACAGGAATAGGCATTCTCAATGATTTAGGAAGACAATATAGTTTCTTATTATCGCTGGGGAACTATGGTCTTATTGTGGTTTTTGAAGCACATACTATGCGTGGGTTTGCAAGGTGTTTAGCTGCAATCTACAGATAAATACGAATGATGGACGAAGCCGTCACATATGTACTATACAGATTCTATCCTGCATATTACTGAGCTATAACCAGCATGTTTATTCCCAGAACAGTGAATGCTGGAAGAAATCAAGCATTAAAGAAGATATGTATGCTACATGATATTACTAAGCACATCTCGGAGTTCTTGGAGTTACCCAACATAAGCTAACAAAAAAGCATTACTGGTCGACTCTCCGGAGTAGATAAGGACACACCATTGCGCATTGCTCATTGCTCTTTGGGACACCTCAGGTCATTGACCCTCCGTTCATTCTTCCTAGAGCTTTATCGAGAGCTAACAAGTCGACATAGTTGTCGCGGAACTACCACTACACCACTACACTAGAGTTCATCAATTCATCTGTCAATAAGCGAATAAATCACACAACCCACAGAGAGGAAGCATGAAATAAGAGGAGAGTACTTAGCGGCGAAGTCCTTCTTGGGCGTTGTTCTGGCCAGCGTTGCCCTGTCTTACCCCAACATCTGGCACAGTTCCATTTCATCTTCCTCATTAGCACCTTCAGCATCCAGGTCCATACCTTGAAGTTGATTGACCAGGTTTCCCACTTCAATCTGCTGATTAGTGTCGTTTGGCACCTCCTGGTCTGGTGCTGGTTGAGAGAGATCACCATCTTGGGCATCAAGTTCATCAAGTTCATCCTCACCACTGGTGTCATTATCCACAACAGCATCGTTGTCTCGATCTTGACCCACGAGGTCGTTTGGAATATTGTGAAGTTGGTTTCCCTCTTCAATCCGTCCGTAAATGTGGTGTACCTGGTTTGGTACCGGTTGAGGGTGGTCCACGGCTGGAGCTTCCCCGCGGAGAAGACCAGCATCAACACCAACACCAATGTCTGCATATTGACCATCCAGTGCGTTTGAGATTTGTTGAACTGCGCTTAAAATGTGTTGAACTGCGTTTAACAATTGTTGAACTGGGTCTCCGTGTTGGATCTGTCCATGAAAATTGTCGGCGCTTGGATTTCCGTGATTTTCTCTACAAAGTTTGTTAGCGAAAGCGTTTGCGCGATGGCATCTATCACGGGAATGATTTTTTCGCCAAGGGGCGTGAAGTGGCGAAAAGTGACTACTGTATTCAGTAATGGCGAAAGCTTTTTCTTGTAGGGGCACTGCGCACTTCAAATATCTTTTCGCCACTTTTTGGTCGTTTTGGTCAGAGTTCGATCGTTCGTTCGCTCGCCCACGCATTGATAATCGGATGATTCTGCTACAGCAACATGAGTAGTTGTGTAGTGTCTTCAGGTAGGCATTGTCACTGAAAGACAACTTTTAGAGTTTTATCGAAAGACAAATCTACGATAGATTTTAGATTTTAGGAAAATAGGGAGCGAGGTTTAGCTGATATTTATTTGGAAATGAATGGTGATAATGACAACATTGCCGACACATAAAAAGGGGAAATCTAAGGAAGAAAAGTAGTCTACGGACAACAGCTGGCAGCAGGACAAGCTACTGTAGTAACTTCATTCTTTGAAGAGGCGCTAGCGGTAATAAATGGTATTTTATACTTAGAATAGATGTTCAGGTGGATGGGCGAATGTGCGGGTTTGGCCCTCAGACTCGGACGCGTAACAGACGTCCCGAAGAACAAACAAAACAAAACAAAACAAAACAAAACAAAACAAAACAAAACAAAACAAAACAAAACAAAACAAAACAAAACAACATCAACAACCCTAAATCATTTGAACAATAAGAGACAGAGTCCAGACTGAAATGGAGGAGCCGGAAAGAAACTACCAACGAACCTTGATCGGTGACTTGATTCATGTCCCAACAGGGCTGTTGTTGAAGCTGAACCAACGTCAAAGATTTGTCTTGTGCAATCCGCTGGCGCAGCGAGATGCTTCGAGAATACGTTCCGCCATAGCTACAATGACCACCATTCCCGACGCCAAGAGAGAGTTCTGGGATCAGATGAGACCTGTCAAGGAGTTGTACACATCGTTACAACAACGGTCATACAAACATTCTAACGTCGTTCTCGAGCTTTCCGCGGAATTACAGCATACTAGTGCCATTGCTTTCTGTTTATGCCGGCTGTGTCGCCAATACGCAGCTAAGGAATCCGATGCAATTCTCAAGCACACTCGTGAAGGTTGTGTCTCCAGCACTCCGGAGACCAGGCACGGATATGTCGACGCAAAAGGGTACACATTCAGAGTGGGAAATCGACCGGTATACGTGCTCGTGAACGAAGGTCCTATAGTTCACCCAGCAGCATCTGCGACTGTTCCATACACTCTAACCAGGTTGGACATGCATCAGCTCAGCGCCGGAGGAACAAACGAGAATTTAACCAAGACAGACCTACTTCTGAAGGCTACCGATGTACACTCAAGGGTTGATTTCCTCAGGAAGCTAGACGAACGCCCGTTGAAGCTATATCTGAACACCATTCGAGACTCATCAAAGTCGTTCTTGGAACTCACCAAAGCTGCCATGAAGTACCTTGAAGAATGCCTTATTGAGAACGAGCAATACCGCGTAATGTTCGCGCACCACATTGAAAACAACGGCAACCCATTCTACTTCAAGACTATCAGTGCGGAGTGTTCGGACACCTACGGAAGGTATGCATGTCAAGTAATCACAACGCTCATTGCATTGGGATCATGTACCGGCTATAAGAGGAAATTTACTGAGAGCATGGCTACATCTTTCAATGCTTGTCGTGAGATCTACCACAACTGTCTTGATGGCAATGCCGAGGAGTCTGAGTTTGACGCTGTTGCTAAGAGGCTTGCGGAGAATATTGCTATATTGGTATTTGCATTGGTTCAAACGAAGTGTAATACTTTACTTCTAACGGATGCAGTTGCTGTGCTCACAGTCGACCTGGCTGAAGACGAGCAAGGAGATATAACCATCGCAGGTGCTCGATCATTAGACACTCGGATGAAGCTCTTTGGTGGATCGCTGTACTTTTTGAAACGTGCAGTTGCCCTGGGGCATGCTATATCCAACTGGGAGACGCCACTGCAGAAATTTGTCAACAGCATAGATGATTCACACGGGATCTTTGCGATCAACAGATGGAGAACTGTCGGACGAGGGATGCAATCAGCTTTGTGTAAGACGCGCGGAGTGATACCGGTGACAGACAATCGAGATATGGTTACAATCAATGGTAAGACATTCCGCATGAGATATTTTCGGGAAATGGTTAACAATGCACTGGCAGAGTTTGACAACAGAGTGACCGAATTTGCCAGGGACTACTCCATGCTACTCCCGGATCGCCAACCTGTGTGGCAGTACATCAAGTCGTATTCCCAGGAGCAAATTGACAACATGGTCGTGGGTTTCAACGCCAGTAAATCGTTAGAGCGAGAGTTCTTACCTGACCTGACAGACGATAGGCTGTTGACACTCACTCCTGCGGAAGCACTTACCTATGTTCGTCGATCTCAGAGAATCTTGAATGATTGTATTTTGGGGTCGATTCTGGTATCTTCGTTTGGTGTCAGTCGTGCTGCGGAGTTGGGCCGTGCATGCTTCACCAATACACAAGAGACAGGTCGGAACATTTTTGTTAATGGGATCATTCATCTATATCTGAAAAAGACCACATCATATATGCAGGAACTTGGTCACAACATTGGGCGTATACCGGAGGAAGTTCTAAGTCGTCTTTGGTTTTATTTGTGTGTTCTTCGCCCAATTGAGCTAAGTGTGCTTGATCAGGACTATGATATCGAGAGCCCGGAACTTGTGCTTAAGGGCGGGTCCCCCAGAAACAATCCTGATGGTGTTGTCAAATCAGCCACTGTTTCCGACAGGCTGAAAACCATTGTGTTCATGGATGGGAGTTCAATGCTATCACAGAGCAAGTTGTCATCCACTATTGTCAGGTACTGCGAGCAGTTTATTCCGGAGCAAGGCAGGATACAGACAAAAGGCTTGGGCATACGAGACCTCCGCCATTTGCTGATCTACTACCAGCGGCTTGTGGCCTACACAGACGATAAGGCGAAGGCTACTCTGGGTAGCATGGAGACTGTCGAAGCCAGTAGCGGGCATACTTTCATGACCGGACTGAGCACATATGCCGTGGAAGATGATCGCACCAACCATATTGTGACGGTTCTGCAGAATGCATGGGATAGGCTCCTATTTGGCGAGGAGGAGAGGAAGACCAATCAGGCTCAGGTTTCTGTATCGCACCATGATATGTTGGCCTATTACAAGGATCCAAATCAACTGGACGCTACTCTGGAAATGGTACACGGGACAGACTGGCTGGATGTTAAGCAAAAAGAACTCGCATTTACGATGTTCTTTGCAAAACAGAGTATTGTGGCCAACTTAAGACCGGGTGCTGGTAAGACTTCTGCGGTGATGGTGCCCCTAATTGCAGAGCAGATGATTTACAAGAAGTACGCAAACTGTGATCCTGCTCCGCGCCATGCTGTTACGCTGCTGGTCCTTCCTTTTGTTGCTTTGAAACACCAGATTGAAGCACTGTTTGAGCAGAGTGGGTTCTATGGCCGGTTTCTAAGCCATCTTGTGTTTGCCGAGGACTTTTCTCTTGAACAACTGTTGAGCGTGGATCTTGTTATATGTTCTTTGAACGAGTTTGCAGCGTCAAATACATTGTGTGCGCTCGTTTGCAGCGAGTATCCGCAGTCGTTCTTGGAAACTATCATTGTTGACGAGGCACACTCTTTGCTTGTTGACTATCGTTCTGGAGTTACGAATCCGGCATGTGATCGGCTGAAGAGTTTTAGAGGCAGGGTTGTGTTGCTGTCTGGTAGTTTGATAAAATACCAGTATGAGCAATTGGCCAGCAAGATTGGACGTTCTGTTTTACCTAAAAAGGACGCAAGACGATTTTGTCATGCACCAAAGGATATTGTGAACGTCATTTCTCATGACCAGTTTATAAGGGAGAACTTGTCAGTGAAGCTGAGGATTTATGGGAACGAACAGAAGATCCGCCAGGAAATCGGGGAGGTGTCGACTAGTCTTGAAGGAAAGATGATGATATTCGTTGACAGTGTTAGCGAAGGCCAGCTATTGAAAGAAAAGTTGGAATCCGAGCATGAGTGCAAAGTGGGCTTCTACTATAGTGATCAAGACAGCAAGGAACTTTTACAGGAGAGATTCGGATCTGGTGAGATCAACACGCTGGTATGTACGACTGCAGCGAACTCTGGTCTTGATATCAGCAATGTGTCGGTTATCTACATCCTGGGCTGGTACACATTGCCTGACATTGTGCAGGCCATCGGTCGAGGTGCTCGAAAGGTTGGTGAGACCAGTACTGTTGTTCTTGCGTGTACCCAGAAGCAGCAGCGTGACCTCTTTGGTGATCCAGATACGTTCACTGGGTATCTCTACAATAAGCTGGCAAGCAATGAGACAGCCAAGATTACACATTTAGTGTGGAAGATGTTGCATTTGACAGCGTGCGATGAAGAAATTCCTGGATTGTTGACTAGGCTTCTAACAAAGTATGACCATGTGGATCGATTGTTCAAAGAGCTGTTACCCGAGACGGATTCGATGGTGGTGAGCAGACAAGTACACAAAGTGTCGAGCAGGAGTGACAAGAGGCACGATCCAAGTCCAACGAGTGATCCACCGACGTTTACTAGAGAGCAGCAGAGAGACATGGATAAGATAGCGGGCAGCGCACAGATTCTTTGCCAGCTTGCGGCACATGAATCGTTTCTGGCGTTTGGTGGGAACTTGTATCATCGGTACAATGCGTTTATGGGCAAGCTGCGAGTCGTGACTCCAGAGGAGAAGATCTACTGCCACCTGTGTCATAGCTGCAACGACTTTGTTCATCGTGGAGCGAAGAAGTGTCCGTTCAAAGACCCACTGAAGGTTGTTGTTGAATACACCTGTATATGCATGGAAAGAGGTGAGGACGAAGGACTTCGAAAGACGTTTATGGAGTACGACTCGCTTGAACTGCTATTATCGCTTCCCAGCTTTGAAGAAATGTGTGAGCGTCTTCGTGGCACTCTCGCTTCTATCGAAACCATTCTGCACAGGCCAGTACCGGATTTTTTCTCATTGTTAGCAGGAGAACTGTATGGCAAATATGCAGATATTCAAAGGACGGGAGAGATTTGTGATATGGATCTCAGAACGGCAAAGGGCAAAGCACTAGATTGGAAATGGACTAAACGCACATGTACTGAGGTTGCAACGGAAATAGTGCTCAAGGGTAAGCACTATTCGATGGATCTCTGTTTCCATTGTGGTGGTGCGGGACATCAGGCTTGCGGATGCAAACTTCAAGAACTGCTCAGTATGTGCTGCTGGACAGTGTACAAGCTGCTTGAGGAAGGGAGATTTGTTGGACTGAACCCTCAGTTGGTAGGACGATTAAGGGAAATGCAGAAGTATCCAGGTCTGGACTTCAAACGGTTTTTAGGGTGGATTCTACAGCCTGTGAAAACACAGCAAAAGAACAGATATGGTGCTCGTATCAAGGTGCCTTTGCTGAAGGTTCTATTGTTTGTGCCGGAGTCACGGTAAGGGGAGTGACACGGATCTAATATACAAGTCTAACTAGATAGGGGAGCGCGGTACTAGACAGAGCGAAGTCAGGGCTCAGGGCTGAGGAGTAGCTCAGTACTGTCCGGACGATTTACGTGACGGAAATTAACGTGGCACCTGTCCTTATGTTGGTGTCCACTCATTTTTGTGAACGGAATCTCAAAGTGACACGGCGTATATTTCAGTTTGTAGTAGGTCGCGCAGCCAAAGTGTGTACTCAGCACAATGGTAAACACGCTGGGAGCTGTTGTTGTTGGGACATATCGAGATTGGCGGACCCCACGACCCCACCATACCCAAAGAACTCCCTATTTTCAAAATATTGTAACTCGCTCAAAATTGGTGCTAAATATCTAAACATAGCTTTAATGGAATCTACAGTGATATTATGTTCTTTTCTTAGTACGCATGAAATTTAGAATCTTCTTGTCCAATAGTGGTGCTTGGGTATCTCCGCGCCAATGAGAAATATCAGAAGTGCTTTATTTCACGAAAACTCAACACCACACAAAAATATTATATGGGTAGTAACATGACTGGAAACTCCAGCACAATATCTATCTACACGTAGAAACTCATCTCATGTAAAGCAGCCAAACAAAATTGGGACGGGGGGTCAAAATCTGACATGGTGCGTACAATTTTCTTCACCAGCCAAAAATTAGTGGGAGAAAATTGTATGCCTGGATTTTCCGCGAATTACAAAGAAGTAGGCTGATGAGAAGATTGGCTTCCACAGTTAGTATACCGAACTTTTTCGCATTAGAAATTGTCGGTCAATTATATTTGTGCATTAAACATTTTTATGTGTCTCTTACGCTTTGTAGTTAGAGCATCTAGTTTAGAGGGTCTGTAGGGTTGTAGATACCTCTGGATCCTTACTGTGTACGTGTGTACGTAACGGTAACGTGAGTGGCTTAAGTCGTCCGGACAGTAGGAGTCTGGAGACAACAGAGACACGCCACGCCAGTGACGCCACGCGAGTCGCGACACAACACAACACAACACAACAACACAACGCGCGACGCGCGACACGCGAAATGCAATGCTGTGCAACGCAATGCAATGCGCAGGGAGACAGGCATACGGATATACGGGCATACGGGAGTCGGCCCTCGGGGACGGAGATGGCGCGCATATAATTATACAACGAATTTTTTGACCGAAATTCGCTTGTAACAACCGCAGAACAACGCACAATGCACCAATTAAAATATAGAACCATGTCAGAGGACTCTAGTCATTATAGCTATCCTTTCATTGGCAATTTTAATATATGAGCACGCCTGGGCACGCCTGTGGTTGGGTTTTTTGTGTCCGCGCTCTCTCATGGCGTTACCCTACTACACCTGTTGATTGAGGGGTGTTTCCATCAGGGTAATGCTAAACTCTTTGATACTTTAGTGAAGGAGGAGAGGGGCACAACGATACTAGGCGTGATAGGTAAACTTTCTTGTGTAAGTTATTCACTCGTTCAATAGATCGATACTCTATAAACAATATGGTAATGGCAAGGTGGGAGGTCGTCCAATATCCTTCTTGTACGACCATCCTCCCTCATATAGCCGCTAGACAGTATAGCTCTCTTATCATTGGTTGTCATGACCGGTAGTCCTGATTTGGTGTTGCTGCATTGTGTACCTCTTACCCTCTTACCACGCTATGTGTCAGTGGTACATAACCTTACCATAAATGTCCACAACAGACAAGACCACAATCTTAACATCACTCCTCCTCTCTGTAAGTTGATATGTCAACTTAAATCTCTCACTGTAGACAAACCAAATGATCTCTTCTGTACTCCCATGCCTGTAGTTCTGATGCTC